>WBNH01012790.1:110992-129893 GCA_013401255.1 Urocolius indicus | reverse complement strand
ACACACACACGCGCAGACAGACAGACAGACAGGGCTCAGCGGGGTCAGGGTCACAATCCTGTGGGGTTCACAGGAACCCAAGGGCTCTTTGTAAGTGTTGCTGCGGTCTCTGAAAGGAGAAATGCTCTCGCAGCACAGCACAGCTGCCTGGGGTAAGTCAGGAAAGCGGACGGTGCAGGACGCAGTAAGATAAAAAACGTAACCGTGGGATAGACTGGAAGGTGGGAGATAAACTCCGAAAGGTACTCCCAAGTTCTTGCTTTATTTATAGAGTCCTGTAAACCGTGTTTTAAACCCGAGGGAGGGATACTTGGATACCAGAGAAAAGAGTTTTTGCAGGGGTGACTGACGGGAGAAGGCTGAGACTGCTTTTTGCAACAGAGGGATGTGTTACAGGGGACATAAACAGCATAGGTACAAACAAACCTTTCTGCGGCTGAGTGGGCACCACAGCGGGAAGCTTCTCTGCCACGGTGGCCCCTACCCAGGAGGGCTGAGGTCTGCAGCAGCTCTTTTCAAGCAGCCTGTGTGCAGAGCGACAAAACGGGGTTTAGAACCAACATTAGGTGATGGGCTGCCTCTCCCAGAGCCTTGTGGGGTTGCCTTTCTCCATAGGCACTGCACTTATCAGAACCCTTTTTATGTGGACTGAGTTGAGCCTGGCTTCTTTAGCTCTTCTCTGTTGTTAGTACACAGGATCTCCTCTGTGAAAACTGTCGTGCTTCTGTCAGTTTGTGACATGAGACTGGTGATGCGGCACGTGCTGTTCTTTTGCAAAAGGACAAGAATCATCAGATGTCTATAGAGGCTGCAGGGTGAGTGTGAGGGAGGTGATATAGTTGTGGAGAAACTGATTTACAATCAGAATACCGGGTTGGAAAGGACCTCAAGGGTCACCTGGTCCAACCTTTCTTGGAAAAAGCACAGCCTATAGACAAGATGGCCCAGCCCTCTGTTCAAGGGCTCCTTAAAAGCATCCAGTGTGTAGGACAATAACCTCTTCTCTTAAAAACTGCAGCTCCTGATTTGCTTGTACACTGTTAGGCATTGCGAAAACTGGTGATTGAAAGTCAGATTCTGGGAGATCAAAGCCCTTTGGTTTGGGGTGTTGGATGTTCTGGTTTGTAGAGGTAGAATGTGTAGCAAAAACACTGTTTTTGGGAAAGGCTGTGGTATTGATAAATGTAAACTTGCTTTATTTAGAGCAACGTGTCTTTAGGCTCTTTGTCTTTAACAACCCTGTGGGCTCTGTCCAACTGATGAATTTTATTTGTAATTACTGACTTGTTGTGGTAAGTGTCTACAGGTTAATTTTCCCTGTAGTATCCAGCCTGTGTTCCTCAACCTCAGTCACCCAGAGTGAGGGTAGCTGCATTGCCTTGAGCACCCAGATGTGATTCCTGGTGTAGCGTAAGTGTAAGCTGTACCTGAACTCTGTCTTTATTCAGTGTTCACCTTTCCAGCCCCTTAACCCAGCCTCCTTCGTTGGCTTGGTCCATCTGCAGGAGTTGCATTCGGGCAGTGCTTCAGCCCAGGGCGGTGCAGTCCTGCCTGCTCGAGGAGAGACAGGCTTTTGAGCTCAGGCCGAGAGCTGAATGCCTCCTTGCTCACAGGCTCTGAATGTGACTGCTAGCACCTATACAATGAGTGCAGTGTGTGTACCGTTGGAGAAAGAGCGGGGCTGTTAAGGCAGGTTGTCTCAGATTTCTGTGCTGGCAGGCAGAGTTTGTTTTAATGACTCTTATGTCAATATCAAACTGTTGCACTGCTGTGCACAAAGCTGAAGCCTTGTCTTACAGGGAGTACTGGTGTTAGATGTAGCTCACTGAAGGCCTGAATCTCCTCAACACCCACAGTATTATGTTCTCAATATGTGAGTTCCAAATTGTCATCAGTCACAGAACTCTTCCTTGCATTCGTAGGTTTAGTGGAAAGGATAGAGAGGGTGAGCTGGGCTGGAACAGTATTTAGCTACAAATGTCCCCTTCGAGATTCCCAGTGCCCACTTTCTCTGTCTGATACATGGATTACAGTGGTGATTGGTTTTTTTTCCCTACACATGAAGCCAACAAGCAGAATACCTTTGTGTGAAGCTCCCTTGCTGCTAGGTTTTCTGTCAGCCCGTGAGCAAAGCTCCCCGAGACCTGTGCAATTTGTAGCATTGTCTGAAATGGGGCATTAGTTAATGTGTAATGACATTCCCTGAGTTACACTGGGCAGTTGTGGAATTTCCTGGCTGAGTGATGGGCCAGCGAATCACTGACACAGCCTCCCCTGTCCATGGCAAAAGCCTAGAAATCGTTGATTGATCGTTAGCAGTTACAATTTAAGGTGTCACTGCTGTGTGCCTAAGCATGAAGAGCAGAAAAGGCCGTGACTCTGTGTGAGCACTACTCAGCCACAACCAAAAACATCCCTGTGTTATCACCACTGTTTCCAACAGGAATGCAAACCCTGGCCCCATAGCAGCTGCTGTGAAGAACGTTACTTCTCCTCCAGCCAAACCCAGCACACCGGGACTGGGTTGTGGAGCTGAGTGACACGGCAGGAGCGAAGTGCTTTGTCCTGGAAATACTGTTTGGGTGTGCTGATAGCTCTCATTTTTTTGCACCAGTGAAGATTTCTTTGTTTTAATGTAAATGGATAAATTGGGGAAAAAAAAACGTGTGAAGGAAACTTTTCATGTGGAAAAAAAAAACCTTTGTTACTCAGTTTCTGCCAGGAGAGTAAGGAAACAACTTGGCAAGAAGAGTATGGGCTCCAAGAAAAACATAGCTTATGTTTTCCATGGTGTACTTCATACAGCTCATAATGTATCCAGCAAGAAGAAGGAGTGACAAACTGAAAACAAGGAGCAAGTTAGTTGTGAAACTTACGAAGGGATTTGCAGGGGTTTAAGTTGCAAAGTGCTGTGTGTTTGGGGAGCAGAGACAACTTATGGCAAGGAGCACAGCAGCAGCCTGGAGCAAGCGTGAGGAGGATGGAACACATTAATAGTGACATTTGTAAGCAAGAAATGCAAGGTTGGAGATTATTAGAAAGGTTTATAATGTAGTTTATTTTACAGAATGACACAGATGTGAAAGATGACACGTTGGGGAGGTGGGGGAAGAAAGAAGATTGTTGAATGATAGCAGCCCAGATTTGGCAGTTAAAATATTTGTATGTATGCAAGATCTTATTCATAACACAGCTCAGCAGCACTTACTAGGTTTGGAGATGTTTATGCACCCACAGTACCATCTGGGATATTTATTATAGAATCGTGGAATGGTTTGGGTTGGAAGGGACCTTAAATATGATGTAGTTCCACCCCCTTGCCGTGGGCAGAGACACCTTCCACTAGCCCAGGTTGTGCAAAGCCCCATCCAACCTGCCCTTGAACACTTACAATGATGAAACTGCAACAGCTTCTCTGAGCAACCTGTTCCAGTGTCTCCCCACCCTTATCATTAAAAACTTCCTCGTGTTCAGCTTTTCACCCACTGGTACCCCCAAGTCCTCCTCAGGGCTGCTCTTGATCCCTTCACCCCCAGCCTGTATTGATACTGGGGGATTGCCCCACGTCCAGGACTTTGCATGGGGCCTTGTGGAACTTCATGAAGTCCCTTCCATCCATTTGTTTCTCAGCATAAACCATTTGTATGCAATGCCACGTTTGGCAACAGCAAGGCTGTATTGCCTCCAAGGGAAAGATTTATGGACTGGAACTTGGAGGAATGTAGTTATGTTACAGGCAGTAGGGTGTTGCTTTTGTGTTACCCAGCAGAGGGAAGAGGGCAAAGCATGTGCCAAATCGTGGAAGGAAGTCTTGGAAAATGGGTTCTTGATGTTCTGAGAGAGAGCTCTTACTCCTGCTCCCAACTGCACCTTTCCTCTTTGTTGCCAGCTTATTGTACTTGTATCCAGTAATACCCAGCATCAGCACTGGGTTCATGTTTCATTGAACAAATAAGGGAACACATTCCTGTTTCTTTAATCTGCTGCCCGAGTTTCAAAGCAAATGCCAGGGAGTGTGCCCCTGCCCGTTCTCTGGAGTGAAATGGTGTGCTTTGCCTTGCTCTCTGTGTTCCCCTCCGTGAGGCAGCCTCAGACCAGCACGTGTTTTCTGGCAGGTCCCAGCTGTAGGACTCGGTGTGCTGGCACACAAAACTCGCAGTTTTAAGAGGCTGGTTGGTTGCTTCTGTTTGGCTTTGTGTTTTAACTAATGCACAAGTACCTGAGCAGCCCTAAACTCGTTAGTCAGAAAATGGAGTGAGGGCGAGCGATAGCAGCAGCTCCTGTAACTTGGTATCTGACAGACCATCAGCGGTGGAAACCTGTCACGGCTGGGCTGGAAGGAGTGTGATTCACATCATGCCATCACTGAGAAGCCTGGAAGCATAACAAGGCATTTTCATGTTTAAAATGTAACTTTGTTTATGACAGAGTAGAGAGGAGCAAAGAAATAGGTACCAGTGGAGGTTGCTTTAAAGTCAAATATGAAATAGGTAGATAGGTAAATGGGTCGAAACTAATGCAGACTTGCACCCTGCAGCCTGCTGGAAACCCTCCCTTTCACCTCTGCACGTGTGTGCTTTCCATACGGTGCATCCCCAGCCCATCCCCAGGTAGAGCCTTGGCTTTTGTGCTGTGGAGAGTCCTGGGCTCTGCCGCTGAGGTGGAAACTGCTGGATGGGAGGAGCCCGAACCAGCAGCACATTCTACCTTCCTTCTTTCGTTAGTTCATCTCATTTTATCTGCACGGACTTGTTCTGAGTGTCAGTGGTGTGTTATTGTGTTCCTTTTGGCCTAAGTTTGTTTCATCTGCAAGTGTCAGGATTTAGCAGTGTCCCAGGAGGGGAAGTGTAGGGACAATGTAAAGACAACGTGTCAAACGGGGAATTTTAGCCTGTGGAGGAGACACTTCTGAGGGAGATCCAAATCTGCAAGTCGGAACTTCATTCTTTTTGGCTGGATGAACATTAGAAAATAGCAGCTGTTTCTCAGACCTTGCACAGCAGGATGCTTTAAGCCGAAGGTGTCACTTCTTGTACGGTTTGTTTGGTTTTGTTTTCTGGCTCTGTAAAACCTTTCCGGGATCCGCTTCCTTTACGCTTTGTGGGGAGAACCTCTCTCCACGTTGCACATTCCTTGCCTGTGTGTGCTGGAGGTCAATGTTACATGGCTGTCAATACCATCCTGGCTGCCTGCTTGTTGACTTCCCACACAGACCTGCCTTGAACCTCTTGCCCTGCCTTCCAGGTTGCTGGCTGCAGGGTGTGTGGGACATGGAATAAACCGTGCTCAAGGGCTTTCCTATTTTATAACCTAGACTAATAAAAGAATAACGAGCCCAGTTAACAAATTTGATGAGCTACCTTGCAGTCAAGGAGTTGCAGGTGTTAGCCCCACTCCCCATAAGGGGCAGTTCAGCAGTCAGTGGGGCTGCTTGACTTCCAGTCTTTGAACAGCAAACACAAGTCTGGCTTGTGGAACTGGTGCGTCCTGCAGAATACGGAGCAGTCGGTCCAAAGCCCAGTGAAAGCTCTAAGCCTGGTTGTAGTTCTGTACAGGAGATGGTGTTGGTTCATTGTTGGTTTAAGATGCTCAAAGCTTGGTCTGTTCCTGGGGAGGGTAGTTCAGCGAGCCTGTGACTGCAGGGTCTGGTGCAGCGAGGGGAGAAGGAGCTCATGGCTAGAAGAGAGCAATTACACCTCTGGTAGTAATACACCTCTGTGTATCTAAACCTGCTCTGAAACTGCAGCTCAGGACAGTTCAACTGCTTGAAGTTCAGTCCTTGGCTCCTTTTCTAGATCCAGTTCTAGGAACTGGTGCACAGCGCTTTTAAAAGGAAGGCAGAAGGAGCAGGGCAGCTAGTAAGATATGACGTGTGCTCAGCAGAGGCTGATTATTTTATTGGCGTATCTGGCTTTCAGGACTCTGCTTCCTGGTCTGTGAAGCAACTCTTTGTAAGTACAGTGAAACTTCACACACCTCTCCTCCACAAGCCCGTCTGGCTGATCACTGACGGGCCTTCTTTCAGCTCTCACTCTGGACCCCTAAAGTCCATGCTGTGTAAACTTTGGAAAGTCTGGAACTGCTTTAGTGAACTGTGGTGAAGAAATGTTCTCTGCTGCTGGCACCTTTTTGAGACATCATCTGGGGAAGGGCCCCTTTTTGTCATGAGCACTGATGAAGATGGCAGTAGTTCAAGTAGTTCAAGGTGATGTGGTATGTACTCCTTATGGCTTTGCTGCTCGGCCTGTTCAACCGTTGTGCTTGTTGGTGTGTCTTCATGCTGAATGCTTATCACAAGGTGATAGTGATTTACTTTTACACTTTGAGCTGCTTAGTAGATAGGTGGTTATAGCTCAGCCATAAATGAATGTGAAAGCTGTTTGTTGATGTTGTGACCTGTTCTGAAGGTTAGTGAATCGATCTCTGAGGATTTGTAAAAGCCTTTGCTGCTCCTGGGGCTCACAGGACGCAGGGATTTGGGTGTGAGTTCAGGAAAGGTGTGTGAGTTTGTGGCAGAGATGAGGATGATGCGGCTTCACTAATGTAAGGTTTGTGGTAGTCCGTGCATTACAAACAAACAGGCTCAGTCCCTTAGTCATCTATTTCCAGCTGTGTTTTTCTGAGCAGGATAATCAGCAGGGCAGGTTTAGTGCTGTCTCCCCTGCAGCTCCTCCATGCCACAGCTTCCTATCCAACACTGCTTTCCCACAGCTCTCCTTGTCCTTCAGCATCAGGCATACCTCTCATTTTCATTTAAAGCAGCCCAGCCTTCACCCTGTCTTGTACTGGCACTGTGTCATCTGGCAAATCAGAGGCTGCAAAAAGAGGTGGAAAAATGAGGTGTCTTCATTGTGGGAGCAGCTCACTGGAGCAGGGGTACTGGGCCCTCTGCAGTGCTGCAGTGTGGGGCTTCCTTGCTTAGAAAATACCTTTTGAGCCTTCACCTAATTAAAGAAATACAGGATTGATTAACTTGGGAGATTTCTGTTGTGGAACCAGTTTTTGAAAGCTAATTATCAGTTAATTGTCCTTAATTTAAATATTGATTATCTGTGATAATAACTTCGTTTATCCATTAAGAATTCTCTATTAATTGTCTCCATCTCCTGATATTCTGATCTGCTTCCCCATTTGTCATCGTGTGTTTAGAAGTGTTAATCTCCTTTGTAAACATCAGGTGAGGTTTGCCTCTGTCTTTTCGCTGAGCTCCCTGGATAACTCTTTTCTTAACAGACTGTTTCCTGAGTGCAGTATTACCTTTTAAGCCTGGGTTTGGGGTTTTTGTTGTTTTTTTTTTTTCTGTTTCAGGAAGAAAAAAGTCAAGAAATGTCAACCAATCTAAAATACCTTTCCTTGGGCATCCTGGTTTTTCAGACCACAAGTTTAGTGTTGACCATGCGTTATTCTCGGACGCTGAAGGAGGAAGGACCTCGTTACTTATCCTCTACTGCAGTAGTTATTGCTGAGCTGCTGAAGATTTTGGCCTGTGTTCTGTTGGTCTACAAAGACAGCAGTACGTGTCAGGTTTTACACCAAGTAGCTTTCCTAATCAATATGCTGTGTTGTAGTGGCAACTGCAAAGCAGCCGTGTGAGTACAGGCGTGTAAGAAAGCATTTCCCTTCTCCTCACCTCAGAAACAGTCCTGGGCAGACACACTAATCATATTCCCACGGTAGAAGATACTGTGTGTTTGCTGAACAGAGTTCTCTTTAAAGGATACTAGTAATTTCTTGCTGTCAGCTTGAGGCATTTTAAGAAATTCCTGTGTAGAAGTAGTGAAAAAGGAAAAGCTCCAAGTGTATCCGAAGCATGAAGGATGATTTCGAAGCCTGTGGTGAAGAGCAGATGCAGAAGGGAGGAAGAAGTTTCCTTGTTACAGGAAGAACAACAGTTTTAAGCTCAAAAAAAGAGAAGTGTATTCAGATTTACTCTAGCTCTTATTTTGTACATTTTACACTTATTTTTCTCTTGTTCCATAAAATAAGTATTTGATCTTCACCAGCTTAAAGACTTCACCAGCTTAAAGAAATGGGCGTTTTCAGGTGATACTCCTTAACATTAATGTGGCTTCAACAAGGTTTTACTTAAGGTACTTTGAATAATTGTTCTGTAGTTCTGATATTTCAGGCTACAGGAAGACACTTTGCAGCCTCTTTTCTTACACGTGAGGCTCATGAAAGTCGAGCAAAAGTAGTGTTTTGGGGTTTTGATAGCAGTGATAACTGTGAAAAGGAGGGAAAGATCTTTAAGAACAGAACGTTGTTATCTCTCTTTTTTTTTCTCTCTCTCTCCCTCTCCTTTTAGTGAATGTGTGTTTCTTTTATTGTTTCTTTGGGTAGAGTGCAATTTACGGACTCTGAACAGAGTGCTGCATGATGAAATCCTTAACAAGCCCATGGAAACTCTTAAACTTGCTATTCCTTCAGGAATTTATACTCTCCAGAATAACTTGCTGTACGTAGCGTTGTCAAACCTAGATGCAGCCACCTACCAGGTATTGCACGTTTGGATTTCTTTGTAAGTTTACAACAGCCCGTGAATGATGCAGTGGTAACTGTTTCTGGGTTCTTCCAGGTTACGTATCAGCTGAAAATTCTTACCACAGCATTGTTTTCTGTGTCCATGTTGAGCAAGAAGCTGGGTGTATACCAGTGGCTTTCATTAGTAATATTGATGACAGGAGTGGCATTTGTGCAGGTAAATATGAATAGGTGGATATGTTTATTTAATGTATTTATTCAAGGAACATAGATTTCTGTGCTGATACACAGCTTTCTGATACTTCCAGCTGCACATGAGCACCTGAGCATGGTCAGGAGCTGTGAATCGCAACTGGCTGGGGCTAGAGGACACGTGAAATGGTTGAGAGGCAGAAGATAACACCTCTTTTGTGTCCTGTAGTAGCTCTCTAGTGGTTATTTATTAGCACACTTCTTTAGACATTAGGGAACCACAGATCATCTGTGCCTGCACTGTCCTGCTGCCCACCTCTTGATGTGGCTTCAGCGTGGCAAACTTGGGTGAGCTTTTTCAGGAGGCAAACTTGGCCTGAAGTAGTGCAGGCACAGGAATTGGTAGTTTTCAGAGGGCAGGATCGTGGAATAAGAGACTGTTCTAAGAATTTTTAGTAGATTTTAGCACATAGTAGAAACTTCTGCTTAAACAGAAGGTTTTGAAAAAAAAAAACTCTGAGGGTTCAATTTGGTGCAATTGGAAGATTTAAGAATGAATTGAGAACAAACCATTGTGACAGTAACTGACGCACCCTTCAGGAGGGTTTTGCCCGTGGCATTGCATTTCATTTATTCTGTTAACACTAGGTACATTGCAGGTTTCAGCTTCTTAAATCTCAGCTTGTTTTAGTCATCTGCATGACCCCTGAAGAGAGGGGCACATGCTAAAGGCAATCCATCCCATCCCAAACACAGCTGATGTCAGTGTGGTCCTCGGCATGTGCTGTCGGGTGGTGAAAGTTGGTGGCTGTGAATGATCATGACGGAGTCGTGCTGGGATCCAGAGACAGTTCCAGCTTATAACACATAAATCCTGGACCTGTTTCAGTTGATGGCCACTCTCCCAGTTCAGGCACCATTTTACTTCTTACAAGTATTTGCAAGGGGAACTTACAGCTCTGCAGTCCTGTAAAAGTATTTATGGTGCAAAGTCCCAAACGTTACAAGCCTGTGGCTGCTGCATTTAGTATCTGTTCCTGCTGCTGGAAAACTGATCTGCAGTTTGTAGATGCTCGTGACTTGATTCCATCAGTGAATTTTGTACAACTGTTTTTACATCCAGTGGCCTTCAGACTCTCAAGCAGCAGCCTCCAAGGAGCATTCAGCAGGATCTCAGTTTGTGGGCCTGATGGCAGTTCTTACAGCTTGCTTCTCCAGTGGATTTGCTGGGGTCTATTTTGAGAAAATTTTGAAGGAAACTAAGCAGTCTGTGTGGATCAGAAACATTCAGCTGGGTGAGTTGGAACTGTAGTCACCTTTTAGAGATACTGCATTCTGAAGAACTGAGAGAAATGTGCAAAGGATGTGTATAAATTAAAAATAATCACCAGCATTTTGGTATTCTGCATAAATGTACCTTTAAAACCAAGAGTAGAAGCTCTGCTAGGTGGGATCTCCTAGCCGTTGCTTTCCAGCCTCAAGCCAGTTCTTGGTTGAACTTGCTTGTAAAGTGACTGTAGGAGTTTGTCCAGATTCTGTCAGTTGAATCTATTTTTAAAATGTGCTAACAAAGTTCCCTTATGCACAATTCTGTGTGTTCTCTGTGTTTAAAACCTCTCCTCTTTTGCACTAATCTATAAGATCTGATAAGTACAGACAGGGTTCCTTTCTCCTTTTTTCCCCTGTTACTTTTTCTAGACAACATAGGAACATTAAAGCAAAATAAGTTTCTAAGTCAATGTTTTAAAGTTACCATTTTCTTCCTTTTGTGTCTGCATGGGTAGCTTTTATAGGTTGGCACTTCTTACCAATATCATGTATGGGATGTATGAATAGCTGGTTTCATTTATTCACTTCAGCAGATCAATTGGAAACAGAAGGAATTGGTTGACTCTGGATGAAGCCTAGATTTTTGAATTATGTCTACAAAAAGAATTATTTCTTGGCAAATGGATGGGTTTATTTCGTACAAACAGCAGCACCCTTGTCAGCTGCAAACAAATGTGATGAAGATAGAGGTCAGCTTTTCACGGGAAAGGAATGGCAAAAACCTTTCCTCTTCCCTGGTTGGGACTCGGAGCCTCCATCAGTCACAGGGGAGGCGCTTGCACTACTTCCATGCCTGAGGGGATTAGGGAGTGTTTCCCATTTGACAGAACAACACTATACTCACCAGACAATGAGCTTTTTAATCCTTCATCTCAATTTCTTCTTTTGACATTAAGTCTCTACCAGTAAACAGTCTTTGTGTTTGAGACCGAATCCTGCTGTGTGCCTTTCTGTTCCAGTAGAAAGCAGTGGCACAGAAAGTCCTAATGGAAAACAGTCAAAACTTGTAACGCTGGTTGCACTTAAGGTGATGGTATTGCAAGGGGCAGTCCTGTTTTAAGGTCAGATGTAGATGAGCAGTCACAGAATCTCAAGGACTGGAAGGGACCTCATCCAGTGCAACCCCCCTGCCAGAGCAGCACCACCTAGAGTAGGTCACACAGGAACTCGTCCAGCTGGGTTAGGGATGCCTCCAGAGAAGGAGCCTCCTAAGCCCCTCTGGGCAGCCCCTGCCAGTCTTTCCCTCACCTCAACAGGGAAGCATTTTTTTCCTTGTGTTTCTTTGGAACCCCTTACACTGTTTGCATGTTTTTTCACCTGAAGCTTTTCAATCGATTTTGTGCTTTCAGGATTCTTTGGTAGCATATTTGGACTGATGGGTGTATATATTTATGATGGAGAACAAGTGTCAAAGAACGGATTTCTTCAAGGATACAATAAACTTACTTGGATAGTTGTTGTTCTACAGGTGAGATCCCTTGTATCACGTATTTCTGTGAAAGCATTTGCGAGTTACTCTTCTGTAAAGGGCTGGGGGAACTGATAGGTGTCATTGAAGCTGCTGGGAAGTCTGATCTATCACTGCTCTTATGAACCTCTACAGAAACACCTGAAAAATGTGCAGCAGGTATTGTGCAACATGAAAACATGTGAGCTTGATTTCTTTTGCAATGTATAAAAAAATAGATGTGTATATATATGTCCTTCCTGAGGCTAAAGATGTGTTGTACAAGCATTTCTAATGTAATGATGGCAATACGACCAGCAGTTTCTTTAATGGGGAGAGAACCGCTCCTCCGTTATTTATCTTCAACGGTGCCCATCCATGATATAAACATAATGCTCCTAAACACAGAGAGAAGCTTTTCCTAAAGCAAGCACGTGTTGCTGGAATAGATGCTGTCAGGGGAATTACCAGGTTGCAAACCCAAACCCCAGTGTTTTTTCAGGCACTCGGAGGGCTGGTGATTGCTGCTGTCATAAAATACGCCGACAACATCTTAAAAGGATTTGCAACTTCTCTCTCTATAATACTGTCAACGTTGATCTCCTATTTCTGGCTGCAAGATTTTGTCCCTACAAGGTAAGAATTGTTTTCCACGTGTGCTGAAAAAAAAAACCACCCCAGCAACCAGTTGAAAACTTGTCACTTCCCAGGTGTAACCAGGGCCATCAATCCCACAATAGGTAACTGCAGCCCGGGGCCAGGGGAGGGGCAGCAGTTGCCTTTTGGATGGATTTGTAGGGTTTTGCTTGTCACTGACCTCCACTCCTCGCATTTGTGACACATACTCAGAGCTTAAAAATATTTTCAATGCTGTTTACAACCTTTGTATCCAACGCAAAGAAACACTTTTGAAATCTAAAAGTAGTATTTGCAGTGTTAGCGGGACTTAGCCGTTCCAAAAAGGAAGCACAACAACTGTTCAGGCTTGAAAAGGAGAAGACATCAAACCTGATTCTAAGTAGTCTTTATTTGTCCGATTAAAACCAATGTAGAAAGTGGTTAAGGTGTGCTCAAATGGAAAATTAATAAGTAACTTACCAACTCTTTTAAGTATGGTGGAAGGGGAAACGGTGGTAAATAATTAAATGAGATGAGGCCAACTACCAGCGTGGAGAACTGGGAGCCATCTCATGGAATAAAACTTGAGGAACTCGAGTTAACGAAGCTTAATCTTTAATACCCTACCTATACCAACTGAATTTATTCAAATTTGAACTGTGTTTGGCAAACAGTTTTGATAAGAGTAAAAAAGTACTTAAGTGCTTGAGTGTGTTGGCAAAGGTTCATGTCCAGAACTGTGTTCTGTGAAGGATTATCACATCATGTGCCACAGTTTCATTAGCATTTGATTCAGGAGATCAAATTGTCAACATTCTTAACACTTAATGACAAGGTTCTTTTCTGAAGTGGGTGCTGATTGTCTGCTGGCTTTGGGTATTTTATTTCAGACTTGTAACTGTCAAAACAACTTGAAAGGCCCTTGTGTCTCAATACAAAAGATGCCTTTATTATCTTTTCCTTCCATAAATCCATATGTATCTGTCAAAAATTAGATTACCCTGACTTGCAAAGTGGTTCTTGGGCAGCAGTAATTTGTTTTGACACAAATCTTGGGCTTCAAAGCAAACACAACTTCAACAAGGTGATGTGCCAAGCGGCTGGGTAACCACAGCAGTTGCACTTCTTCAGCTTCTGCTTGCATTTCACACAGTGCTTGGGCAAAAGGAAAGGAAAAGGAAAGGAAAAGGGCTGGTCTGGTTACTTTTGACAATTGTGTCATGGAACTGTGATTTCAGTTTTCAGAATATATGTGCAGTGCCACGTTTCTTTCTCGCTGTAAGCTGCTTATTTTGGCTTCATCCAGCATCCTTCTGTGACAAATACAGACCAATTGCTTTGTCCTTTATCAATTGGACAAATACAACTTAGCTTTCCGTGTCCTTTCTTTTGACTGATAAGTTTACATCCGCTAAAAGGAGCTAACTTTCTTTTTTCCATCCCTGTTCTATTCAGTGTCTTTTTCTTCGGAGCCATCCTTGTAATAGCAGCCACTTTCCTATATGGTTATGATCCCAAACCTGCAGGAAATCCCATTAAGGCATAGCAGACTTCCTCATCAACCTGCTTCTCAAGATCACACACACTGGGGCCCTTGCTGGCAATGGCACGTGGAAACTGTCATTGTGCACCGCAAGGAAAGGATTGCTACCCTGACTGTGGAAGAAATGCTTGCGAGTAGTTTTGAACAGCCAGAGGGGTTACAGGTGAATGATGATCGTGTCTGTAATTGCTGGGGGGAAAAGAAAAAACCAAAACCTACCAAAAAAAAAAAAAGGCGGGGGCATGCCCAGTGCAACTTGCTAATAAAAAACTTGAAAGGAACAACAGGTTTCCAAGACACTGCGATTAGGAATGTTTACAGCTTTGACTAGGATTGCATCCAATGAATTTACTGTACTGAACTGCTGCAGAAATATGTCCTATGCACTCTTTGAAAGAGCACATGGCAACATTTGTCAGATTGTATGTTTTTTGCAGTTCGACTGTATTTAACCTTAGCAAATCTGTTTTTAACTGTTTGTCTACCTACGTGAGGTCAGCTGAATGCACATCGTCGTTGTTGAGTGGTGGCTCTTCATTAAAGCTGTGAAGGCTGGAGTGTGATTGGGAGACACTTTCACAATAGCAAATATTTTTATATTGTTGAAAGGCTGATTTAATAACAGAAACCTGTTATTGAATTAGGATATAATTCTGTCTCTGAAATGAACCTATTGCAAGAATGTTAACATTCCCACCCACGGACACCAAGGGAAGAATTCGGAGTGGAGCTGGACGTCCGTGTTGGCCCTGCAGCCTTCGCCAGGATTGCCTGGAGTGTCCCAGCTGTGAACACGGGCCAGAGGTTACTGCACTGGTCTGGCACTAAGGGTAGGGTTATGATGGAGTGCTTGCTCAGATATAATGTTCATTCTTTTTATTTGTATTGATTATAAATCACCTTTTTTGGTAGAACCTTTAAAGTATTTTTTATGCTTTAAATGTCCCCTGGGGATTTTTTAACCACAATTTAAAAAAAAAAAAAAGAAAAGAGGCCCCTAATAAACGTTTAAAACACGTGAATGGTGTGTGTAAGAGCTCCATCTGGTGCTGCTATGGTATGTCATCACAGTACTGTACTGTACTTCATTTCAGAGGTGTTTTTTACACACGTGGTGTTTACTCATGAGCTGTCCAAGGCTTTTTCAGTGCATTTCTGTCTAATGGCTTCAGTAGAGAATATTGTGTTTTAATTATTAATTCTTTTGTTCTGGGAGTCCTTGAACCAACAGACCAAAATGAGATCTCTGGAGCTGTCCAGTCTAGTAGTGGAATTACTTTAATAGGAAACAGAATGAAGAAGTAAATTATTGTGCAATAGATGAATGTAGAAGCCTCCTGTTCTTCTGTTTTAAACAAAAACAACCTGCACAAAGAAAGCTCGATGCAATTAGAACTCAGATCTATTAGACTGTTATGAACACTTTGCTTGTTGAAGCGTTTGCCTCTAGCCAGAACCACCAGAACAAAGCCAGAGCTAATAAACAGAAGAAGCTGTCTTAAAAATGCCTTGCTTTCAGGAGCTCACAGTGGCTGTCAATGTGAAGTGTCCTCTTACCCCTGTAAAGGTGTGTACATTTCTACAATAACACAGCAGTAGTCCTTTACCTGTTGAATGGTGAAAAGGTGTTTCTTCTCCCCTACACCCCCGCCCCATGCTGTCTCTCACTTCTGTCTTGTGCTGGTGAAGGAGCTGTGAAGAGAGAGGTGTGCTAAAATGTTGACCAAGGTACCTCATCCTCTTTTGCCACGTGTGAGTGGTGGATTGCTGAGGGGATCCTGTAAGGGTGCTCTGACATATGTGTATTTTCTTAATAAAGTATCGTTAAGTGGGAAAGGAAAAATTCCACTTCCATCAGCCAAGTGACAATAGTGTTTTCCTTCTGTTGGCAATGACGTGGATCGTCAGCTTTTTGTTTGTTTATGGTGTCAGAGTGAGGCTTTAAAGAAGCTGCTGTTGTGCCAAGGGCTTGCTGAGCTCTGTGAGCCTGTCCCAGCCTGCTGTGGCTGCATGAGCTCTGCTGCCCAGGAGCCCAGACTGTCTCACGTTGCACAGGTTTGGCATTCTGTGGTAGTGTTAAGCCTTTTGCCTTTAATAATGCAGCGAAAACTTAGATTTGTTCATTTCAGCACTGAAACTGAACGTGAGGCAAGATGTCTGTGTGGAGCTGTGGCTCACGGCCTTGCCTGGTGCAGGAGGGACGTGCCTGACTCTGGAGTGATCTGGGAAGTGTTGGTCCTAAGATCTGAATTGGAGTTTGGCCTGCACAATAGTGCTTTTGACTTCATGAATCACAGTAGTGGAAATGTTCAGCTGATGTAACTGGTTACTTGCTTTGGGAATTTGTCAAAGAAGGCAGAAGCAGCAGGTTGAGAACACATTAAAGCCGGTTGCGTGGGAAGGGACCAGCCAGGCCCAGTGGGGTTCTGTTACTCATTAACCCAGTTTTGGTATCTCAGGTGCACTTGTCAGTTTTTGTCAGTAAGGATCTTTTTGAAGGAAAGAACAGGCCTATGTCCTCTTTGCTTTTGGTTGGGATGTCGTACAGCTTTGGAACACATCTGCTGGAATCCTGACCGTAGCTCAGAGACTCTGCCATGCTTTCAGCTGAGAGTTCTGGCACATCTTCCAGTAGAGGGATAGGTCTCCTCCTACACTTGTTGCTGTACAGGAAATAGGAAGCTGCATTTTAACTTTACAGGCTGAGGAAAGACTCTCATCCGAGACCCTCCAGGTTGAAAAGCAGCATTCTAGCTGGAGGGAAGGCAGCGTGTGTTTCTCCAGAGCAGAAAGTGTTTGAAGAGGGTTTAGTGTAACCTTTGCAGTCTGAGAGCATATGCACATTTTCTCATGGAGGTACTTTTGTATCTAGATTTTTTTAAAAACAAACAAAAAAGGAAGTTTTTTGTTTGAGTCTGTAACTCATTAACTAACCAAAGCAGCACAGCTATCAGAGCACTGGGGAGCAGGAGGTGGTGTGCTCGCAGTCTGCCCTAAAAGCAACCTGTAGCAGTCTCAACTTTCCAAAAATCAACTTGTCTTTCTGAACTACTTTCCTGACTTTCAGGGAAGGGGTTTGTTAGTTGAGTGGAGCATGTGGGAGTCTAACCTAGGCTTAGCAGAGATGTGGTGAGAAGTCTTGAGTCCAATAAACTAAGCTAAGCTTATCTGCAAGTGTTGTATTTCTGTGTCGTCTGCAAGTGCCCAATCATCTTTTTTTCTTGAAGAATTTACATCATTTTGTAGCTCTATTCAGCTGCTTTGTTTTCAGCAAACTGTCAGAAACCCTCCCTTTTTGTTTGCTTTAATAACGGGCAGATTCATGTTCTACGCATGGCTCCTACCAGATAACACCTTGGGGTTTTTTTGCTGTAACTTGTCAGAAACTGTGAGGTTTTTTTTCCTCAGAGGAAATGCTCCCATTTTGTTAGCACCTGCTTGTGTTCCAGCTGCTCCCATGGAGTTGATTTGCATCCCTAAGTTGCTGTTCTGGCTGTAACCCAAAGGACTGTAACGGATTCTGTGGGATTCTTTTTAAACTGATAAACGAAACGTTGCGTTTCTGCTGGTTTTCCTCGTCAGTAACTCACCCGTGTGAAGGTGTTTCCTCCTGGGCCGTGCGTGGCCTGTGCTCTTTGCTGGTTGCTGTGAATGGGGAAGGTGAGCAACCGTTTCCTTCTCTGAAATCCATGAGTGAGATGTGAACAAATCCCAAGGGGCTTCTTGTGCATTAGAAAGGCAACGTTTCTCTGTACCGTTGTGCTACACGCTGTGTTGCCATGCCTTACCTGTGGCACTGTGTCCTCACCTGTGGTGTTCAGCTGCTGCAAGAAAAGGACAAGAAGTGTTTCCTTGGCTTTGCTTTCATAGTTCTGTTCAGTTTTCACGCTGATTGTTTTCCACAGGAAGCTACCAGAGATGGCTTCTTTACCCAGTGTCTGTTTTTAGCTTTCTATCAAAAGAAGTGAGATTGATTAGGTGATGTCTGTGAGTCCGAGCTTCTTCCCAGTGGAGTTTATAACTTTCAGTATTTCCTGCTGACTGAATGGGCAACTCTTGCTAGAAGAAACAACACCTGTCCTTGAGGTGCTGTTCCGAGATGTTTGCTGAATGTCAGCTGCACGTTTGCACCCAGGAGCACACGTGACAGTTTAAACTCTTGCCTTCAGCCCTCATCATCATTCTGGCTGTAACTGACCACACTAATTTCATTAGCAATTGGTAGCTCAGCAAGACTTGCTTACATGCTAAGCACATGCTTACCTTGGCTGCCACTTTTCTAGATGTGTAAAAGTTTGCCTTCTTTGGTCAATATGTTTGAAATTTAAACCCATGAGCCCAAATACAAATCACATTTGAGTATTGAAGCAAGTGTTTCAAGGTGGTCTTTAGGCATTTGTGTGTGATTACACTGAGCACAGCTCTAACCCGTGGTGTCTCCAGGCACTTTGGAAGCGGGTTGTTTGGTTTGTGTGACACTGCTGAGCTGTGGGATGAATCTCATGTCACCCTTTTTTTGATGCATATTGGGGTGAAACGCAGTAATCGGGTTGTGACAAAAGGGGTTAAAAGTAGGCACTGGTTTTATTAAGCATCTGACACAGGACTGTTTGAGAGCTTGGAGATGAAGAGGCCTCATTATGCACACTTCAGCAGAAGCAGAGCAACGCTTGAATTGCCTTCTGCAATAACAAACGTTAACTCCTGGCATAGTTTCCCATCAGCTCCAGGCACAGCTGCCCTCGCGTGCTTGGGGCAGCGCTGCGCTGGAGGCTGCGCTGGAGGCGGCGCTGTGCCGCCGCTGGGGGCGCTCGCTGGCGCTGGGGTTCGCTCACGCCGCTCGGGCCGCGCCTCCTCTCCTCCAGCGGCCGCGGCAGAGCCCGGGGGGGGGGGGGGGGGAAGCGGTGCCCCGCTCACGTGACCCGCGCGCGGCCAATGGGGCGATCGCGTGACGCGGGGGCGGCGGCGCAAGATGGCGGCGGCGGGTGCGTGAGGGGAGCGGCGGCGCGCGGCAGCGAGGCTCAGCCCCAGCCCCGGGCCCGGGCCCCCGGGCTGCCCCCTTCCCCGCGGGACAATGACACAGGGCGGCAAGAAAAAGAAACGCGCCGTCAACCGCAGCATCATGCTGGCCAAGAAGATCATCATTAAGGACGGCGGGACGGTGAGGCGCCGCCGCGGCCTGGCGGGAGGGGGCCGGGAGCGCGCGGCCTGTCGCTGTCCCTCTCTGTGGGGCTGGGGCTGAGGGACAGGCACGGCTCCCCCTGCACGGCTGCCCCTGCACGGCTCCCCAT
>WBNH01012790.1:88746-110714 GCA_013401255.1 Urocolius indicus | reverse complement strand
CCTCCCCCACCCCCACCCCCCCCCTCCCCCCCCCCCCCCCCCCCCCCCCCTCCCGCCCCCCCCCTGCACGGCTGCCCCCTTCACATCTCCCCCTGCACATCTCCCCCATGCACAGCTCTGCACGGCTCCCTCTGCATGCACACGCCTCGGAAGGAAGGAAGCTGCTGAGTGCTCGTGCTGCTGGAGCTTGGTGTTGTGGAATTGATGAGTAACATCACTTCTGGTGGATCGTTGCCCCCGGATTCTTTCCGCAGCGTAGCTTTGTGTGGCTTTGGTGTCTGCTCCTCTCCATACAGTGTCGTTATTGCAAAGGAGGAGGCTTCTTGACAGCCTGACAGGTGGCCCTTTCGGTTTCTGTTTTCGGAGCAGCAACGGAGAACAGGGAGGTGTCAGAGTCACTGTAGTTGTCTGGATCATGTAGTGGTGAGAAGCAAAGCTGGTTCCAGCGATGCCTGTTGACATGTTTTCCCGCTCTTTGTAAAGACAGAAACGTACGAGGTGACTTCGTACAAACGTCCAGTGCAAACGTTTTAGAATGAGTCACAGAAGCAGAGCAAGTGATGTTTGTTACTCCTGGGCTGTGCTGCTTCACAGCTTCCCTCTGCAGCAATCCTTGGTTCAAAGAAATTGTCCTTCCAAGTGGCCTTTGTCTCTCAACTGTAACTTTTCTTCTGCCAAGAGAGGAGAAAGGATGTGATAACAGCTGTGGTGCTGTGGGTCTGCACTCAGTGCCTGCCTCCAGTTTCAGAAGCAGAACTTGCACCAGCTCTGTGTGATTGTCAGTCGCTTTCAGGCCGGTGGGAAGCGGGGTATAAACATTAGATGAGGGTACACAGGTTAGTGTTAGGTAACAAAAATACCGGTGTGTGGTACTTTCTGCCTTCAGACACGTGTTTTGAGAACGTTTTCCACGTGTAAATGCCCTGTGTGAGTGTGGTGTGGCAGGGCGATTTTATAAGGGCAGCAGACGCTTTATGATTGGGGTTTCACTGGTTCTTTTAAAAGGTTTTTGCTGGAAAGTTTAATCTCACATCAGTGCTCAGTCCACTTTGTTTCTGTGCTTATCCCACGTGCTGTGGAAGTGGTGAGAAGGGAAGTGGCAGTGGCCCACACCTCGACTGTCTGCAGCTGGCATATGGATGGTGAGTCAGGCAGTGAAGTGCACAGTGCCCAGCCTCGCTGGTTTGTTCTGAAACAACTTATTTGACATCAGAGGAAACTCTGTGGCCCTGACCTGTAAGAATGTGCAGCGAAACAGGCAGTGTCTCAGGCAAAATGAGTTTTCTGATGGGGAACCGTGGTCATTGTCACTTCTGATCATAGATTGTGATGTGGGAAAGGGAAAGCCCGAGGTGCAGGGAGGAAGCAGCCTGTGCTGAGGCTGTGCCTGCTGTGGGGAGGCCCTGGTTGGCTGCTGCAGGAGGCCAGGCTCCTAGCACTGGTGTGTTTGTGGCGTGTTGTTTGCAGCTGAGTAGCTGTGTCCCAGAAAGCAGACGTGCAGTGGTGTGTGTGCTCAGGTTCACCAAAGGAAAGGCAGCCACACCAGTGTCTGAATTCTGCCTGCCTTGTGGAGCAGCTGGATTCGTCCTGTGTGAGGCTGCCCGTTCTTGAAGTGGCCACAAAGCCAATGGGGAGGTCCACGCTGGGCATTGTTGGAGAGCTCGGAGGGCTTGACTGGGTGCCTTCTGCCTCCCGCAGAAGAGCAGCCACTGTGAGCTTTCATCTGATGCCTTTGTTGCTTTGATGGTTACTCTGTTGTTGTCTGATGTCACCCGGCAGACACTCCTTGTGTCACTGGCACACAGACAGTGCAAAGTGTGTGGTTAAGAGCATTTTCTGTCCCAGAAGAGGAAGGGGCACTCCTAGTGCGCTATTTTGTGTCACGGATGTTGCCAAACAGAAACGTGCTCTGCTCTGGCTACATGATTGCAGAGGAGGGTGGCAGTGGAGCTGGTGGGAACATCTCTGTTCCGGGCCCTTCACACAAAGGCTCTGCGTCTTTTCCCTCCAGGTGTTAGGCCGTCTGATTCAGGGCCACTGAGGTTACCACGCTCCATGACACAGTGGTGGCCCTTTCTAGAGTAAGGCAGGGCTTAATACCCACCTCCTGCCCATGTGTGGTGGGATAGGAGGGTACAGCAGACCAGTACTTGGGTCTGGAGGGTTGAACGTACAGGACACATCTTAATGCACCGTAATGTAACCACACAGTAACCTCCGCTGTCTTTCTTCCACCTCAGGAGAGGTTTTGCTACTTTACAGTTGCAGCTGTCTTTAAAGACAGCCATAGAGGTGGAGATTTAAATGAGACTGGATTACTTCTTCATAGATAAGAGCAAGTGCCAGTTACCTGTGAAAAGCGAGCAGCAAGCAAGTTTAACCCCTGGGATCTCAGTGTCCTGCTGTTGGTCCCTGCTGTGTGATGGCAGCACGTGCTGGGTCACTCAGCTGGGTGCCAGCACAGAGGGCAGCCAGCACCTGCAGTCTCACTCCTGGGCTGCACCTGCAGGACTAGACAAGGGCAGCACAGAGAGAGGTGGCTGCAGAGCTCCCGTTTGTCCCGTTTGTGGACAGAGTGGAGGTGCTTTGGGGCTTGGAGGGACGGGATGGTTCCAGTCCCCAACCTGGCTCTAACACTTGGCAGGGATCACGAGTCTGTAACTCCACAGGAATCTGGAGGCTCTGAACGTGAACCTGGATTTGTGTATCAAACTCAGCCAAACACTGGAAGATTGTTACTTACACTTTGTGCAGAGCTGAGTACATTTTTTAAACCAAAACTAAAATAAGAGTCGTGGGTGGACAGGGAAGGGAACTGTGGGAAGTGAAGATCATTATAGCCAGTTTCTGTACCTACCAAGGCTGTTAATTTACCTCCTTAAGAGAACAGAGTAAAAAAATAGCAGAAATCTCTGTATGCTAGGTCTGTGTTTACTGAAGAGAGCAAGAGAAATAGCAGAGTGCTGAGGTGCTTTAGTAGCACACCTTTTCTGTCTTCATATGTTGCTCTTGGAAATGCTGATCTCTTCCAGCGTAGGGCCAACTCTGCAAAGGGGCTTCTGCTTCCTCCTCCAGCAGCATCCCTTCCCACGGCAGCCTGTAAGTGGCTTAGTTTCTCGTTTGAGAGGGGAGCACACTTTGTGTTTTTGTGCAGGGCTCGGATGCTTCAGGGTGATGTCAGAAACGGGTTAAACAGGGAATGTCCCTCGTTGGTACCAGTTGGCTTGAAAACCTGCATTCAGATGTGTTTAATTTCTCAGCCCTTCTCTGCCCAGTGCTGAGGTGCATTCCTCAGGACTGTGACAGGTTGTTAGATTCTTAACCACCTGGTTTTTCTCTTGTTTTAGCCTCAAGGAATCGGCTCCCCAAGTGTGTACCACGCTGTTATAGTGATCTTCCTGGAGTTCTTCGCCTGGGGACTCCTGACAGCACCCACCCTGGTGGTAAGTGACAGCCTTCAGCTTTTCCTCACACTGTGCAAGTTCAGTGCCTTTGTGGCAGTCGCCCAACATCTCCTGAGTTGAATGGCAATTACATATACCATCGTGCAAGTGCAAAGCCTTGGGTTTTGTCACGGGGAGTCAGGAAGTAGCAGTGCTGCCCTGTGAAAGGTGAGTGATGGTGCAGCAGGGCTGTGTGTGCAGCTCTGCCAGCACTCGGGCTCACGTCCACATAGCTGCTGACTTGAAACCAGTAAGATGCTAGTGAAACTACCTTTGCTTTCAACGTGCTACAGAAAAATGCATGTCAGGATGAAAATACACTTGAAATCTGGTGAAATGGGGCGTGCGTGTGTGCAGGAGGGAGCTGATTGCTGAGCTGACTGTGCTTTGGCAGAAGCTTCAGAGCACAGACCCAGTGACACCAGCCCGAGCTTCCCTGTGATTAGTGACAGTGACACCAACCTGTTTGTACCAAACCATTTTCTGCTGCAGTTGGTTGCTTGCCGTTTGATTTCATCTTTGAGTGACACATGCTTACAAATTGAGACAGGGCTCAAAGATCTCCAAGCAAACTCCACCTAAATTGCAGTGATGTGTCTCTGTACACTGCTGTTAACCAGAACAGCCTCCTGGAGATCAACCTGCACAGCAGTTGCTGAGGGGAGTCCCTCTCCCAGAAGAGGAGTCGGGCTGAGGGGCGCCTGTTGTGTCTGGTTGGATTTCAGGCGCTGAAGTTGGATGATGTGAATCTTTCCCAGGGTGCTGTGAGGCCTCTACCAAATAAAGCTAAAATCTCAGAAGTACCCTCCATGTGAACTAAAGATGAAATAGATCATTTGTGGCCTTTTTGTTTCTTCCCCATACTCTGTGAAAACACAAAACTGCTGTGGGTGTGCCACTGTGGAAGCTGGGTGCATCGTGAGCAGTAGTTGTAGCTAATGTTGTGTGGTATCTTTATTTGTAGTCCTAGATTTATACTACTTATAAACACAACTCTAAATGAATATGTTTAATAAATATTTCTGTCCCTTGTGTGTTTCTTCTCCAGGTTTTACATGAAACCTTCCCAAAACACACATTTCTTATGAATGGTCTAATTCAAGGAGTAAAGGTAAGGTGGCAAAGGTTAATCACAAGTACAGTTTAAAGTGAATGGTGGGAGGGCTGTAGAAATGACTGCAACTGGGAGAAGCATTCCAGAGGCTTTTCAATATAGCTTTCAGTCTATAAACAAGAATCTCCAGGGGGACAAGTTATTGCCAGAAACCCTAACGTGCATCATTTTACTTCCAGTGAGACAGTGCTTGGTCTGCACCTGCTGTTTGGGTTCGGCAAGTAAAAAGGTGTCTGACTAATGCCAAGTGACACACAAGGTGTTAACGTTTGAGAATGTCTCCTTGGAGCTTGTTGCTCCAGTTGGGTGTTTTCAGTCACTTGTGTTTACGTGCATGCAAAATAGAGAAAATTATGAAGCCCAGTTCATGGCCCTACTGGTAGGACTGGATCTTCTGCACTTGGTGTGGCCCTGAGGTGTAGATCTCAGCTTCCCTGTAAGCAGAGATGGGACAAAGGATGAGCAGTGCTGGAGCACGTTGCTTCTGGTGCTCTGCAGTCATCTGGACCAGGAGCTGAGCCCTGCCTGCTGTGGGACGGTGCTGGGCTCGGCTGGTGCTGCTGGAACCACTGGCTGCTAACTGGGAGTGTTGTGCTTTGTTTAGGGCTTGTTGTCGTTCCTCAGTGCCCCGCTCATAGGTGCCCTCTCTGATGTGTGGGGCCGAAAGTCCTTCCTGCTGCTAACTGTGTTTTTCACCTGTGCACCGATACCACTGATGAAGATCAGCCCATGGTTAGTCCATCCCTTCACACTGGCTTTGCTGGTTCTTGCCCAGGTTGCAGCACGGTGCTGTTTGCAGCTTCCTTGGTGTGACGTGGTTTCTGTTCCATGGGAGGCTGACACTTTTATCTTACTTGAGTGCAAGGCTGGGACGACAGAGTCAAACTGAAGTAGCTGCCACGAGGCTAAATGGCTTGCTCAGAGTTGTCAGAGCTGCTGTGTTTGAGCTCTGAGCTGTAGGCCCCACTTCCTCCTCCTGCACGCTTGCAGAGGGCATTGGGGTGGCATCCATCAAAGCCAGCGGGGCTTTGTTGTGGCAGTGTTCCTCAGATACCAGCTGCAGAAAGGAAGACTGTACCTCACGCTAGCTGGGGCGTGAAGCAGCCTGCAGTGACCTGCAGTGTTGCTGCAATTTCACACCCTTGTTTGTGCAGCTGTAAACTGCAGCAGCTCTGGGTCTGTGGCGCTGGGCAGCTCGTGGCTGGCTCGTGGCTCCTGGGGCAGGACGGCCCCAAGGGTGGGCTGCAGCGCCCTGGGAGAGCCCCCTCAGCTTCCCCTCTGCCACACAGACCGTTGGTGCAGCCTCCACCCCTTCTCTGGGGGCTTGTTTTGAAGAGCAGATGAGGAGTGTTCCAGTGAGGAGTGCTGGTGTCTGTAGCACAGAGGCAAGGCCGGTGCTGAGACCTCCTGACGCTCCCAGCTTGCTTTGGGCTGTGGGCACCCGGCCCCAGTTAGGTGAACACCTCCTTTCCTAGACGTACCTAACCACAGCAGCACTTTGTAGCTGTCACCTTCCTGCTCAGTGTGCAAAGGGGGAAGGGCACAGCTGGAGCAAGACGCGCTCACCTTGGCTTTGCCCAAGGTTATCTCGGTACTTGTCAGGAAAAGTTGGACAAGGTGATTTGCTGTTGAACTGCACGTGGGTTGTAAATGGAGTCTCTTTGCTTCTGTGTAGCCATTCTGATGGTCTTTGTGCTGTCCTTAGGTGGTACTTCGCAGTGATCTCTGTCTCTGGAGTCTTTGCAGTGACGTTTTCTGTGGTTTTTGCATATGTAGCAGACATAACCCAAGAGCATGAAAGAAGCATGGCCTATGGTTTGGTACGTATGGTTTGGCTCTGTTCCTGTGCTCTTCAGTGCTAAGTAGGTAAAGCTGCTCAGAACTGGGTTTGTTTCCTTGCTGGCAAGTCGATTTTAGTTTAGTTCAGTGCAACATATGGCCACATTACAAGCTGTCTTTCAGGCATCTGTCTTAACAGTTACTGTCGGTGTTAATGATGCCATTTGAGGGGCTTTAGTTCCTCCTCTGGAGTTTCTCACCCTGGCACCTTTTCAAAACCGTGACTTTCTGTTCCTGGGTGGTTCTGGAGCTGCCACTGTGTGACACCTCACCTGCTGCTGCTGGGCCTGTACCCTCGCTGCTGTGCTTGCAGCTCCCTCCCAGGTTCCTCCCACTGACCCCAGAGCAGGGTGCTGGGAGCCTCCCAGCCCTGGGCTGCAGGGAGGAGCAGAGTGAGCTGTGATGAGTTGCAGGAACCAGTCAGACTCTGCGGGAGGAGCTGAAAGCAGCCAATACAGAACTGGGTACTTTCTGCCCGTGCAGGTCCAGGGACTGACATGTGTTGAGGAGGTTCAGTCTGTATGGGAGGTAAAACCTTGCACTGCCAGGGCAGCTGGTTGCTGCAGACCACTTTCTGAAGGTCCATTGTACAGGGCTGGATTATCCAGCACGTTACATTTCCTGTGCCCCTGACACGTGTCACCTTGTTTCTCATTAGACATGGCGTATTTTACTAACGTGAGGGTAAAACACAGCTCATCATTTGCCAGAGAGATGAGCAGGCTGGAGAGCTCATTAGAGTGCTGTGGGGTTGGGAGCAGCCAGTGTGTTTGTGTTGGAAGGCGTGGGCTGTGTGAAATGCACAGCTGCTGGACGTGGCCACGGGGAAGCCGCTGGTGACAACGGCTGCGCCTCCAGAAGCCGGGAAAGGGGCGATAACGCTGGGGACCGACATCAGCGAGAGTCAGGGCTGCTGTTTGTTCCAGGTTTCAGCAACCTTTGCAGCAAGCTTGGTGACCAGCCCTGCCATCGGTGCCTACCTGAGCCGGGTGTACGGCGACAGCCTGGTGGTGGTGCTGGCCACGGCCATCGCGCTGCTGGACATCGGCTTCATCCTGGTGGCCGTGCCCGAGTCGCTGCCGGAGAAGATGCGGCCGGCGTCCTGGGGAGCCCCCATCTCCTGGGAACAGGCTGACCCTTTTGCAGTAAGCTGCTTCAGCAGGGAATGTTGTGTCAGCTGGGAGCGGGACCTTTAGAGAGCGGGGAGAGGATGAACGTGAAATGGTTTACAATGCTTTCTCCTTGCCGTAGTCGCTGAAGAAGGTCGGCCAGGACTCCATCGTGCTGCTCATCTGCATTACAGTCTTTCTTTCCTACCTCCCAGAGGCAGGTCAATATTCCAGCTTCTTCCTATACCTCAGACAGGTAACTTCAACTTCTGGTGTGGATTTGGACAGAAGTAAATTGACAGCAAGGCTTTCAGTATGGTTGAATGAATACAGAAAGGTTAGGTAACTTAAAAGCTCTCAGCAGCTGACTGAAGTCCTTTCACTGTTCTGCTTTTGTCTGTCTTTAGAATACGGAGAGAGATGGATGAGATAGAGAACAGCTTGTTGTGTTTTGCTATGATTTGCATTATCCTTGGTCTGTGGGGTTCCCAGTGTTTGAAGTGGTGGGGGTGTTTCTGAGGGCACCGTTTGTTTGTTTGCTGTTCGTGCCCCTTTACTTTTTGTGTGCTGCTTGGTTTAACGGGGGGGAAGAAAACCCGACTGGTTTGGTAAGTTAAGGAGGAGTTGGACATTAGGGGCCCTCTGCATGGTGTGTGGTACTGGTGCTTGTGACGTTGTGACACACAGTTTATGGTTAACAGCCAAACTGCCCTTGTTTGAATGCAGATTATGGGATTTTCATCTGAGAGCGTTGCAGCGTTCATAGCAGTGCTGGGGATCCTGTCCATCATTGCACAGGTGGGTCCTGCCACGTGCTGCGCCGAGTTGGTAATGGGGAAGGGGCCAAGTGCTGGGGAGAACTTGCCACCAGCAGCTCCAGCAGCGTGACTTGCCTTTGCTGGAGCTGCGTCTGAGGCTCCAGCGTGGACCCACGCTTGTTACCTTCACTGAGAAGACCAAGCGGCCGGGCAGCCAAGGGCTGGTTAATTAATACCCAAACTCTGGTGTGTGGGGAAAACAAAGCACTGTGCAGCGAGGAAGGGGTGGCAGTCTGTGCATGGTACCTGCTGCCTGTCTTGCTGGCAGAGGCTCCTGACGCGTGCCCAGCACTGTGGGGTTTGCTGAGCTTCACCTGGGCTGCTGAAGTGAATGTGTTTAACACCAGAGGCAAAGGCGACTTCTCTTTGCTTTCTTCTGCCAGACAATAGTTCTGAGCCTGCTGATGCGCTCCATTGGCAATAAGAACACCATCCTGCTGGGGCTGGGCTTCCAGATCCTGCAGCTGGCCTGGTACGGCTTCGGCTCCGAGCCCTGGTACGTGCGTGGCCCCGGCCCGGGCAGCCCCCTGGGAGCTGAGCCCCGTGCCCAGCGCCCAGTGCCCAGCGCGCCGTGCCGGGGCTGCCCGTGCTGCCCGTGCTGTGTGTGTGTTGCAGGATGATGTGGGCGGCCGGCGCCGTGGCAGCCATGTCCAGCATCACCTTCCCCGCCGTCAGCGCGCTGGTGTCGCGCAGCGCCGACGCCGACCAGCAGGGTGAGGCGGGGCTGGTGGGGGCCAGGCTGGGTGTCCCGGCACGGGGATGGGAACCTTCAGCACCTCCTCTTGGGCACAGTACCAGGCTGCTGGCTTGTGTGGGGTGTGCTGAGCTGCCCGGGCTGCGGGCGCTGCCCCTGCCTGCACAGGGACCAGAGGGGTCTCAGGGCAGCACAGCGTGGGAAGGGCTGCTCTGTGCCTGGGGGCAGGTGGGAGGAAACCTGCAATAACCTGCAAGGAGAGTTGTCCTGGGTCCCTCGTTTGCTGCCATCCATAGTGCAGCACCCCTTAGAGCAGCTTTGCTGCTGGTGGGAGGTTGAAGTGACTGAAGCCTCAGTGCTACTGCTGCCTGTTACTGTGTGTCAGCCGAGGTAACGGCATCTTGTGCTTTGCGCAGGTGTTGTGCAGGGGATGATCACAGGGATCCGTGGGCTGTGCAATGGCTTGGGACCAGCACTTTATGGCTTTATATTCTACATCTTTCACGTGGAACTGAACGAGCTGCCCATGCCCGAGGCGCCGGCGGGAGGAGCTGTGGTCACACAGTACCACCTAGAGCAGGTAATGCCTCTTCTCCTTCCCCACCCCAGACAAAGCCATTGGCATCACGTGCCCACCAGTCCTCGTACTACACTTTGTTATGCCAACAGCAACTGGTGTGTAAAGGAGAGGCTGTTAAATCATTCCTGGGGAGGATTGCTGGTCTGTTTGCTTTTTGTAACTAGCTGCTGTGGTGTAGTTTAAACTGTGAAGTAGATGGTGATGGTAATGAGGCCAGTGCTGACCCTTGTGAAGAGACCACAGTAACAGCAGCACGGGGCTCTGCTTTATGCCATTGCCTTTTCACATGGGGGTTGGGTTCGTCCCCTTGTCCTGTAACCAGCTCTGTATCTTCAGTTCCTAATGTTGCTTTGTTGGGGAAGCAGGGCAGGGAGCTCTGCAGGCGCTGCTGCCAGCTGGGTGCTGTGTGAGCAGCCCTGGCAGCCGCTGCCGTGTGGGGAAAAGCTCACACGTGCTCTGTGCTTGGTTCCAGAACTCCATCATCCCTGGGCCCCCCTTCCTCTTCGGAGCGTGCTCTGTGCTCTTGGCACTGCTCGTTGCCTTGTTTATTCCTGAACACACGAACCTAAACGTACGATCCAGCAACTGGAAGAAGCACTGTGGCAGCCACGGACACCCCCACAGTCCCCAGGCTCCTGGTGAAGCTAAAGAACCCTTACTGCAAGACACGAATGTATGACAGAAGCCCAGGAACACCTTTCGGACTTGTTTTCTGTGCAGCAGTTTGGGATCACATTCCATCACAGGTGGCATTTCTTAAGGTAAGCTTAGGAAGTGTCTTTCTGCATGAAACCCGTAGGAATGAAAGGAAAAAAAAAAAGAGGAAGTTTCTCCAAAGATGTTGCCATTGAATTCATAACTTTGCTTTTAAACCCCACCTGTTACATCCTCCTCTCTTGCCATGAAATACTGTTACGGCTCAGCCCCAGGCTGTGGGCAGAGGGACGGGAGTGGAGGCAGCAGCGCGGCGCCTGTGTCGGGCAAGGCTGAGCTCCAGCTGCCGTCCCTCTGAGCCTCAGTGAGAGCCAGGGGCTGCCCCAGGGACCCCTTCCTTGGAACCTTGTCACACCTTGTGTCACATGATTCAAAGCCTTAATGTAAATGTACTGAGTAGGGGGAAGGTGAATGGGTCTGAGTTTCCCTTGCAGCCCCCTGGCAGGTGGTGAGGTGTGTACTAATGTAACCCGGTGAGCAGCTTGCAGAGCAGCACCCCCTTCCTTTGCTGTAAGTGCATTTACTCTTTCTATTCTGGAATAAACGGTGGTTTCTCAGCCCCGGGCTCCAGCCTCGGGTTGGGTCTGAGCCCACAGCTGTTGCTGTGTGTTGCCTCAGCCCCGCTGAGGAACCCCACTCCACGTCTGCTGTTTGTGTAATCATCAAGGACCTCAAAACTTGACTGCACGGCCTGAGGCGGGAGCAGCGGGCTCCCCGGCCGTGTGCTCTACAGTGGCCTTTGAGGACTGGCACCACAACCCTTTTGCATTACAGAGCTACAGTTTTAGTCCTACCTTTTCAGGACCCTTAGTACAGAAGAGCTTTATACGATGACTGATGTGAATTTCTCTCAAAGTGTATATTTTTGTGTCCAGTTGTATTATTTAAGCGTCCCTTTGTATAAATCTGTGTATAAAGTACTGTATAGGTTTGAAATGTTTTCATCTGGTGGTTATTGCTTGATGCTTTTTTTACCTTTCAACATGCACCGTGGTTGACCAAGAGCAGGATAAAAATCTGTAAATATACTGTTAATAAAGTGGGATATTTTAATGAATTCTTAACTAAGTGATAACGTCTCTTCCAAGCTTCAGAGCAGCCCCAGGCACTTACTCACCCTGCAGCTTCAGGTCAGGGGCACGTGGAGGCTTAAGAGCTCAAGACAGCACTAAGGAGACTTCTGGATAAAAACCATTTAATATTTCCATCTCATCTCAGGAATAGACAGGAACAGGAGGCTGCCTGACAAACAAACATGAACATTCTGCACTGCAAAACAAACCACTGACAGACAGCCAGGCCTCGGGAGGCACTTCAGTATCTCAGCTACCAAGTATGGAATGTCTTTAACAACAAAAGTACACAAATGGTATAAAAAGGGCATTGGGGATGTCCCAACTGCTCACAGGCCTGTGCTGGAGCTGGCCCTGGGAGGCACAACCAGCGACTCCATGGGGCTCCCTCCCTCCACCTCAGCTGGGGCAGCAGCCTGTCTGAACTGCCTCAGCAGTTGAAGGGAGGGTGAGTACAAATCAAGTAGCTTTTAGCTGTTGTGATCCCATCCCTAGTTAAATGTCCAGACCCAGCCCCTGGAGAGGTGAGGGAGGGACCAAGTGCCAACTGTACACCTTCACTGAAGTAACTGAGCACCTTTCATACGAATTAGACTAAAATTAAACGATCCTGAAAAGCCATCCGAGTGAGCCCAGCTCTGTCTCAGAGAGAACAGGCTGAGGCTGCTGGAGCTGTGGAGCTGAGCTGGCAGCAGGCTGCAGGCTGTGCTGGGCTTAGCCTGGGAAGTAGGCTGAGGCAGGGCTGGGTGCTGCCGGCGGGCAGGGCTGGGCCTTGGCGGGCAGCAGCGGCTTCAGGTACTCTGCAGCAGAGCAGAAAGGAAGCACAGGCAGGGGGAGCCTGCGGCAGGAGCCTGCAGCTGCACTGCTGCCACGGGCTGGCCTCGCTGCTTCACACCTACCTGAGCTGAGGGTGTTTTGGCTCAGCCCCCGCAGAGGAATGCTGTCATCTTTCCTCTTGAAGTACTTCGAGTCCAGACCCCAGTTCTCACCACTGGAAAGAGAAGTTGAATTCAAATCAGCTACTTAAAATGTTCAGCACATGCAGTCACAGAGCAGGGCAGTAACCAGCAGTGTGGACACGGCCTCATCCAGAACCACCCTCCCTGCCAGAGGAGCTACTGCCTTCCTGTGCGCTTGGATCATTTAAAAGGTCAACAAACCATCACCAGGCAGGTTCAGGACAGCCTACAACCAATTTTCTGACTGACTCATCACTGCTCTGGCACCAGGAAGGACAAAGGAACGTTGCTGCTTGGGCCCCACGGGGAAGCACAGCTCTGTTGGCTTCAGCACAGCTCTGTTGGCTTCAGCACCAACTCGGTGCCACAGCTTCAGCCTCAGTAACGTGCTGATGGATCCAGGCAGATCCCAGACCGGGCCTGGCACTGGCAACGTTTTTACTCAGGCCCACACACACAGACACCAAGTGGCTTTATAGAAACAGTAACTGTAGAAGCCCCAGCCCAGCTGCAGCCCTGGCACTTACTTCTCCTTGTTGGCTGGCGGAGCAGCGGCTGCGGCTGCAGCACCCTCGGAGCAGCGGCTCAGCCGGGACAGCGCGGCACCGCCGAACTGAACCTGCAGCAAGGCACAAGAGGGTCAGGGACAGCTGCTGCCCAGGGGCTGGGCCACCACCAAGGCTGGCCCAGGAGTTCCCCCTGGGCACCAGAGACTGTCCCCTGCACAGCACCTCTGTGCAGCAAAGCACAGTGGTGAGCAGCCTCGAGGCAGGCAGCACAGTGCTGTCACGTGAAGGTGTGCTGCTGCATGCTCTGCCACCCTGAGCCAGAGGGAAAAGCCAAAGCGCCTGCCTTGGGGACTGCACACGGCACACCGCTGTATTTGTTGTCTGCTGGTTCTGGGAGCTTCTGGAAGGCGTAGAGAGGAGAAAAGGGGTGACTGAGCCCCGAGCTGGGGAAGGAGGGTCGCTCAGGCTGCAAGAGACACAGAACACAGCCTCACAGGAGGAGAACAATGCTGGAAATAGGCAGAGGTTCCAACACTAACAACTGAGCACAGTTACAAAGCCTCCCTGTTCCAAGAGACACGTTCTTAACAAACTTCTACAAACTCAGCCGAGATGAGCAGCCTTAGCTGACAGAGCCTGGAACTGACTGACTCAGGTGGCTACAAATCAGAGAGCTCTTGGCACAAATAAGCCCTTCCACTGCTGAAGGAGAAGCTGACCCAGATCTAGGTGACAACAGGTGTCTCTACACCTGGAGACAACAAGTAAGACCCAGGCAGCTTAACACAGACAGGGGGGCACGTTTCCTAGCCCTTATTTTCACACTTCTAAGTATTATTAATGAGTATTCCAATAGTACACTTGATTTTCCAACCTGTACAAAGATCACTGGTATGCAAGTTAACCCCACAACACAAAAATACCATTTCCCCCTTCACTTGATCTTTTCCAAGCTCATTCTGCATTGTTTGGGGTATTGTAATAAATGAGAGCTTAGAAAATCCTCCCTCAGAAGGCCAGGGCAGCAGGGGCCACCCAACAGGGCATTAAAAAGACAACAAAATGAAACAGAACAAAAACCCCACTCCAAGCTGTATGGCCCTGAGGAGATGAAAGCCCTTGTTTCCCTTTGAAAGCCCTGGTGTGCTCCAGCACTCCCCAACCCTTGCAGAGCTGTACTCACCATGCCATGAGGGGAGGTGGCAGCCCTGACCCCATGGGCACTGCCAGCAGTCTCTGGCTTCTTTGCCATCTGAACTTCATTCAGCTGTTTGTTCAACCATGTGATTACTGAAGAGAGGAGAAAAAGATCAGTCTCACTTTCTTACCTCTTTACAAGCCATTCACAACACCAAGCAGCCTTTCCTCAACAGATGGGACAGCTTTGCTGGGCTGTTTTGCCTCCTTCGGCTCAAGCAGCACTGCACCACGGTGAGGAACACCTGCAGGCACAGCTCTTTGCAAAAAACACAGCTGAAGCAAGAGAGTTGCTTGCACCAGGGTTGAGTGGCAGCCGCAGCAGGCTGGCAGTGTCCCAGAGAGCCGTGGAGCTGCGTGAGCTGCCCCTGAGCTCACCGTTTTCATTGGTTTTCAGCAACTGCTTGCTTTCTTCTAGTTTTTGTGCTGTTGCTTCCAGCTGTTCCTGGAGCTTGGCCACCTGCAACAGTCACACCATCAGGAGCTGCTACTGATCAGAGTGAAACAACAAATGCAATACAAAGAAATGAAAAGGATCTATAGTGTTCTAAAACCATTTAGAAAGGTCTGAGGTCAGGTGCTCACACAGGCAGCACCACAGTTCTTTTGCAGTGAGCCCTGGTTCTATCTTGGGTTAGAACAGCACTTTTTCCATGGTTCAGTAATACAAGGACTCTTGAGCAGGGGAATACACTGGATGAAGAAAAGGTTCCCTCTGTTCCTGTTTGACCAACTCCCCCCATCACTGTCCTTGCCAGAGCACAGCAATTCCTCCATTAGAGTGCTCTGAGCCCTTACTGCAGGGCCGTTTCCTTCCACACCGTGCAAACAGCTTCACGTAACACAGGGAAGGGTCGGTTACAGGTTCAAACAGAGGTGATACCTGACTGGGAGCACTTTCTACTCCCCAGGAAGGTCGTGAGCCTCACTGCTGTAAACAAACAGCCACCCAAACCCCAGCAGAGTTGAGGCAACAGCATCTGCAGGCCCGAGGGCTGCCTGGCACCCACCTCCTGCTCTTTGAGCCGCAGAGCCTGGCCCACCTCCTGCAGCTCTCGCTGCTCTTTCTGAAGTCTCTCTTCTTTCTCTGCCAGGAGTTTTTCCTGTTGAATTGTCACTGTGTTCTTCAGTTTTAGCTTACTCATTAGAGTTTTCAAATCTCCTTGTAACTTCTTGATGATTTCATTAGCCTGGAAAAGCCGTAAGTCAGAGCACAAACACACACCTGAGAGCAAGGAAGGCGTTTCGTGGGGATCATGGCACCTTCACACAAACCTTCAGAAGTTCAGCTGACAGTGACTTGATGGTTATCTCCAGCTTTTCCATCTGGCTCTGTTTTTTCTCTGTGCTCTCTTCCAGTATTGCCTTTAAGAAACATTGAAAACAGTATGATAAAGATGCTGATAGGAATCACCACTTCAAGCGAGAACCTCAGTGAGAGCTCATCCTTACGAGAAATCCAGTCCCTGCTTCTCAGTCAAATCACACAGGATCTTAACTCATCTATTACAAAAAGCACCATTACCTTCCCTCCAGCACCACAGTACTAGCAGTGGTAGGCTTTGCAGAACTGAGTGCAGTGCACTTCTGATGCCCTGAGCATCAGTGCTGACTGCACCCGAGAGCTCAGTCCAGCCAGCCCTGCGGGGAGCCTGCAAGTGAGAACGTTCTACAGGGCTTCAGACAAAGACATTTTTGAAACTTGAAGGAACCTTTTGTTCTTGAGTGGCATCCAACACTTCTTTGGTTCTAATGACGAGCTGATCTTTGTCTTTGATCTCCTGCTCCAGCACAGCCACCCGCGTCTGGAGCTGATTGATGAGCTTCTCTTTCTCGTGGCACTCGGCATCCAGCGTGCTGTTCTCCCTCCGCAGCGACAGCACCTCCTGCTTGGCTCTCTGACACTCCTACAGCCGTGGGGAGGAAGCCTCTGTTAGTGAGGGTGGCTTAGGAAAAGCTGTAATAGCCATTTAAACAGACATGTCTAAATAGCGAGTGTAACGTGGGAGGAAGAGCAGCTGAACAAACTTCATATGCTGCAAGTGTTAACGCTCTAAAGCTTTGTGGTGGAACTTAGTCAGACATACGTCTTCCACTCCAGAAAGCTTTGCCTTCAGCTCTCTGACTGTGGAGTCTCCTTTGTATCTCCTTTCTGTTAGATCTTTATTGATGACCTCGAGTTCTGAGAGTCTGTTCTGCAACTGCTGAATGCTTTTCTGATGCAAGTTTTCCAGCTCCTTTTTCTGTTGTTCCTGCTGCTGTTGGTACTGAGCTTGTGCCTATGAGAAGCAAAGAGGTTAATTCTCAGACCTTTAAGCCAAGAAACTACTCACGTGTAAGAGTGTTGTTGCTGTCATACCTGGAGAACCCTTTCCTTCTCGTTTGTCAGCTCCTGGGTGTGTTTGTTTGTTAGAGTTGTGGTGTAGGATGCCCATTCAGCTTTCAGTTTCTCCAGTTCCCGGCTCTTCTCTGACAGGCTCTGTTAGTTTGACAAAGCATGCAGAGCCTTAGAAACTGCAGCATTTCAGTCCACATGCAATGATGCTTTACTGTTATTTCTTTAAATGGACATGGAATTATTAAAAGTCTGAATCTCGGCACCACATGCCAAAATATCTGTTCTGTAAAGCAGGGCAGCGAGGTGCTGAGAAGCCAAAGAGCCCCTTTCCCACACCGTGGATCACAGAAGCATCTCCAGCTGCATTTTCTTCCTGCCACTCTTAGAGTGAAAAAGCAGTCTGACGATGTTCCCTGCCCTCGTAACACAAAGTGCCCCAGTAGGGAAAACAGAATAATCTTCAGCAGTATCTTTTCTTCTGTCTGATTTGCAATTCTGTGCCTCAGTTCAGCAAACGCATTCCAGTCACTCCCACTGAAACTGCAAACAGGAGGTCAACAAGTGCTCTGTTCCCAAACAGTTCCAGAAGAGAAGTTTTAAGGGAGTATTTCTGGGTTTGGTTTTTTTTTTAACAGTCAAAAGAGTCACCTTGATAACTGCAGAACGTGACCCAAATCATCCTCCTGAAGCACTGATGTGAAGTCAGTACTGGGCTGAGCACAAAACCCAGAAGGCAACAGAGTAAAGATGAAGGGCCAAGACTTACGAGTTATTTATCAGGGTTTCTTTCACGTTTGCTGCAACTGTGAGGATCTCCAGCCCCTCAGGGAATATGGAGAGCACACTTCACGCTACCACGTGTTCAGTAGTTCACTGGTGTGTGCATACACAGACAGACAATACAGTAGCAGGCGGCACACAGGAAGGCACATTTCCCACAGCTTCAAAAGAAGTGCAGCTTACAAGAGGGAAGCTGAAAGGGAGCTTTACCTGCTGAGTGTAGCTCAGTTGTCTGCTGAGGTCATCTTCAGTTTTTCTAAGCTTCTCTTCCACCATCATTTTGTCTTCCTATGACCAACGGACATCAAGTCAAACCCTCAGCTCTCCAAACGCCCCACTGTGTTTGTGGGAAAATCACCTCATTAAAGAAACTTACTCTCGAGTAGGACATAATGGATACAGCTAAAAGAAAAGGCTTTGGCTGTCAAGGTACAACCCCCAAGCTAAATTCTCATCAGGTTTCTGTAAGGAAACAGTATCTCATCATAAAAACCTGTTCACAGAGGAGCTGAAATACTGTCAATTTCTGTTACTAACACAGCTTATCAGGTGGCCGTAAACACAGCAGCACAGAAGGAGAGACACTGATCTCAGGCACCCAAACTGCAGCAGGCAACAGTCAAACTGTGAGGGCAGTGGTTTCCCACATAGCCAAGCTTAGAGCAGCCACCAACTGCACCAAGAGCACTACTTGCTTCTGCTATTTATAGCTGCTGGCCCTTGGAAGCTCACAAAGCTGTAGAATCCAAGCACATGCCTCCCTAAACCTGCGGTACAGAGAGGCTGCACCTCTACAGCCTCTTCTCTTGCAGCTGCTCTGGCTCTGCAGCGGTTGCCCAAGTAACCGCATGCCATGCCATGGATGAGCTGAAACGCCAGGCTGAGGCAGAGCACAGCATCTGGCACACACTTTGGAAGCATTAAGACTGAACTGGCAAGTCACACAGCCCCCAGGCCCAGCCTTCATTTTACCTTAAGGCATTTCAAACAGCTGGCTAAAAACTTCTTTATCTCTGCATCATTTGCTGGGAGGAATTTGAGAGAGAGGTGGGTGAGATGTTTGAAAGGGTTGGTCTCCACTATGTTTAAGGAGACAGGGCTGTGATCTGGAACAGATGCTGAAGAAACTAACTGCAGCAGGAACCTATGGAAAAAGCAAAAGGAACCCAACCTTTAGCAGATCTCCTGAAACCACCTGCAGATCCTACACACTGTTCCCAAATAAGCCACATCTTTATACGTGTAATCCAAGCCTGTAGACTTTCTGTCTGAAAAGGAACCAGGAAATTCAGCCCCTGTGTTGCAGTCAACGCTACAAACCAATCCAACTCAAATGCTTCAGCCTCACTGTAAGAAACGCACCAAATCAATCAGTCTGTCACATTTACAGCAGCTCATCGTAAGACTTGGGAGCCCAGAATCCAGTAAGGCCTTTGTACCCAAGTTCAGCAGGAAAACAGGCTCCTGGCTGTCAGGTATCTAACGACCCAGTAAAATCCCCAGTCCACAGTACAACAGGAGCTGGCCTGACTGCTGGACTGGAGCTGCCAGACAGGGCTTTCCTTGGTACCCACACAAACAAAAAGCCACTGCAGGGAAGGTGCAGCCCCGCTCTTGCCCCTCATATCTTAGTATCTGAGCACAAAAGAAAAACAAATCCTTGTCAGCATGCCTTAGAACTTGGATTTACACCTCACACCAAACTCAGATAAACAGCCCCAAAGCAAAGCCAAGCAGGCCCAGTGCTGCATCCTTGCCCCCCTGCCAGCTTCACCCCCGATGGGAGGCTGTTCCCAGACAGCAATTGCACTGCCCAGTCCCCCCCAGACTCAGCTGCTGTCAGCAACACCCATCAACTGATGTCAGACCCCTCCAGGGGAAGGTGAAGTTATCCTTGTTGTACTGACTCTTCTCAGAGAGGCTGACAAGCAGTTTAAGACCTCAGCTCCTCCACACAGAGTACTGCGGCACACACTGATCACCTACCTCGGGGTGTCTTTGTTCTGCTCCTGAATGCATTGCTGAAGCAGGTCTATGAATTTCTGTGGGAAAGCGGAGAAGTCCACCAAGAGACCTTGCTGGGACTTTAAACTGTACAAAGAGATTGGGGGGAAAAAAAGGTGTTAACAATCTAGAGAGGAGTCATTTACTTCCTGAGAGGTGCTTTGTCTACTCCAACAGCCAGAACTAACAGCAGTCACTGCATTACAGCTCACTGCTGTGTTTGTGCTGCCCTGGACAAGGGACACCGTGAGCCTGTCTTGGGTAAGAATCACTAGAGGGTGCTTTTGGGAACAAGAGTTCTTGCACTGAGGGAAAGCAGAAGTTCCTGTGGCACAATGAATGCACTCACAGGGAGGGATGAATATGGACAGGGCACAGGGAAGAAGCAGAGGACAATGAAGGGAGACTACTAGTTTAGTTTCAACTGCACACTGCTGCTCATCTTTTACAAACACCGCTTGACTTTTGCCTTTTGATCCACACACCCATCACATCTCTCTTTAAAAACAACCAACCAAACAAAACACCCAAATCACAACCAAACAAGAACAACCCCACAACACCCCAAACACAAAGCAGGAAACTCAACTGCTCGTGCCTGGTGCTCAGACGTAACGGTGAAACTCTGAGCAAGGAAAGCCAAATGAGACCCAGCAGTACAAGGAGCATGCAAGGAGCCCCTACAACAGAGGCTCATGTGTGGGAAGCCCCGTCCATGCCTTCCCCTCTGCCACCTGCAGGCAATCACTTCCCTGTACTTGGCTGTTTCACCAGAGCAACGCTACCAGAACACTGACAAAGGCCATTCCGAGCTAAAAACAGCCCTTTGTCCCTCCCTGCCCTTTAGCAACGTTTCACTGACATTTTCACTTCACCTACCTTTGGAAGTCTTCCTCGGATATGACAAGGTTGTAGAGGAAAAAAGGATCAGTATCATCAGTCAGCTGAACAGCTAAATCCTGGAGAGACATTGGAGGGGGGCATTTTAAACCCTGCAAAGCAGCCTGGAAGAGCTCAGACATTGTGAAGCAGCTCCGCAAGCTGCACTTGATGTTTTCACGGCTTAGCAACAAAAAAAGAAGGAATTGTGGCAACTAATTCAGAAGGTGGAACACATCAACACTGAACAAAACTCCAAGTACTCCAGAGGAGGGGATAAAACAGCCCAACTGTTTCTCACCAACACAAACCAAGTAACAGCAGCAAAGGCTTCAAAATTCACTCTGTCTTCACCACCATCAAAACAACTCTGGGCTGTTTTTCCCCATCAGGAAACAGTGTGGCACCAGCAGGTCACAACCACATCATCCTGAAACTGCAGCTTTGTCAGAGCATCCTGAACATTTAAGGAGCCACCTTCTGAAGAGCTCCTGTTGTTGAATTCAATGCAATGGATCCAGTGCAGCCCAGGGAAAAGCCCAGCAGCAGGCTGCTAAAAACAACTCCNTGCAATGGATCCAGTGCAGCCCAGTAAGCTCCCAGGGAAAAGCACAGCAGCAGGCTGCTGCTTGGCTGCTAAAAACAACTCCCTCTGTTCCCTGGAGTGTCTGGCAAGAGCTGCCTTCTCTCTAAAGGGCTGCTTCCCATGGCAAAACCTGGTGCTCTCTGCCCAGGCACCTGCCCTGTAAGGAGGCTCAGGCTGGGTGACGGACAGGACATCCCCTGGCAGGGTCAGAAGCTCTCCCAGCTCTCCCAGTATCACTGGAGTGACCAGAGCCCATGCACAGAACTGCAACAGGTCTGAGCAGCTGGATACCAGGACACTAACAAACCTCGCAGCTGGAGGGGCATGAACAACCTGAGGGATTCTCACATCACCCAAACCACCCAGGGCAGGCTGCTGAGCAGGGGAAGGAGGCCCTGCTTGCTTTGATGGCCCAGCAGCTGATGCCAGCATTTGAAGCTGTCCCTTCTATCGCTTTCCCTCACTGATCCCCCTCCCCGCTGATGGACACAGCTGCTCTGCCAAGCTCCTCCTGACAGGGTCTGCAGTGTGCTGCACGGTTCCTAACCGAGCTGCCTCGTCATACCTCACGGTGTCATTGCCACAGGTGGCTGGATCTGACCATGAAATGCTGTCCTTACAAACAGACCTTGAGTCAATCCCACTGCACCCAGCCAGCAGCCAGGCTTAACAACGTGGTGGGTGGATGCAGGGCTTAAGTGACGACCCAGGCACCCAACCAACAGCACATTATAACCTCTGGCAGTAATCTCATCACCACCTGCTCTGAGAAAGACCTTTTTACTTCAGATTCACTACTTTACCTCCCTTCCTACTCCCACTGGATAAACTCCGCTGAGGCCAAGCAACAACCACCCCCAAATCCTTCCCCACTTCTCCTTTTGCTGCCTGTCCCCTCACACAATGAGAACCGGGTTAACACCCAACGAAGGACACAAGCAGAACTGTTCCACCGACCTTTCTCTGAGCAGGGCTGGAGCCTGACAGCAGCTCGACGTTCACTCGGATGTTCAGTACCCTGCGTGCACACAGATCACACTCAGCAAGGGGCAGCGGGAGCACGCTCACAGCAACACGCGTGTGCAGCTCGGACACAGGCTCGGGAAGGTTGCCCGGGACGACGGCTGCCGACACAGCCCAAAGCCCCACGCCGTCAGTTACCTGCACAGCTCCTCGGCCAGCTCAGGACTGCGGGGCCGGGGCCGGAGGAGCCGGGAGGAGGCGGCGGCTGTACCCGCGGGGCAACGGCTGCGGCTCCGGGACGCTGCGGCCAACCGCCGGGCACCGGCTCCGCTGCCCCTGCTGCCCCGCACACACACACACACACACACA
>WBNH01012790.1:0-86929 GCA_013401255.1 Urocolius indicus | reverse complement strand
CCCCGCCGCTCCGTCTCCCTCCCGCTGCATCCCCCGCCGCTCCGTCTCCATCCCCGCAGCATCCCCCGCTGCTCCGTCTCCATCCCGCAGCATCCCCCGCTGCTCTGTCTCCATCCCACTTCCCCGCCCCGCACGTGTCCCGCAGCAGCTGCTCTGAAGCCAAAACGCTTTCCTTTGTAACTAGGAGGTGAAGGAGCGCAAGAGGATCCCCTGCCCTCTGGACCACAAGCAGTACGTGAGTGTGGGAGCTCGGGCTGCAGCTCGCGGCCCCGCCGCCTGCCCTTCACTTCTCTTTTCCCGTTGGGTTTCAGCACCGTCTATGAAGACCAGCTGCAAAAGCATTTGAAAAGGTGCAATTCCAGAGAGAAGCCGAAGCCAGTAAGTGCGGTGTAAACTCAGCACCTCTCACACCCCAGGCCCCGGGACAGGTTGGAGCCTTAGCGAGCAGCGTGGGGGCTGGATGCTCCGTGCACAGCTGGCACGCTCCCATGCCAGGCTCCTCATCGTCGCTCGCCGCAGCTCAGGACAGCTTCTCGGTTCTCATATTCACCAGTGAAAATGCTGAGGGACTGTCCCCACAAAGCCGAGCTCACAGGGAAGCTGTAGGCAGCAGCCAGGCTGACAGTGCCAAGGGAAGGAGTGAGACGTGTGTCTCAGCAAATGCTTCAAGAAAGCAGCAGGCGGTTTCTTTATTGTCAGCATTTTCTGCCTCGCGGTATTGCACCTTTAACGTGGCCTGGGAAAGCTTAAAGCGGTCTCTGGGATGAGCCCAGTCAGCGCTGACAGCTGAAGTCCTGTCAGACGTGTGAGGACGGTCGCTTCTGCCAGGGATTCGGGGTCAGCCTTTGGGGGAAACGACATCCCTTGGAACACCTTTTGCTGTGGGGCCCTGTTGCTGTGCGCCTCGTGACAAAAAACACCGGAGCGTTTAGCTGTTTGCTTCCTGGTCATTAACAGAGTGAGATTTCTTTTCTTCTGGTTTTCAAAGGTCTACTTTGTTCAGGATATCAATGCAGGCTTAAAAGATGCGGCAGAAACACCAGGGAAACAAGTGAGTACCTTTCTGTGTTCTGAGGCTCAGTTCCAAAGAGCATGTTGCAGTTTGCCACTTGGCTAAAGACCTGGTGAAAATCAAAAGGTGCTGTATTTACAGGGGGCACTTTTATTTTTTTTCCTCCTTGAAAAGGTTCCTATCTCTTCCCTGTCTAAAGAGGAGCTGGAGAACTTAATCATCAAGTTGAGAAAAGCAAGCCACGGTGAGCTCCCTTAGCAGCAGAAGTAAGGTGGTTTAGACGGGATTGAGTCAACATCCCAGTGTTAGTTTTGTTGTTGGATTTGTGAGACATTTGGCACTGGACGCCCCTGAAGCCATTGTAAGCAATCACAGAATCATTAACCCTCCAACGGCTGCCTTTTACTCAGAGGAAGGAACTTCTGAAGGAGAATAAACTGGGTTGAGAGCATGATGAAACACTAATCCTTTCCCTTCCTCCTCTGCTGTTTGTTTCCCACTCACACGTCGCTACAGATACCACCGCAGCTCTGTTACTAACGTGTGAGGATAGGCTGATGCTCCCCACAGGCGGTTTTGTTAGCGCTACAACCTGAGCTCACTCTGGGTGTTGTAACCTGTGTGTTACAAACCCCAGAAACCCTTGGAGGCTGGAAACCTGTACCTGAGAGCTTTGCATTTGCTTGCAGGCCTGGAACAGCCCCTCAAGGAGCAGATACTGTCCCACCAGGCTTTGCAGGATGCGTTAAACGACCCAAAGAACGGGGAATCTGCTTCCAAACACTTGAAGCAACAGGTAAGGTCCCTGCTCTACTGACAGCTACAGGTGGTTTTAAACACTTGAAGTTGTGCTGCTGTGAGTGTGAGGGGCTCTGCAGGTGTACAGCTGCTCACCTCACACAGAGGAGGTCTGACACTCTGTCCTCTCCATATCACAGCAGATCTCGAACCTTTGAGTGGCTGCTGTGTTAAGGGGCAGCAATAACACTTCATCAGGGTACTGAGATCAGTGACAAACTGGTGTGGTGCTCCTATGTGTTATTGATTTATACGTTAACTCACAGGAGGTGTGAGCTACAGAAGGGAAAATGCTGCATTTGCTGAAAGGCATTCTGTGCTTTCTAAGGGCTGGTCCTACGTTGCCTGTTAGTGTAAGAACTGGAGAGCCTCAGGTTACCTTCTGCCTTGTTAATGTGCGTAGGACAGCAGGAACTCTGTACCTGACCCCGACAATCCGTTCCAAAAACTCCTTGGGCGGAGCTCTGTGAGCAGAGGAAGAAGAGCAGGGTGATGCTGAGCAGCCAGAATTCATCATCACTTCCCTCTGCACACACAAGATCTTTTCCCTCCCGCCTCGTGGCAGGGGAGACCTGAGGAAGGCTGCTGTGGCCTGGGGAAGCGGTGAGGCGGTGCAGGACACAGTGTGTACATCTGCTTGGTTTGGAGTTAATGGTTTGATGTTTGTAGGCTTCTATTCTAGGTAACATGGAAAAACTGCACCTGCTTGGGCCGGGGAGATGCTTTGTTGAGTTTGGAGCTGGGAGAGGAAAGCTGTCTCACTGGGTTGCTGCTGCCTTACAGAACGTGGAAAACGTTCACTTCCTGCTGGTGGAAAGGGCAACGACCAGGTTCAAGGTAAGAGGGGAGGCTGTCAGGGAGCAGAGTGTTGTTTTGAAGCCTCAGGCATTTGCTTGTTGTCTTCCAAAACTGCATGAAGCCTTTACATCTCCAAAGCCCTGGCAGTGAGATTGCCTGCACTGCATCCTTTGCCAAGGGCAGATTTGTTAGGGGAACACTCCTGGTTTGTGATGCTGTCAGCCTGCAGGCTTGGCAGGGAGACAGCACAGTCACAGTCACTAGTAGCCAGCCCTACTGAATGACCTTGTTCTGTTTGCACAGGTGGATGGGAAGCACAAAATGAGAGATTCTGCATTCGAAAGGCTTCAGGTTGACATTCAACATCTGTGTTTGAGTGAGTGGCTTCTTGGTGTGTGTCATTCTGGAACAGAGGCCTAAGCATAGATGCTGGGTACTGGGGCTTGAGTCAGTTTGTATGTAGCAGGCTCGAATGGGCTTGGGATTGGAGATGATTCTCAGAGGCTGCTTGGACACGTTGCTGTCTGTTGTAGGTGTGCAGAATGAGGCGAGTCAGGCGTCTGCACACGCTCTGCATCTCAACACTGCACAGTTAGTGGCACCAGTGATAGACAGGGGCAGTACAGAAAGGCTGAGGTGGCTGAATGTGCTTCTCAGCCTCAGCACCCCCTTCTCTGCTTTCGTTTTAGAAGCTTTCCATTGAACAGCTCACAGCTGTACGCACAGACCACTGTGCTTCAGGAGTGGTAAACGTCTTTTCAAGTGTGCAGACATTACATTGTCCAGGAAACAATGTGGCCCCAGCTAGAGGAACAGAGGCTCTGGGATTGCTGTGCATTATTTGTGTTGACTTCCTTTCATGTTTCCCTCCAGATAAGGTGCCTAGTTTGGAGAAGAAAAAGCTGCCCGTGGTGGGAGTGGGGAAGCATTTGTGTGGTGCTGCAACAGGTATGAGTTACCTGTGTTTTAACTGCAGGAACCTGGGACAGCCAGCCTGCACCCTCTGCATGCACTGCTCTTCCCCACTGTCCTTTGAAGCTTTTCTTGCCCTCTGACCTGTTGTTGTTGGAGGCACTGATTCTATTCTAAATATCTGTTGCCTGCAGTGACATAGTGAACAGATGATAGAGGCAAGGCTGCTTCAGACAGAAGCCAATACGTGCACACATTAAATAGACAGTGCCCAAGAGATCAGACTTTTAGAGCAAATCCTGTCCTGTGTTGCAGGGAGGGGAACCCCCTCCAAAGGGCCAGTTTACCTGAAGTATTTCACATTCACTTGTGTACAACAGATACTAAAGAGGAGAAGCCCGTGGCAGCTCCAGGGTCTCCTTCATTTGGCACGTAGGGGTTTCATGTTTTTAAAAGCATGATTGTAAGTTTTAGTTAGCCCTGAAAGCACCTTTTGGCTTAGTTTGTGATGTATGCTTGTATTCTCTGGGGGATTCAGCCTGCATACATAATGGCATGGTGCTCACCACTACTCTTTTTGGGGGGGATATATCTGTTTTTTCCCAGATCTTGCTTTGAGATGCTTGGTTGAAAGTTACACGGCTTGCTGTGATGGAGAAAGTGAAGAGTCTGCACCCAAACGTTGTAGGAGTGCTGAGACAGAGGTGGCTCCCGACACTTCTGCTGCTGAGGGAAGCAGGGACGACTGCAGGCCTGTGGCTGGGATTGTTATCGCACTCTGCTGCCATCACAAGTGTGACTGGACACATTATGTGGGCAGAGAGTTCTTTACAGCACTAGGACTAGGACCAGTGGAGTTTCATTATTTCCAGAGAATGAGTAGCTGGGCCACGTGTGGCATGAGAGAGGCCCCAGCCACGGCCCCTGCCCGGGACGAGGGCGACGAGGAAACGCACGACGCAGCAGACGAGCCCCCAGGCAGCGAGACAGAGAGCGGCTCTGCGGCTCTGCAAGGGTATGGCATTGGGCACACACACCCTGAGTGCTGCACAGGTTGCTCTGGGCCCTCCCAAAGGCTCAGTTACAGGAACACTTCACTGCTGTACACATATAGGCTGCTTTAAAAATACCATTGTCAGGGATGTGGGTTCCAGAGTATTGAACTGGATGGAGCTGAACCTGGAGTGGCTCCAGGAGCTTTTCTAAGCTTAACTGCTGGTGCTAATTCACACTATTCTCCTGACACATGTCTGTGCTTTTTCTCCTGCTCCTGAACTAGGGTGCTGAGCGTGGAGGAGCGGAAGGAGATTGGGCAGCTCTGCAAACGGCTCATCGACCACGGGCGGCTGCAGTACCTGGAGCAGCGAGGGTACAGGGCTGCCCTGCAGCACTACACACAGCCTGCTGTGTCCCTGGAGAACGTCCTGCTCACAGCTGTCCCAGCCCAGCTCTGACCCACAGCCAGCCACGGGACACGGTGGGAGTTGGGTATCACCCTGTAAAACTGACCTCTGTTCTGGTTTAGTTTGAAGAAGCTGATTCCTTGCTTAACAAAACCAAAATGGTTTAGTCTTTCTTACCCAGGAACAGATTGGCCCAGCTTCACTGAGAGTGACAAACCTGCCAAGCAGTTCTTAGCAGTGGGAAAATGCAATCCCCAAGAACATTTGAAACTTCTTGTACCCCTGTTTGCTAGGAAGAAGTATACTTGGTGTCTTCCTCCGCTCACACTTACATTCTTTATTCATTGTCATTTACGACAGGAGAAGGACCAGAAGTACAACTCTCCGGATTGCCTGAAAGACAGGGGGTTAAAATAGAAATTAACACAGTCCCACTCTGTGAAGCTGAGCACAGCTTTGTATCTTAAGTAGGCCAAGGTGCTTTGATCAGCCTGTGCTGCTGAGGCATCTGCCAGAGAAGAAAACTCATTTCTAAGCTGTCACCTTGGTATTCTTTTGCAAATGTGATTATTCATTCATGAAATACTGTGGAGAAAGAAGCTTACTCATGTTTCATTTGTACACACAAGCCTTTGTTGCTTTTACCCAGCTTATCCTTCCCTTCCTCACTGTGTTCCAGAGAGACTGGTATTAATAAAACAGCCTTACCTGTTCTCTTGAGTGACTCCTGGATGTACAGGTGCATGAACTCGAGGCCAAACATTTCCTGTTGCTCCTCCTCTTCTGCATTCTCACAGGGAGGGAGTGTTACCTCTAACTCCAGGGGGTTGTCTCTGAAGTTGACAAATCTGACAGTTGTGCAGAAAGGGTTACTCTTGCAACTGGTTTTGTTCACAGAGAACAACCCCCTTGAAGCTGAATTCAGATTCCTCAGATTCAGTGTAAAAGAAACAGTATTTCAGTTCTACTAATTAAAAATTACAGTCATTCTTTCCTATTTTTCAAATCGGGTTCCATCCACATCCTTACAGCTCCTCCCTCTGGTTGGACTCTGCATGCTTTTCTCAGTGCCAGCGTTCTCCTTTCTGTGGCTTTTGTGCCTTCTCCCCCAGCTCTTGGCTTTAGAGAGGGACAGAGAGGTACAAGTGGGCACTTGGACCTTTCAGAAGTCCCCTCTTTCATTTGGGACTGGAGCTCTCACAGCTTACACTTCTGCAAATGAACTGTGCCACGCTGAGCTTTCTTGAGCAGAGCCTCAGCTGTTGTGAACCCCTGTAACTGTGCTGATTTGTACAGTACAGTGTCCACCTGTACACCTGAGGACCTGCCTTCTCCTGCCTTCTTCAGTACCACTCTGTGACACACAACTTAGAGGAGGCTTTACAAGTCAGCTTAGGGTGTTTTTTATTTATGGCTCTGTTGCTTTGTCTTACCTCAGGTTTGTCAGGTCCTTCATACAAGCTGGAATATCCTTAAGTTTGTTGTTGCTAAGAACAAGGGTACTCAGGTTTTTCATGTTACCAATGGTTTGTGGCAGACAGTTTATCTCATTCCTCTGGAGCCATAAAGTGTGGAGGTTTTCCATTCTGTAACACAGATATTTGCACAGCCCATCAAGGTTGAGAAAATGAACCTTCTCAATCATTACTGTAAAGTAATGGAGCCGTTTTTACAGCCACAGAGAGGGTTCTGGCTGTAAAGAACCCAACAGTTCTCAAAGGAAACCCCACGTCCAACATAATCAAGACAAGTGTCATTTAACTTGACAGCTGATACTGAATGGATTGTACGTTGAATTAATTATTCCAGCTCACTCAAAACACCAAGTCAGGGCCGATAACTGAAGTCTGCAGTGCAGCTGACATTCAAATAGTCTCTTGAAGCAGCATTCCGTAGTTGGAATTTCAGTGCAATGGGATTGAGACTAAGATGTGAGCTTTGAGCTTTATTTACCTGTCAATTGCATCAGGAAGCTCCTGGAGTTTATTTCCCCCCATATCTAACCATTCTAGGCTTGGCATGTTGAGGAGAGCCGAAGGGATGGTGGTGAACTGATTCATGCACAGATCTATGTGTGAAAGCTTCTTCAACTCACTGAGCTGAAAGGAAGAGGAGATAGAATGCAAGTTTGTGTGGCTGTTGTATCACAGCAGTGCTGGGATGAGGGCTGGAAAAAAGAAACCCTTTAAAACATTACACCACATTTTGGGGTCAAACACAGGCTGGTTTCTGAGCTGCCTGAGGTGGTTGCAGGTCTCACCTGGAAGGGAAAGTACCTTTGAAACGGGCCAGGCAGAAGAGCTTTACCTCCCACCTGGCAGCGAGTGCCCAGGCTGCTGAGAGCTGCAATGCAGAGATGCCCGAAGCCTGGAGGAGAAAAGGAGTTTTAAAGACACCTCTGTCCTTAGTATTCATTAGCATTTGACTAATGAGCATATTGCCATTGCTCATTAGCCAACTATTCAGACTTTTCTGGATCAGATTGCATGGGTTGTCTATTGGAGTGACCTGAGGCACGTTCCATGGTGTCAGTCTGACACTGGGGCAAGACATTCTACACATTCACCATAGAAAACCAAGAAAAAAATTAAACACAGCCTCATTCAGTGCTGCAACAGCCAAATGCTTTGGTGAAACCTGCCTCCAGGTGCTCTTACAACGGTCAAGTGATGCAAAAGTGTTTCCTTGCACATCTAGTCCAGCTGTCTGATCACTGAATGCCACACAGGGACATGCACCAGGCTCCAGGGTGCTGGCAGCACCCAAGGCTCAGCAGGACAGAACGAGGAATTTGCTATGAGCGGTTCACCTGAAAGCTGTCCCTCTGCACTGTGTCCACAGACGTTCGAGGCACGTGGAACTCANTCACCTGAAAGCTGTCCCTCTGCATTACACCGTGGCACCTGTGTCCACAGAGGTTTGAGGCACGTGGAACTCCGATTCATATCTGCTGTTAGGTATTACTGGTGGGACTCTCTCCATTTTGCAAGGCACTGATTGCTGTAAACACTTAAACCAAGTATCTACAGTTACATATCTGTCATGTCTAAGAGGGTCATCCTCGGAGATGCAGATCTCTCACAGGGAGGTCAGTCCCAGCTAAAGCTCAATGCTAAGTGAGCAGTTGTTTTTTATTCTCCCTCAATTGCTTTTGACATCTCAGAACAACATTTGTTCAGCTCCTTGTGCACAGGCACTTGCAGAAATCACACCACCCCTTTTCCTAGATGTAAAGATGCTTACAGTTGTGTATTGGCACGTGGTATGAATTTATGTTCTCAACCACAAAAGGAAGCTTCTCTGTGCTACGGTGTCAGACCCTCAGTAGGGTAAATCAGTGAAGACCTTCAGCCTAAACAAACAAACAGCAAGGGTAGCAGAGTCCTAGATGCTCTACCAAGTCATTTATCCAGACAAAGCAAAGATTCACTCCTTCAGCTGCTCCTGTATATGTGTGCCCTGCCCCTGTGCCTTCAGCGTGGCCAGGCACCCAGGTACTGCTCACACGTGTTTCTATGGAGGCAGAAGGTCAAAACGAATCTGAAAACATGGAAAGCAACGTTTTAAGGATGATTTGTTACCTGAGGAGGAAGGTCACAGATACTCCTGTTGACAGCCAGTTCCAGTCTCTCCAGACTGACGCAGTTGCTGATTTCCTTGGGAACAGACTTTATCCTGTTGTAACTGAGCAGCAGCTCCTGGAGGCCTGTCAGCTGGCCTGCAGAGAGCACAGACCACAAATGGTTGCATCCATGCCATTTGAAATACAATCCTGCTTGGATTGTGTTATCTTTGTACTGCTACACAAGTGCTCTATGTTCTCACTAAAACAAAGAACAAGCGGAAAGATTCACTGACATGCAAACAGTGGGATCTTGGGGCTCTTCAGTACAGAAACTGCATGGAGTGCTCCAAAAAAAACAAACCCCAAAGGCAGTAAAGCTTAGGAACACAGGCTGCCTGCGCTGTGCGCTCAGAACACAAGGTCTGTTTTGCAGTGTCACTTTTCCAGCTGTGTTCTGCTGTCCAGGACCTGCTGTGCTTACAATTGTTTATCTCACAGGCCACTTTCATAGAGGTGTCTCCCTCCAGCTGGCCGTTTGTTTTTAAATGTACAAGGAACCCATGGCTAAGATCTCCGTGTCCCTGTCAGATTTGAATAGTCTCTTCACTACCCAGCAGGATTGTTATGCAAAGTGCACCAGACCAGCCTGTTTTTAAGGTTCATTTTTCTCAGCAAAGCAGCTGAACGCAGAAGCACAGCTCACCGATTTCTTTAGGTACACTTTCAATCGAGTTCCGGGACAGATCCAGAACAACAAGGTTGTGAAATCTTCCAATGAACTGAGGAATCTTCAGCAAACCAGTCCTGTGGAGCTGCCATTCCTGGAGCTGGGCTAGTTTCAGCAAGCACGAAGGCAGTGTCTGAGACGAGAAACGTTAACCACAAGGAATTCGGCTCAGGGTACAGCACAAACACAGGTTCGGGGAGAAGTTTTGCTTGAAACAGTCTTGTAAGTTAAGCAAAAAAGAAGGGAAAAGAAATCTTTCCCTCTGCTCAGGCTATCCTGTAACATCCCAGCATGAAATGTGGGTCACCCTGACACCAGCTTTATCCTGCTCACCTTCTGCTCCCAGGATTTGGATCCCTGCACTACTGGCAGAGCTGGAAATGCCTCAGGATTGCTTTTGGTTGGGGACTGGGCTTTTTTATAGCCAAAGACAGTATAAGTGAAGATGAAACTGCTCCACGTAGCTTTCTGCACTTCAGTGGTGATCTAAAGAGTATTTCCTATTTGATTAAAGAAAGCAGTGAGCAGCTGAGAGGAAAAGAGCTGGGGGACAGAAAACTATGACATCTGTATTCTGCACGTCCTGACCAAGGCCCAGTGTACCCAGAGTATTGCTGGATGTGGCTGGCACTCTCTCACTGGCCTCAGTTCTCATCACTTCCTAGGAACTGGCATCTGATTCCCACGTGGCTCAGAAAAGACCGTGAGCTTCCCCTCTGTCATTGATTTTACAGTTAACTGCTTGCCCCCAAGCATTAGAAACAAGGACAATAGGATTCTGGGAATCTGCTGGCTCATTTTCACTCTTAGAAAGTAAACAAGAGTAAGGAATGCTTTCATGCACCTGTAAACACAGAGGGCCTTCACCTTAACACATTTCAGGAGTTGTGGCCTGCTCATGTTAAATGAAGATTGATGTAATTAAGCTCATCATTTGCAGTGTAAATAACTTGTGATGCAGAAAACCCTTTTGGGCTGCATTTTTGCAGAGGAGTGCTTAATATTCAGGACTGAACAGCTGGCTTGCTTTGGCCCTCTCACAACAGCGTGTCTCAGCTCACCCTCAGCAAAGCACACGGTGAGCACTTCCATAGGTTAAGAGCAGTACAGCCGTGTGTGTAAGGTTCTAAGCAGACGTTTTCTGAAGTGCCAGTCATCCAACCCAAGCAACATTCACTGCTATCAACGGTACCTTCCATTCTTCTTCCTCTATCCTTAAAATTGCTCTTCCATCCTCATGAATAACTTTTTCTTTGAGCTTTGCCAAAGCAGCTCTCTCCTCCCAGACAAGCAGTAGCCTACAAGGGAAAGAAGATCTGTCAGCACTGCAACAGTGAGCACAGGCAGTTAATTGCTACCCCTTCCATTTTCTGGAACAAACAGACAGGAACCTTGTTGTAAGTCAAACAACATTTGTTACACCTGGATGCTCAATGCACTATCAATTTGAGGGAAGACAGGAACATACAGTAATGTTTGGCTGAGGTAATTTACAGCAATTCTGGTTTACAGTTCTTCACATTCACAGTCAGCAGCAGGACACATGAACTACATTCACTTAGCAGCAGGAAGACGTGAACTTCATTCCCTTCCATCACGTTGCAGCAGGGCAACACAACACAAAGTCTTGTGGAATTAAGTTCCAAAGGTGTTCACTTTGAAGCAGTCCCCTGCAAAGAGAGCCTTCAGTTTCACCAAATACAAGTGGAATCAAACAAAGTCCATCAGACAGGGCTTCTTTGAGCCTGATTTCCAAAGGGGACTGGAACAAGAATGACAGATGTGAGGCTAATTCTCCTTTTTCCTCCTTGTATCTCCCAAACACATCTGGCAAATCAGGAAGAGTTCCAAAAACACAATGCTAAATGTCTCCACGCTGATGAAATTGCTGGCCAGACAGAAGCCCAAGTGACCCTGCTACTGCCTCCACTGAGGAGAAAGCACAACAAACCAAATCTGCACTGGTTAGACTGTTCCCACAGGACAGGATTTTTAATATCTGGCTGAATTTAGAGGATTTAGTTATCTTTGGTAATATTTTTGCCACAGAACACGATTCCTGGTTTGAGCTGATCATATTGCTAGACTGTGCCCACTGGGAATTCTGCTGGAGGAATGACTATCAAGCATTAGACTCTGCATGAGCTTGAAAAGAGCGACTAGAGCCGTCCGAGATGTAACACGGGCCACCTTCCCACATGCTCAGAGACCCGCAGTGTACCCACCTTCCTGCAGACCTCTCTCTGAACTCCTTTTCTTTCTGTAACTCTTCGTTTATCTTGTGTATTCTCACTTCCCAAAGCGTCTTCACAGCACTGAATGTCCCCACACAGACTGCAGTTTCAGCCATCATCCTCACATGGCCAGACCCCTCACAGCGACGACTCCGAGGTTCAGGCCCGATGCATCAGCACGTGGAGCAGCTACCAGAGGCTGACAGTGATGTGAGAACTAAAACACTGCAAAATGTCCACTCAGGATGAAAAGGCAAGGAAAACTTTCCCCAAACAAGCCGGTAGAGACAACACCACAAGTGGAACTTCAGGCGTTCTCATGCATGGGCTTCCCTGCAACAGCTGCTGCAGGTCTGTCTCTCAAAGCAGTCACTCTATCCCATTTCTGCTGGTATAATTTGGTGTGGCATGGACAAGCCACAATTGCTCAGGGAACATTCTTGGGTTCAAACTGTCAATCACCCCGTTCTGTGCTTACCATATGTCTTTTGCTAACGTAGCTGTTTGTAAAGCCTGATTATACTGAAATCACTTCATTAACAACATACAGGCAAATAATTAAGTGTAACTGTCGACTGCTTCCTCTGGCAGAGGCAGCATTAAAATCAAGGCATGATGTCTGAACAAAGAAGAATCTGATCGAATACATTCATATTAAGGATTCTTAACTGCTCTCTGCCAAGTAAAACCTGGGCAGGATTTGGACAGGTGATGCAAAGGGCAACCCCAGTGCAGCGCAATGCAGGGTGGCTTTTGGGTTCCTAAAGGAGGATTCCATTTTTTTTCCTGTAAACAGAGGATTGTATCCTCTCTCCAACCCCCTGGATATGATCCCATTTACCACTTCCAAGGATTGAACTTCTCCTTCAGAGGGCCTCCCAGTAATTACCTTTCCCATTCCTCATCTTGACATGCAACAGAAAGGAGCAAGACATCGTGAGAGGACTTTTTAAGCTCAGGTTAGTGGTTACCATTTAAATCGCCTTCTCTTTCAGGATTAAGCTGCTGCTGAGATTAAGCGACTTACTTGATCGGTCCTTTCCTGTTGTGTAGAGACTGTTGTGAACCACAAGCCTTGTTTTAGGTAGAAAACTAGAAATGTAGAAGAGAGATGTTTGTTAATGCCTGTACTGCTAAATCCAGTATTGGACTGTACAGTTGAAACAACACTTATTTTTAGTAAAGGTTACCCTGGATAACTCTCTCTAGCAGTGGAGAGTTTGCTATCCAGAAATACTGCTTTAGAGCAGAAAACCTAAGCATACTACTTTGTTTTCAAGCAGATTTAATGATATAATGACAGGGCTACCATTAAAACCTTCTTCTTCTTTGATATTACTTGCAAGGAAAGTAAAAAACCATAGCAATCCTGACCAGTGGTTCAGAAGCAAACTCCCAAGTGAGGCTGTGAAACAACCGCACATTTACTCCCAAGAAACCTGATCTCCCAACAAATTCACCTCCCAGCATCTGAAAGGGTTTAACAGCAACTTACCTCGGTTATTTGGTGCTTTCAAGGATTTTCTGCCACTTGTCGCTCTCTGGCCAAGGGCGCAGGCACATTATGAATCATCTGTATTACCAAAACCATTTGCCACTCTCAGACTGCACTGCAATGTCAGTCTGGTTCTAATTTTAACGTAGGCTGAGAATAGAAGGTATCACATGAGGCATTTCTGCAAAACCCCCAAGCATTTACCACTCCTACTGTCTTCCCAGTTTGCTGAACATGACTGGGCTCCCATAAGCTCCTGCCTTCTCAGCAACACAAGCTACAATCTGTGAACAAAACGAAAGCCAAGCCAGTTGTGAACTCAGACTGCTGATTGCTTGCTCTGCTAATGTTTCCCTGCAAGACAACTGAGGGCCAAAGTGCTGTTAAACAGCAACATTGACTAATCAGGCCAGAAAAGGCTTTACATCCCTAAGCATTTCACTCATTACTTTTGCCCATGCTGAAGAATTCTCTTGTTGAAGAGTTTTTGTGCAAACTGTCAAAGTCTAGATGGAAAAGTAACTGTGGTCAGGATGTGAGGGGTTGTTACTTTCCCCTTTTCAAGCTTCCAATCATGCAAATGTTTAACATCCCATTTCTTCCCAGAGCCCTTGGAGGAGATAAAAGGAGAACAACTCTGTCAGAGCCTTTTTCTTCAGTCAAACGGAAAGAAGGGGAGAGAGACAACCACAGCTCGCTCCAGCATTACCACACACAACTCTATAAGCAGCGAAACCCTCTCCAGTCCTGGACCAACTGAGCACCTGAACACCAACACCCATTTCAAAAGGCACCAACTGCTTCAGCTTTCAGTCTTCTGAGCTTTTGTTTATGCAAGAGCAAAACTGATCCAACGGTTCTTTGGTACAGGTTTTCCTTCTTTCAGGCTGGGGATAGGTTCAGTCCCCACAGAGGTTTTTAAATCAATGCTTTTTCTCAATCCAGGAAAGTCATAACAAAAACCCACCTACCTAATTGCCTCCTTCTTAAAAGAGAGAGAATTAGAAACAGGGGAAAAAACACCCATAGCCTGCCCATTTATTGGAGCTTTGAGAGAGGAAAGAGTTTCAGGCTCATTGTGTGAGCAAAATGATTCTGCTTCAGATATCTCAACATCACTTTATTGCCTCCTCTCACGTACTTACATTTCCTCAGTTTATTTCCCCCACGGCCATCAGATTAAAAACCAGACTGTTCAGACTATGCCCTTCCCACAGCATCACACTGACAGCAAAGCAGCCATTAGGCTGTGTTCTTTTGGTAGTCGTGAGTGAGCAGGTTCTTTAAGCTAAGAAGAAACAGAAGTCTGAGTCACCTGGACAGGACTGTCTGCATGAAATCCACCAATCAAACCAACATCACTACAACTCTTTGGGGCTTCAGTGGTTTTATTATCAATAAATAAATCTGTTAAAAATGAAATAGGTGTTAAGCAAGACATATTGGTCAAACTCTGCAAGAAATGACCTGAATATAAAAGACCTTCATACCACAATAGGAATATAAATAGCACCTTACACATATGCTCCCACACTGCATTCCCTGCATCACCAGCTTTCCTCTTGCTCAGACTCCACAACAAGGACAGATGAGACTCTACCTCTAGCAGCTTGTGTCTTGCATCTTCACAGCTAAATGGAACAGACAGCTTTGGTCTGTAAACCTGGAGAATGGTCCTGGAGAGGCAGTTTTGGATATACCTAAAAACAGGAGAAAACATCCGTTTTGTGTCTCACAACTGAATTTTTAAGGCCACAAAAGGTCTTTTCTTGGGTCTGTTTGCAACTCAAGTTTCTGGAAGGTGTTTATGGCCACCAGCCTTCTTCAGATCTCCTGCCAAATAACCAGTGCAACCCTCTTTACCTGTTTAGTTTACCTTCAAGCCACCTAACTGCTACCTGTTCTAGAGGCATTAATGGAACCTATTCACAATGTGCCTCTTAACCAAGCTTAAGGCGTTTTCCTCTCACACTCTGTTTTTGAATGTTAATTATTCCTTGTGTCTGATTCATCTGTCAGATTCTGGTACCTGAACATCAGTAATACAATGGAAGCTTTTAGAACATGTCCTGGTTACTGTCAGGCTTACCTAATGACAGGATAACAATGGGATCTTTCCCCCCTTTACTTTCAACAGGAGGATGCTTTCTGTAAGAAACAAAGATAACTGGAAAGTATTTAAGGACTGCAACTACTTCCAGCCTATAAAAACAGAGGATATTACAAAGAGTATTAAGGTCCTGAACTCATAAGTTTTGTCAGGAAGCATTTGAATAAATATGGCTTCTTCATTTATAACTTGATAAAGATTACCTGTGCAAGAAATTGCCAGGAAAACCTGGGCTAGCAAAAGCCTCGAGAGGCTTCCTCAGTTCAACAACAAAAAGCTCTCTGGACATCTTACAGCAGAAGCACAAAAGGCAGTTTATTTGTATACGATTTTTGCATAACTTCTGTTGGGAGTTTGGGTATCATTTGTTTTAAAAAATATATCTATATGTGCGTGCTCACCGAGGGAGAACTATCAGTATTTCCCTTCCAAACAGGTTAATCAGCTTATTAATACTTCAGGTGTTGACGAGTGCCTTCCAGTCACACTGACCTCACAACCATGTGTATCAAAAAAGGCAGAGTGAAGACATTCCACCGCCACATCCAGAAGTCACGCCCTGACCTATGAAGTCCCACGGTCTGCTGTAGAAGAAACTACAGCACCGCTAATTAAAAGTAGTAACAGCTAATTGACAGGCTGATAGCAGCTGTGGAGAACTTGGAACCACATAAGGTTGATACATAACGTGAGTAGCAAAGGGCACGTGCTAGCAGAGCCAGCTTTTGTAATGATTCAGTCTAAGCCACAAAGTTCGAAGGCATCTTCAGGCTATGGTTTCCTTCACTTCAGGTCCAGCAGCATCGAGGCAGGGTTCTCCAAGTAAGACTTCCACAGGTTGGAGAAGCGGGCCATGGTCGCCCCGTCGATGACGCGGTGATCTGCTGACCAACTGACGCTCATGAGCTGGGCTGCAAACACCTCGCCTTTCTCATTAAACCGAGGAAGAACCTGCACGTCAGAGGAAGGAAACGAAGAGAAATACTTCCATAAACGAACCTGTAATATTAGTGGGGGTCAATTTGTTCATCTGGACTGAAACATGTTGTTGATTAGACAGGCAGCAGCAGCACCACCCAGAGAGCTACTACTACTACTGCCCACTACTGTTTGTGCTGTGGGTTACAATACATGGCAGACCCACATCAGAAACAGCCATCTCCTGTTTCCACCATCACGGAAACACTGGCAGAGGAAAAGCTTTTCTTGGTTCAAAAGTGTCTTCTTGAATAGTTTATTGAAGTGATGTTTTCCTTAAAGCACCCTCTGAACAGAAGGCTCATAGGAACAACACAGAAAAATGTATTTCAAACGATCACTGATTGCATTTCCAGCGTTAATCTCAGACTCTGTACTAAAGAACTAAAGCCTGACGTGTAGAAAACATGCAGCTGCCTTCATCCCACATGCTGAATGGATTCGGCTACCTGGCTCAGTAAATGATGCTTCATTCTCAGAATCCTTTTTTAGCCTCAAGCCTTCTCCTTGCTGAGAGCAAAAATGCTGCCACCGTGTCAAAAAACTCATAGAAATACCTTTCTGTTGTTTCTTAATAACTAGAAGGCTAAACACAGATGTGAGTGAAATACAACAGGCTTCTGGAGCTCAAACCTGAACCCCTGGCATAAGGGGCTTCGTTAAAACATTTGCTATCTCTGCATAGTCAGCGAAAACCATCACAGAACTTTCCAGTCACGAGCTGTGCAGCTTGGGAACACACAGAGAAAACGTTTATCTAGGGAAAACAGAACAGAGGGACGCTCCACACTTTATTTCCATTACAAGACAACCTTAGTTAGCTGGAGTGAAACACTTGGATCTCTGAGAGAAAGGTAAGATACCTGTATCTTTCCAAGAGCTCCAATAGCTACTTCAGGAGGTAGGATCACTGCTTTGGCATAAGTGCCACCAATCTGGAAAAGAAGAAGATGGGGATAACCAGTTAATCATTTTTAGTTATGATATAAAAGCAGATTGCCTCTTGGGTCAATTGCTACAGGTTTTGTTCGTTGCACATGGAACTCCTCTAAAGGAATTCACTTCAGAAGCGGGTTTTAGTTCCTGTTTTTCCCCTGACTTACTGTGCCAATATTGGAAAGGGTGAAGGTTCCCCCGGTGAGGTCGTTTGTTCCCAGCTGGCCTGCAGAGCCCAAGGTCTGGAGGCGATTTAACTCAGAAGCAATCTCAAACACGCTACAGGCCTGGACGTTCTTCACATTAGGGACAATCAAACCTTGCTCTGTGTCCATGGCAACTCCAATGTTGTGTGAGGCCTGTGACAAGGTTCATTAACTGGACATTAACATCAGCAGCCAACACGAAACGGGTTTTACATTAAAAAGTACTTGAATAACGTCTTCTTTATGTATCTTTTTAACCTAGAAAGTGCTGTGTGGAGCAAGCAACTCCTCTAGACAGTGCTGAGGGGAGAAGGAGAGCTGAGGTTTTAAATATTAGATTTCAAGTGCAACTTGATTTTTGGCAGTTTCACATCCAGGAAACAAAGAATCCTGGAGCCAGTTTTGCACTGGGGATACTTCACTTTGATGTTATGGGTAACATGGCGTGACTGGCAGATTTTACAGAGAACACTGACAATTAACAACAAAAAAAAAGGTAACTGAGTTGCTTTTCATTTGCTAGAAGGGATATGTGAGGATTCCTCTGAGACACATTGGTAAGGCAGCATGAAAGGAGCTTGTTTGTACTGCAAGGAGCGTGGCTTGCATCAATTGTATCAATCCAGCACCTTGCATGGAAATCAAATTACCTTGTACCAACAACAAATTTAAATATGACTCGTGTAACACCTGAGGGCTGAGCACTGGAACAGTGGAGCCACTTTACTAAAAATCTGATTAGATTTCAAATGTTCTCCTGTTGAAGGTTGGGCCCAGCCTCAAGTGAAAGCCAGGGAACGGCCACGCTAATGGGCGTTGCTGAAGCAAGCCCCAGCAACAATAAAGTGACTTTCAATACGCAAACCACTCAAGTAAGGTCAGTAATTAATCAAATCCAGTCTCAGAATCACAGAATGAATTTCCAGCACAGCACCATCATTTCCTACAGTGAGCTCAGACACTCTGAAAAGCCCTCGTTGACTCATAGTTTAGGTTTTCTGCTCAACTTTTATCAGTAATTTACAAACCTTATACGTGACATTTTGGCAGCTTTCGTCCAAAGAAGCATTAAGAATGGGATACTGCAATAATCCCAGAGAGGCTGCCTGTTAAACAGAAAAAAAAGAGGAAAGATTTCTGTGTGGTTTATGACCAGAGGGTTGCATGGAAAGGAAGGAATGGTGGGAGACAATTTACATTGTTAACAATGTGGATTTCCTTGACACAATCCAATTTGACTTAAACTCTCCTAAACCTGTCTGGTGATATTCTGTCACTGCTAGAATAGCAGGAGAAAACAACAACTTAGAAAAACCAAATATACATTACATAAACATATAAAAAGTGACAATCCCTCTCCCAAGCACAGCCACAGTTGAATCTGCATCTGTTATTTCTGCTCCACGATTCAAAGCCAATATCCCAAGGTGAAAGTTAAGAGATCCTGCAGCAATGTCATCCTCAACTCTGCACTTTGATGACAATTATTTCAAGGAAGTAATACTAATTACCCCTAAAGAGGGTGAGCAGAATGAGTGCTTACTCAAGATAGCACTACCAGAAGCTATGCATTTAACATGCAACACATGGCTTAGGCGGTGGCATCAACCTGCAGTGATGCCAACAGCTGGAAATGGAACCGTGGCAACTAAATGAGTGGTCCTCTAAGCAACAGGAGTGACATACTAATTCACCTGACCAGCAGAAGAGACACAGTGATTCACCCAGGGGATTCATCACCAACAAGAATGTAACAATGACAACACTAAAAATGCTGAGACTCATTTTAATGGAGCTCATAAAAAGTACTGACAGCTTCCAACGCTTGTTTTGTGTCAGTCAAACACCTAGCAATGCCTGCCTCCAGAATGAATGATGCTCTGGCTGCTCTGTCCTTCCCCAGTAGTGCTTTTTAAATATTCCAGGTTACATAAGCCAAGAGTAAGTTGGGGAGTGGACTCCTCCTGTGACCTGTAATTACTCGGATAGAGAGGCGCTCCACACTTACAGCAACGACTGACCCAAGTTCGGCAAAAGCTGCCCAAGCACTCGGTGCAGTGCTCTGCTGCACATCTCACCTTTATGAAGAAAGGCATAAAGGAAAGCTTAACTCCACGAGCCTGGGCTAGAGGCTTCATCTCTTCTCGCAGCTGCACAAGCTGAGTCAAATCGACCTCGTCACAGTAGCCGAAGTGGGGTATCTTCAGGGCTGCACTCATAGTCTTTACCATCGCCTTCTGAAAGCCTGCAAAAACATTCACTGACTTCTTAAACCATGGAAATGAGCTTCTGGGAAGTCAGGGTGAAACTTCAGTCATTGGTTTCCGTTAAACAAACGACACAAACCAAAGCAAAACAAAACCCAAGCACAACAAATAAAACAGAGGAGCCCAAAGCTCCCTTTAGGATCAACAAGTTATTCAGCACGTGATTCTCAGAATCCACAACTGTAACAGTTCAGATTACATTGCCGTTTATCTTTCCTGCATGTGAAATCTCAATACAGTAACCCGTGCTACTCTTTGCAGCCTCTCCAAGCAAACATTGCCTGAAAGGCAAGCAAAAACCTTTGGTCTGTGGTGAATGTGGTTTTCTTAATATGGTTTTCCTTATCGCAGTGTCTTTCACTGTCCTCCCATCCAGAAGAAGTGTGAGCACTCCAGTACACCATTACTAAGCACTGATAATCCCTTAAACTCCAGGCACTTTACCACCAGTTGCACCATGATTCGTGCTGTTATAAACCCCCACGTTTCACAAGTGCCACCTGTTTCAGCACACATTTCGAGACACGGTGGTTAAAAATGAGCAACTTGCAGCCCAGCCATTGGCTGAGGAAAGTTTACTGGTAGTCAGTGCACTGTGAACACGGTCTCAGGGTTTTGTGCCCCATGACTTACCTGTTACAGGCTCCGTTTTATCTTTCCCTGCAACCACCACGGGCCTGGCAAGAGGTACTGGAGCTTTGCGTGCCTTGTCCACGGGACCAGCTGGCACACTCTCTGCTTTTGGCACGGGTGAGATAATCTCAGCCTTTGGTGATGGAGGTAAAATAGCTCCTGTTTGTTTGGCCAAGTAATTGAGTATGTCTTCTTTAAGGATTCTGTTATCTTTCCCTGTTCCAATAACTTCACTCAATTTAATCTGAAAAGCACACAATGATTGAAGACACTTTAGTTTTACAGCAACATGAAGATGCCCCATGCTGTGAGATGTGGTTAAAAACCATTCCAGCTACTGACCTAACACACCCACAGTCTTCTTTCCCTTTCTAGGATTTATTAGGTACTCAGCACTGTTCAGATCCTCCAGAAGGCCCACTAGGTGTCTAACTGCGCACTTTAAGGAAGAACTAGGAACACTGCTTCCCTCTGAATTCTCTCATGGCACCAACAGTGAGACAGTAATTTGAGGGAAGCTGCTGCTCACTGAATTTTCTCTACTTAATGGTTTCTTTTTCTTTGAAAAATGCACCAGGACCTTTCAAAACCAACGGAATGTTCAGAGACTCACAGGAAAAAGAGGTAGAAAAGCACTTGAAAGATCACCTGGTACATTATCTGCTCTACCACACATCCAAAGAATACAAGACTGCCGAAGCTGAGGTTCCATGTTTCCCTCCTCCGTCCCAGGAATCTGGTATTTCATTTCTCTCATTCTAAAGAGCTTTTCTTAGTCTCCAGCCTAAAGCATCCTAGCTCCATTTTAAGACCAGCAGCTCTCTTCCTATCCACCATAACCATCATCGTAATCACCTCTTCATCTCCACAGCAGTTTATATACATGTGAGCTGGTTTAGAAAGCCAGTCCTTTCTCACTGCACTGCTCTAGAGGCCAGTGCTCACGCTCAGTCACACTGCTGTACACAGGCTGAACAAAACACAGCAGCACTCGGTTCGGCGAACTCACGTTGTTCTCCATGGCCAGACGGCGAACTGCAGGGGTTGCTAACGTTTTGTGACCTTTTATCTCCTGGTGAGTGTGCTCCTCATGAGACATAGGTGGTGTTTCCACAACATCTTCTTGTGAGGTGACACCTGCAAGCAAAAAGAAAAGCTTTAGCTTTACCAAATTACAAGCACCGGTGAAGTTCCAGCCTCCCCCCCTCTGGGTGAAGTTTCTAACACTTTACTTTGAGCTACTGTGGATGGGAACACAGCATACTAAAGGCTGCTGTTTAAGCTACATTCTCAGTAGGAAATGTCTGGCTTTTGAGATTTTCATTCCTAACAGAATATCACCAGCTTTTTCAACTTCACTTTCTGGGCTGCACAGAGGCAACAACTAAACCATTCCCTTTTAAGGCTTTTCGGGAGCACAAAGTGAACTCCTCTGCCACCGATGGCTTTATGACGACAGCCATGAGACGCGAGAGAGAACAAAACAGCTTACCATACCTTTTGAAGCATCGATTTCAATGTCCACTAATGGTTTCCCAACATAAGCAATTTCATCTAAGCTGTAGTGGAGCTTCCTGATGACGCCGTCGTAGCGGCTGGTGATGGTCACGGACGCCTTGTCGCTCTGCACCTCGCAGATGCTGTCGAACTGAGACACACTGTCACCTTCCTTTATGTACCTGAGACAAGAGGCACCAGGCATTCCCCAGTCCAGCGACATACGTCCTCACACAACGAGCATGCATTCCAGCTAAGAAGACATTCCCTAGACACCTTTTGCCCGACCTTTGCTGTGTGAAACGACACAATGATTTAGAATGTCATCACACACACGTTCTCTGCTGTTACTTTAGCAAAGCAGAGGTTCCTGGACACACAATAAGCCATCTAAAAGTAAGAATGAGCCTAACTTAGTCAGGATGAAAGGAAGTTCTTGGTTTCAAATTGCCAGGATCATGATACCATCAGTTTCAGGAAAGAAAGCGAGAAACACTGTCTCTGTACAGAGATGCTGTCAGCTAGTTGCACAAGGAACAAGGCATCTCAGCAGTGTCTTGTTTAGCTGTACACCTTCGCTTTCCTGAATCCATTCATCATCCACACTTTACAAACAAATTAAACATTTGAATCTTTTACTGAAGTCAACAAAAAAAAGGGGAATAAGATGAAATTATGTGGATTCTCCAGACTAGTCGTTGGTTTCTAAAGTTTGACCTAAGTAAAGTACCCTAAAGGACAGGCCTCCTGCACTCTGTTAATCACTGAAGGAAAGCCTGTGTGCAGGACATCCCATTCCTTCCACCTTTTCCCCTCCCAAATAAACCAGCAAGCAAAATGTAAAGCTCAGCTGAGGAAAACACAACTTGATCAACTTCACCAGTAACCCAGGAAACGCAGTCTCCGGTAAATAACTGATAATAACGCGCCTGCTCAACTACTTGCTGAGTTGTGAGTGTATTTCTAACGAAGCAGAGCTTACCATTCTTTTACAGTCACCTCTGTAATCCCTTCTCCAATGTCAGAAAGCTTAAACTGGACAATTTGGCCACATGAAACTTAAAACAGACAATAAGGAAATACAGCAGGTTTAATATTAAGTACGAGATATCAGGCAGAAAAACATGAAAGCATCAGACCACAGTTCACACAGCAGCCACACTAACTACCACGGCACTCACCACGCAGCAAAACACATGATTTGATTGTGAAGGAGATTACCAGCAGAGGTTCTGAAGAAGCGCTGTTGGTGGCTGAAGCTGAGGGCAGGTTTGTCCGGCACGCACACGTACTTGGATTTGACGGAGCGAACGCTGCTGCACGATCTAACGAGGTGAATGCACACCTTGGGGAGAAAAGCCCCAGCTGTTAACACTGAGGAATGCAGAGCTCATATTGCACACACAACAGCGATGCTACAATGATTGAATTGTAGTTTATAAAGGACAAGTGCTGTTCACCGGGAGATCAAAGCCACAGTAACACAACCCATTAACAAACATCAAGGCAGGATCTGATAAGAGATGCTATTGTTTGTCTAAGCAATTAGTTTAATGGGGATGCTCAAAGAAAAAGCATAGATAATATCAACTAAACCAGCCATCTGAAATACTCTCATCCCCAACAAGGGTCTCCTAGGCTGCAGGGGGGGAAAAAAATCAGCCTTTGTCAGGTTTCATCCCAATCAAAGGTTAATCAGAAACACTCATTGGAAAGGAAATTCACACCATGGGGCACAGACAGCAGCCTTTTTGTTTCAGTTAATGCACAGGAGGCATCACCTTGAAGCACACATCATTTCACATCGCCTGCAGTGACGTTTCTAAGGGACTGGGCACCAGATGGTTTCCTTTCGAGGCTACAACTACACATTCATCCAGAAATCAACTGAGAGGGCCAGGGGAATGTTCTGACAGGTTCTTTAGGCAGAACCTCGTCACATAATCAGTCATGATTTTGGTCAAAAGCAAAGCCAGCAGCACTTGCACTGACACCAACAGGCATTTCATCATTCATCTCAGCAGGTTAGTTCAGACCGTCTCTTATTTATAGTAAGATTTCTCAAATCTAATGTAGTTCTGGTGTTACGGTGTCTTAGAGTGGCTGTGAAATTGATATCAAGAAGAATTTGTCTGCAGATTGTCTAATTAATTTAGATATACTTATATACATAAATTCAGGTGCTACAGTGTACCTCAAGAGGCTCAAAACTGTACAGTTTAGAACTTATCTTCTCAGAGGAGGCAGAAAGCAGCACACCTGCATGGGAATCACCTGCATTTTAACTCCTTCTTCAGACAGTCCTCTCAGCAGTCACAGAACACGAGAAAACGCCCTTCCCCACCCCCAAACTTGTTGTCCAACGAGATCTTTGTGTCCCAAACTTACGATAAAACTCTTTTCTCTCGCTATGAGCCTACACGGAAAACAACCAACGTGAAAATAGATCCATGAAATACAGAGGCTGTGCTCCCTCATGCCAATATTTAATCACCACAACCCTCTTTCATCTGTAACGCCAAATAAGGAGACAATAGAAGCACATAAAAGCCAAAACCTGCTCTAATAGCCACAGCACACCCATCTGTGTGACTTGATGCCCGTAACAATACAGCTGCAAAAGCCCAGCAGGCCCAGCACTCACAGTCACGTTTGTGTCACCACTGCCAATGCTCTGTGACAAATTAAAGGAGACACTTTTCCTGAGCCAGCCCTCCAAGTGCGGAGCTGTTGTGGTAAGGGCACACCCCAGCCCCTCACTGGTGCAGACACATCAGCCACTGGTACCTGGCTGGCTGGGGCTTGAGCTGTGTGCTGTGTGGGGCAGAGCTGCCTCAGCCATGACTTAGCTCAGTTTTGGTTGTTTCCTGAAAAAGAAGCCAACTGTGCTTTTCCAAATCACCACTGATCCTGACAATCTACCGCTAGCCTCAGAATGCAGCGTTTGCACACAGCCCGCAGGCAACTGATCACCTGGTGAAGCAACACTGGATTTCAAAATCCAGATGAAGAGCTGATGCTCAGAGGCGACGACTCCTCCTTAAACTCCTCTATAGACCCCTTTTGGCTTGCTGACACGGGGGGTCCTTTAAATGAACAGTTACTGACGTTGGGTTTGTTTTCTTCTGTGTCTCCAGGAGTTGCAGCTGCCTACATGCCAAACCCCATGTCCTCGGTAGCACATTTCAGGCAGATACCATTCCTCACCTGGATAACTGGCGCCACGTCCCAGACTCCAGGTAACTGTTATTTCCCTACTACTTAACACAAAGGCTGCCCTTGCTCCTCTCTTTTCTTCTTCGCAGCTTACAACCCCCCATGGATGACCGACCGCCTTCACACTCCTTGTCCTCCTTTCCCTTGCCAGCCGAAGCGCTCGCAAAAGCACTTGAGAACATTCAAATAAATCCCTCCAATAGTAAAACCACCATGTTCTCCCCTGGCTCTTGCCACTGCTTCACAGTCCATGGCCACGAGACGAATTAGCACCTAAGCAAAACTCAGAAGGCAGGAAACACACACAGTATGAACATAGATCAGCACTTGCACCTTACCACAGCCTCCCTTCTGGATTGTAAGAAGGAGATGGTCTTGATACAAAGAAAACTAGTAAGAAGCTGCTGTTCACAATGTTCTTAATCAGTAGAATCACTTCTATATAGCACTGGAGAATTACTCAAGCGTCACGAAATGAAATCCTTATGCTACGGTTTCAAAACACGGTACAAGTTAACAAAACAGCGACGCAACTACAACGGGTCCTTAACTCATTTTCACACGGATTATCTCATAAAAAGCCCTGACACTCCATAAAAAAACCCAGAACAGCGTCACACAAGGAGGCAAAGCGTGAAGTCATCATGACGGCATATGCTCACCAGGTTCTACGCGCCCTCCCTACAAGGCAACCAGGCAGAGCCGCTTCTTGAAGTGCGGGAAGGTATCTCATCTGACTGCTCAGACACACAACGCCGTTCCCTCGCCCTCGCGGTGCCCCGGCCCCGTGCCTGCGGGGCAACGCGGCGCATCCGAGGGATAACGGAGGAGGAGAGAGCCGGTGGCTCGTTACGGGACGCACACGCTTCCTTCGCAGGGAACGGGGGCAACGGGAAAGAAGCTCCAGGCGGAGCGAGCCCGGGCGGGCTGGGGGGAGGCGGGGAGCGGGGAGCGGCCGGTCGGCGATAGCACCGTGTTTGCAACGAGAGGCTGCGCCGCGCGGTCCCCGCTCGCTCCCTCCCTCCAGGACGGAGCAACAGCGCGTCCGGGCGCTGCCGTCGAGGCGCAGCTGCCGCTCCGCACCGCACCGCTCCGCCCCGCACCGCTCCGCCCCGCGCGCACCCCTCCGCGCCTGCCCGGCAGCCTCGGTCCCCGCAGCCTCCCCCATCCCCTTACCAGGCAGCCGGCGGCACGGCAGCGGCTCCGCAGAGCGGTCAGAGCGGCCATCTTAGCGCGGGCAGCGGCTCCCCCCGCCCCGCACACCTCCCACCGCACGGCCAACCGCAGCCAAGCAGGCGGCGGCCGCCCCGTCGGGACTGGCCGGGGCTGGGGGGGGCGGCGGCGGGGGCCGGTCCGGGCACGGAGAGCCGGCAGCGCTCGGGGGGGGCGGCGCTTCGGGGCCGTCACACGCCCACGGGGAGGGACCTGTGCCGAGCGCTGGATTCAAGGGCTTCCCGCAGCCGAGCGACGGCAGCGCGGCGGGTCCGGCTTTTCCCGGCACTCCTGTAATAAAGGCCCGGGGCAGGCTGTGTGACCGACAACGTGTCTGTGTCTCTCTGCGCTTCTTCCAGACATCTCGCTGGTAGCCGTGAGGGCAGGAGTCCGGCCGTTCTCCTCCAGCCTTCGGCGGCGTCGGGGCAGGAGGGATGCTCGGCGCCGGGGCAGGAGGGATGCTCGGCGTCGGGGCAGGAGGGAAGCTCGGCGTCGGGGCAGGAGGGATGCTCGGCGGCGGGGCAGGAGGGATGCTCGAGGCCGGTGCAGGAGGGAGGCTCGGGGCCGGTGCAGGAGGGAGGCTCGGGGCCGGTGCAGGAGGGAGGCTCGGGGCCGGTGCAGGAGGGAGGCTCGGGGCCAGGGCAGGAGGGAGGCTCGGCGTCGGGGCAGGAGGATGGCTCAGCATCAGCCGTGGCGCCGCTGCCCTGCGCTGCGTGGGCACGGGGCCGTTCACGTGGAGCTGGACACTGTCCCCTCCCGCCGCGCTGCTGCCCGGGCGCTGGGACCCAGCGGCTGCTGCTGACGCGGCGGAGCCGCCCCCTCCAGGCTCCGGGGCTGCGTTTCTGCGCTTGCTCCGGCGTCGGCTCCCGGCGCACGCCCGGTCCCGGCAGCTCGGGCACGGGTGTCCGGCTCACCCCCGCCGGGCTGCTTCGCCGCGGGCTCGCCGTCTGCAGGGCCTCGACGGGATCCCCCCGGCGCCGCAGCGGCTTCTGCGAGAGGCGGCTCCGCTCCGCGCCGCTGATGGACGGCGACAGGGTGGAGATAGACGGCGGGATCATGGAGGGGGTGAGGAGCGGCGGCGGGGCGGGCGGGCAGCGCCCGTCGAGCTCCGTCTGACGAGCTCCGTGTGTGTCCGCGCAGGGCGGGCAGATCCTGCGGGTGTCCACGGCGCTGAGCTGCCTGCTGGGGCTGCCGCTGCGGGTGCGCCGGATCCGCGCCGGGAGGAGCCAGCCCGGCCTCAGGTTAGCGGAGATGCGGCTGAGGTCGGGTGATGCCTCAGCAAAACGCGGGTGTGCTGGGTCAAGAGCGGGTCGTTTCGTTCCTGTTTGAGTCGCACGAGCGTGCAGAAACTCGAGCAGAGGCAGACAGAAGCACAGCAAAACTGTTAGTGTCTTGTGGCTCTGGCAACACGCTGCTGGCTTGGCTCCAGCGCAGCATCGCCACCCTTATCCCACTGCATTTTGGCCCAGGCGTTTATCACGTCGGGACAAGCTCCCACATCTCATCGGGTATGCCTGGACCCCACTCTAAGGGAAAACACACCTGAATCCTGCAGGGTCCAGCAAGGCTGAACGCTGCTGCTTTGAACCGGGGGAGGTACCCTAGGAACCAGATCACGTTGGAACCAGATCACGTTTCTCATCCTTTTGTGATCTGAAATTTGCGATTGCAGTGTTCCTAAGGTGATGTTCAATAGCTCTTGTAATGTAACAGGAGGATGCAGTCTGCTCACGTGTATCTCTAACTTCCCACTGTCACTCCGAGGCCTCAGCATCTGTCTGGACTGGAGATGATCCGAGACCTATGTGAGGGGATGCTGGAAGGAGGAGAAATTGGCTCAACGGAAATAACCTTCACTCCTGGGAAGATCAAAGGTGGAACCCACATAGCAGATACAAAAACAGCAGGGTATGTCTTTGTACCTGGATAATGACTGACCAATAGCTGCCCTTAACTACTTCTGGTGACTTTACAATTGTGACAGAAGAGGTTTTGGTAGCTTTGGAATTACCATGGAAAGAGTGAGGGGGGAAAAAAAATGAAATTAATGTATTGCCAGTGAGCCAAAAATCTCTTCTGCCTGAGCCTGAGACATAAGTAACCAAAGAACCTTTAGCATAGGCAAGTATATGTGTGAATAAAGTACAGGCAAGAGTAAGAGTCTTTAAATGACAAGTGACACATGAACTGAACACAGCAAAACCAGCTGCCCCTGTATGGAAAGTGATCTGTTATTTTCTCACGTTAATACATTGCCTGTCAGGTCAAGCACATCAGGTTAGGTGAGTATCTCAGATCCATGGGATCTAGAATAATCCTCATCAAATATAATAAAGTATATGCTGAGATTTTACTTACTCCCAGTGGTACAATACAGGATGCTAGCCTTTTGGACCTGGGAACAGGTTCTTTGTGCCTGAGAGTCTTCTGTCCTTTATTTGTGTGTTGGGTCCTTCTTTCTTGGAACCTGTTGCAAAACCAAGTGATGGGGTTTAACTACAGAAGGCTGGTGTGAGCAGTTTTTTGAATCAGAAGCCAGATTAGGCAGAAGTTAAAGTTTCCTTTAAGTATTTGTCTGAGCTGCAGCAGCATAAACAAGCAGGCTGATGCCTTTTGCTTAACACAGAGTGATCTGCACAAGCAACAAGGCAGCGGAGGGAGTAACTAAGCACAAGGGAGGAGGTAAAAAAGAGGCAACTGTGCTTCACAAAGATTTGCACGTTATTGAAGGAAATGAAGAGTACCACGTTTTCCTTGGCTCAGGAGCTGTTTTCACAGTTCAAGAGGCAATTACTGTGAAACAAAAACCTTCATATTTAGGTTTGCTAAGGACATGGAAGTTTTAAATTAGGACTTTTAAAGCCTGGTAAGTTTACAGATAAGGTTCTAAATCCAACACTTGTGTGAATGCTCTGTAAAGTCATCTGCCTTTGGTATGTAATGGTTCTATGGAATTCTGTGGATGATGAGTGCACAACACTTGAATATCTTTTCATTGCTTCTAGGAGTGTGTGCCTGCTGATGCAGGTAGCAATGCCCTGTGTGCTGTTTGCTGCTTCCCCTGCAGAACTTCATTTAAAAGGTGGGACTAATGCTGAGATGGCTCCTCAGATAGACTACACAGTCATGGTAGGGAAAAACTCCTTTGGCTTGGTCTTTCATGCATATGTATAGGCAATGCTGTTCTTCTGATCCTCTTGCTGCCAACTGATTTGTGATTTTGGAATCAGGCATGGGAATAGAACGCTGTTGGTGGACTGTGTGCAGAGAGCAAGCTGCGTTTCATGGAATTCCCTGAGACAGCAGCTAATTACTAAAGGAAGTTTCATATAAAATATGTTCTTTATTCCAGAAGGGCTGTTAATTGTATAAGAAAACCCTTTACACAAAGTGTCATTCAGCGTGGCGTGTGAGAAATGTCAGATGAGCTGTATGGGTGAGACTGGTGGGACTGGCTGTCTTCTTTTTATGATGTCACTGAAAGTTTTGTGTTGAACTTTTCTCTTTTTCTAAGACTGTGTAAAATAGTGGCAAATGACACAGGCCAAATGGATTCACTGTGTGTTTTTGCATGTGCTTGTTTCTCAGGTTTTCAAGCCAATAGTTGAAAAGTTCAATTTCACATTTAATTGTGACATAAAAAGGAGGTGAGTTGCAGAGACACGTGGCACAGGCAGGCGTTACTGAGCCAATGTGTGAGCACGGAGGCACGCACACAAGGTGCCCTCCATCAAGCTGAGGGATGCATTTGTAGTACATGAACTAATCTGCATCAGCTGCCTCTGTGTGTACTGCTACCAGATGATGAGGGTGATATGGTTCTTTCCTGTCTGTTTTTCATTGCCAAGTCTTCAGCTGCTGTTTAATGTTTCCTATGGACTGCCCCTGAGGGAGGTGCATGCTGCACAGGCACTAGGATTTTGAGCTTTTCTGAGGTCCCAGTTGTGCTGGTATAGGATAGCTAAGAAGTGTTGTGAGGTAATACTGTTAGAGAACCTAATTGCGTTGTAAGGGTTGTTGGGGCACTGTAGTGGTTTGGCCTGGGCCAGGTTTTTTGGTAGCAGGAGGAAAACTTGTATGTACAGTAACAGAACATAAAAACGCACCGTGAAACATGTGAAGAGCCTTCTGGCTCTTTTCTTGGTTTCCTTGTGATCTTTGCATTGAACTATGTCTGATTCCTGTTTGTAAATAGGGGCTACTATCCTCAGGGAGGTGGTGAAGTTGTGGTCCAGATGTCACCAGTCAAAGAGCTGAGCCCAATAACCTTAACAGAGCGTGGCACAGTGACAAAGATCTATGGGAGAGCGTTTGTGGCTGGAGCCCTGCCTATAAAAGTAAGTGCTGAGAACAGCTCTGGTGGTACCCAGCTTCATGTATCTGTGTGAAATGTCTTGAATCTCTATCGATATCAAAGCTTTTACATACACTGTCATTTGTTCAGCATTTAATGTTAATTTCCTGGGGAAGCTGTGTGAAGAGATCGCTTTCAGTGCTTGCCTGGAGAGGTTTTACAACAGGCCTTTGCTTTTCTAGTTAATAAAGCGGCCCCTTCATTCAGGGATTCACTGTAAGAATTAGACTTATGAGATGTATAATTTAATGTATGTTTTTTTACCTCTCCTTTTGTTAGCTTGCAAAAGACATGGCAGCAGCAGCAGTGAGGTGCATCAGAAAGGAAATCAGAGATCTTTACATCAGCATCCAGCCTGTTCGAGAACCTGACGATCAAGCCGTCGGGACTGGAAGTGGAATAATGTAAGATGAGCCCAAACTTTCTGTTGGTGCCTGTAACCTTGCCAGCTGATTGCTTGTCTGAAAAACAAGCGCAAGGGATTTGGTGTCTTAACGCTGACTCTGGTTTTTCTGCTTAGTGTTGTTGCAGAGACTTCAACAGGTTGTTTGTTAGCTGGGTCATCGCTTGGCAAGAGAGGTAAGAGCTCCATGAAGCACACTTCTTTCAGAGTTAATGTGCTCTTGACAAAAAGGAATCTCAAGTACAATCTGCTCAAAGGCCTGATGCTAAGAGTTGTTCAATTTTGAGTTAGTTGGTTAGTAATAAAGGTCAGGGGTCTTACACTTTGTACTCCTGCATAGTGACAAGACCTACTAAATTATTCATCTCCCTTTTTATCAGAATGGAGAGTTAGGGATCTCACTGAGTTGAAAATGCTTCGTGCCTTTAAGAACATACGGTATTTATAGTGTACCTGGGGAGTTTTAGTTCAACAGTGAACCCAGATGTGAATCTAGGTTAAAAGGGATAGAAATGACTTTGGTTTTAAATGGCTGAATAAGATGTGTCTCTAAGAGGGGCTACTTTCTTTCCACCATTTAGGAAGTATGAGCTATATGTCATCATAAGATATGAGGGTATTTTTAAGCAGACATTTGAAATGCACAGCAACATAGTAATAAAGGTCAGGGCATTGAATGCTTTTTTTCCTTCTGTGTTTCCAAAATAATTGGCAACTTCCTAATCTCCTGGATTTCTCTGCAGGGAAGAATCCTGACAAGGTTGGCATTGAAGCAGCTGAGGTGCTGCTGAAGAACCTTAAACACGGTGGAACTGTGGATGATTCTCTGCAAGACCAAGTAAGGCTCCTGGATGTTGAAGCAGCAAGAACGTGCATGGATGTATTACTTGTAAAGAACATAAATCTGGACGGGGAAAGCATGAGATGTGGTTTCAGTTAGACTGTAGCTGCACAGGTAGCCACGATGTTACAGAACTGTTTGGTAATTAGAAGTCTGAGGAGATTTCTGAGTGTGGTCACATCATCAGTAGGACTGCAGATGACATACTGTTCCTAGCACCCAGAGATGCTTCTGGCTTTGCACCAACACCCTGAAATTTTCCCTTCCCATGACTCTTAGTAGGTGTAGAAGAAAGAGGTAGGAATTTGCTTCTATTTGGCACTCCATGGTCAAAGTAGCACCCTGGTTGTGTACTAAGAATGTTACTAAGTGAAGCTATCAGAGAACACCTTCCATTATCTTTTTCTTCTATAATGCAGCCCAATAAGAGCCTTAGGCTGCTCTAGATAGAATAATGTTACCTCTTAGCTGGAAACACCTGGCTACACGTTACTGTTACCCAGTATGAGAGGAACTATTTAGGTCTTGGTCTCACCCCCCTTTTTCCAATGCACACACAGTACAGTTGCAGGAAGCCTGCCACAGCTAGACTCAGCCTGTGCTTCTGCTGCTCAGTTGTATCACGCCTCACAAAGTGCTTCTCCTGGTGATGTTTGTAAACCAGATCAGACCTTTAAAAATATCTGCCTGTCAAATGTGTGATCAGAAAGTGTTAGAAACAAATAACCTCCTCCTGGGTTTTTCTCTCCATAAGGTAACGTACCAATCTGGAGCCTGACGTGGCTTTGGGGGATTTGGGGGTGAGGAGAGCAAAGTCAAATGTAGTAACAGCAATTCAGTGGCAAATCCCACTGTGGGAAAGTGGCATCCCTCTGTAGTAGGTATTACAGCCATAATTTCCAAGCTTCTTGAGCCTTGGATCTTAAAAGCTCAGTATCATGACCTGCTATGAAACTTGGCAGACCACATTTTTACATCTGCAGGCACTTTGCATGGTTTCATCCCTTTCCTTTTTGGATCCACAAAACTCCTGTGGTTAGAAGAGTTACCTAACAATTACCTTTCCCTTCCTTGCAGCTGATCATTTTTATGGCGCTAGCAAAGGGTGTGTCTAGAGTGAAAAGTGGACCAATTACACTTCACACCCAAACAGCTATACATTTTGCAGAGCAGCTGACAAAGGTGAGTCCAGAAGCTCGGGAGGTTTTTAACTAGGCACTGTACAGTTTAGCAGGCATTGTGACCTGAACTTTGAACTTGATCGTGGGGGACAAGCACTTATAAAGTAATTGCTACAGTATGTCTATGGGAGTTGACTTGCAGAAAGTGGACATGCCTTTGAGTTAATTGCCTTTGGAATGGTTAGATGCTCTGACCACCTTTATTTAAATGGTTTTCAGTGGAATCAAAGCTGTAATATGCCTAAACACCTGGCAACATGGTTCTTTGGCATCAGATATTGAATATTTAACTGTATGTTTGCTGTAACTTAAGTAGTGAGATGTATTTCTAATCCTGTTTTAGGCCAAATTTACAGTGACAAAGTCAGAAGAGGAAGATCCCAGTAAAGATACCTACATCATTGAGTGCCAGGGAATGGGGATGATGAACCCAAACTTATAGGATTTAAAACAAAGAAAAAGTCAAAAGGAAACCAAAAAGCAGGAAGCTGACAAAAGCAAAACTCAACATACCTCAGAGATGTACTGCACTACACTCCGGTGGATGGACAAAATGCATGTGAACAGAAGGAGCCTTCTGTCAATCTGATTTAACTTGATTTAACTTCAGGGGTGATGTTGGGTTTTTCCTTGGTGTGCTGAGAATCTGCTGGGGAAAACGGAAACTTTTTATTGTTTACTATTGGCAGCAAAATGAATTCAGACAGGCCAGCAAGTAGAACACGGGGTGGGTATTGGAGAGCTTCAATTAAAAGCTTTGAAAATTCTGAGTCACTAGAGTAGGAAACAACTCTTTCTGTTTTGATAAAAGAATGGAGACATTCTTTGCCCTTAAAAAAAAAACCCCATGAGTTTTATTCCTTGGGGACTTTTAGGTTATGAGGTGTGTGGAAAGAAGTGCACCATCAAACCTGTATCAACTGTTTTGCTTCAGTTGTGTGTGTGAGGAAATAATAAAGCAATATCAGCAGATGAGAGCCTGGTGTTTGTGTTTGCTGTTGGCTCAGCAGCCTGTGTTAGGGGGAGATGGATACAAAGTCACTTTGCAGAAACAACACTCAATGCACAACATAATCTTTTTACATCTTCTCTGTTTGTTTTAAAAAAGCCCTTCTCAGGCAACCTAGGGCAATGTATCACATCACATCCCAAACAGCAGCTGGTAACTTGGTGATTGGATTGGATTTGCTGTCTGTGGTTGTCCTTGTTGGCCGGCTGACCCAATCTGTTTCCACCAAGCTGTTGCTATTTGTTGTGTTTAAAGGGAGTACTTAATTTCAGCTGAGATGAGGGAGCAACTGAAGATGCAGATATAAGCAGAGGTACATACCTGTCTGTATGCTGAGCTCTGCCTGTGCACACAGCTGGGTCTAGGCACATAAAATCCAGCTGCATTGTCTCCTGTCTGTGGATTATGTAGAGGAGACCTCCTGCCAGTCTGGCTGTCATCAGTCTAGAGGACAAAAGGAGAGATGGGGCATAATTTGTTTTGTGTATGAGGAACAGAGTTGGATTCACTCGACCAAAACAGTATCAATGCTTGAATTGATTTCGAGGTTTCCCACAGCCCAGTCTGCAGCCTTGGCTCTAAGATCATTTTTAACTCGGTTGTGACTATTGAACCCAACTATGGTTTGCCTTACTCATTAATATATGTGCATTACTAGGCATTTCTAACAGGAAGAACAGCCTTTGCTGATGGACAAGAATATTCACCAACTAGCTACTTAACATATCTTCCCTTCTAGGGTTCTTCCCCCTTTTCCCACCCAAAAACCCGGTGCAAAAGAATGGGATGTTATTAATTCCTGTTGAAATAATACTGAAAATGGTCTGAAGGGGTCAGCAGACACCCGCAGAAGTACGTAACACTGCTGAACAGCATCTCTGAGCTACTAGTCTGTGCTGCTAATGATTGTTGATGTCTCATTTTGGGAAATACTGAATGTATTTTCCAAAAAAGACTTGAAACAAAGCCCCTAAAGAGTTGTTTTCTGTGCTTAAGGAAACAAACTCTTCTGAACCACATTGGAAGGGATCCTTACCTGTTGGATGGCTGGGTGTAATTTAATTCAACCTCCCAACCAAAGCACCACTGCCTTAGAGGTTGTATCAGGTTGATTAGAGCCTTGTCCAGTCAGAGGTGGAGGTTCTACAATTTCCCTGGGTGACTTTTTAACAGAGCTTAACCAATCACAGAACTGAGGTTTAATGTGAGCAGGCAAAAGGGTGAAGCTTTCTGTCTGTGGAGAGTTGACAGAGTATTTCTTAAGCTGAGGGACTGCTTCTCAAATGGAAGTTACTGCTTGCTACAGGAAACACATTGGGAAGGTGAGCTGAGCAATAAATCAGTTCTTCAGTGTTTCTTCAGAAGAAAATGATAGAATGAAATCTGCCTTACTCAGAAGAGTTCTGTTACGTGGGAAAATACGTGGCAGCTGAGCACAAGGGTACTTCAGTAAGCTCAACACCTAGGATGATAAAGCCATACATTTATTATAAGTGGTTCTATGTCCTTGCTGAAAATTAGTACAAAATCCGTATCCTTTTTGTTACCTTTGGAGTCCAGTCATTGGGTTCTCTGTAATTTAATATCTCTTTACCAATATCCCATCATGGAACTTGCACAGAGTCCAGGCAATCAGTGGGTTTTATTATCACACACCTCCAACACGCGTGGAAACCACACTCCTTGAAAAAAATGGACATTATTTGCACTGATATTCAAGATAAGTCAACCTTGCGTACATCTGTATAAACTACAGTCTAAAATTAATGCCTTCTCTATGAACACAGCTAGATTAGCACAGCTAAATTAGATCCTTTAAATTTAGACAGAGGGGTATGTATTTGTGCCTGTATACCCTGCATTATGGATGACACGTGGATAAGCTGGAGCATGATGTTATATCTGGTCAGGGTACCTTTGCATAGCTTTTCTTTGCTACTGAAAAACTCTGCTGTTTGCACACCTGGGATCTGTAGCGCTACAAAGACAGCAGCTACAAGAAATAGCAGCTCAGCAAAGCTGACTGCTGCTGCACCTCCCTGCTCCCCATAAGCCTAGTAAAGGAGCAGCTGGTCATTAACAATCAGCAGTCTTTGCAGGCCCCTTAATGAACAGCCCTGTTCTTGTGACAGGATCACTGGGGCCACCATCAGATGGATGAGGGGGCTGCTGTGCTTGCCTTGGCTGTTGTAAGGCTGGCCCTTATGCCATCCCGGCAGTGCTGCCTGCCTTGAAGGAACAGCGTGCTGATTTGATCAGGCTTTACATGCAACTCTTTTCTTCTCAGAGGTTAGGAAATATCTAGATGGGGGTCAGCCACAACAGATTTTATTCCACAGTAGGGTTCAATTCCCTGCTATACATGCACATACATGTACAAACAGCCAGCACTGTACTGCCCAAGCCCAATTCACATCCTGTCACCTCATGGTGACCTCCTACCAGGAAACGTTTGTCATCATTCCTGTACTCCTGCTATAAACAGTAAGTAATTACTCTTCATTACAGAGATACTTGAACAAACTTTAAGTGAGGCAGTAAAACTCACAACGTGAGTTTGAGACTACTAGTACCATTCACATCCTACCAAGTTGCTATTTTCCCTTTTCAGTGGGGTTCTGCATCATAACTCCTCCGGGTTTACATTTACTTTCAGTTCACTCAGTTTTTAAACCTACAAGTCAAAACATGAGCTGCAGGTCTGGGTACATCACACTCCAACACTGTGTGTGTGTGTGTGTGTGTGCTCTACCTACCCAAGCTGATTGTTTACAGCATCATTAATTCTTACAATCAATGTAGTGTTTGGAAATCAGTTGTTAGTAGTTACTGGTGTAACTTTTCTTCTTTTAAACCTCCTGTCCTTTTTGTATGTTGACTAATAATTACAGTGCATCACTTGAGGCTCTTTGATTTTCATTTGTATCCACTTACAGTCATATAATTTTTAGTGATAAGGCTGGATTAAGTCACTTGTGAGAATGTATTAACCTTTTGTTCAGGGAGAGATGAGACATCACTTGCACCTGCTCCACAGATATGCACTGGGTTTTCTTATGGTAATCAGGCATATCTGAGTCTTATATAAAAACTCCAGTGTGGGTGCATGGATACAACTAAGATGCTTACATTTAATACTGCTCAAACAAGCAGTGGCAATGACTCACAGGTCCTGTAGACCAAGGAAATGGGATTAATACTCCCAGACTGTGTGTCCCAGTGTGCTTCCTTGAGAGAGGATTGTGTCTGGCTAAATGTGATGCTCAGAGAGAGACAGTGCACTGAGACATGCGGGTACTGAAGTCTCAAGACAAATAACAAGGGCACCACATGCAGCAGTTACAAGAAGTTCCCCAGGAAATATTGCACTCTGATTCGAACTGAACTCTATTCCCTTCAAACAAACTACCTTTGAACCTTTTCTGTATAAAGCATCCCAGTGCAGGTCATTTATAACTGACATTGTTAAAATGAGTCCTGTGTAAACTCACTCAGACCCAGGCTTTATCATTTCATCTCAGATTTACTAGTGTGTTGAAGACCAAAAGCTCAAGGCTTAGGAAGCCTATTTGAAAGCTAAAAGCTCTTATGGAGTATGCGCATGGAGCAACTCACACTGAAAGTTGTGTGATTTCAGCTTTTCATACAACCACCACCGAGGTGTTTCACTGTCTCTGCTCTGCCCAAGAGGCTTTCTGACCAATGCTTTCTAAACCCAACACCGTAATCCCATAATGACAGGATATCCACTAGACGAGGAACCCTGACTTGAAAAGCCCCTTTTCAAGTAACAACTGAATCATTTTCTTCACATACAAATATTTTGGGATTAAAGTTTAGGCAATTTTTCTGCCACACTGTGCAGATTGTCAAAGATCCACAAAAAGAACAAACCTTTTCTTAGCTCAGAAAACACAGAATTCACTTTCTCGTTAAATCTGTTTGTCTAGCCAATTAAGGCTTCCATTACCAGATGACTGATTCCTGGGTAAAAGGACAATTTGTGAAAGAGTTTAATGATTTTTCCACGTGGAAATCTCTCTATAAATGGAGACTTTTACATGACTGCACTATTCTAGTCTCAACAACTGCAGCTGACCTGAAGTTCCTGCAACTCTCCCGATCCAGGAATGTGTGAGTAGGTGATATGTTTTCTCAGCTATTAATGCCTGGAGCATCTGAACAAAGTCAGGCTTGTTTTAATCCTAGACTTATTTCCTACTCTGCTATTACATTCCACTACAAAAAAAAAAGTGGCAAATGAAGCATTCAGTGTTTATCAGGATCGGTTCTGACACAAGAAGTCTGTGAGGGTGAAGGCACGTTCCAGTGTGCTGCGTTTCACAAACTGTGGTCAAGGCTTTGCTGTTACAAGATGACAGCAAACCTTTGCTCCTGATACAATGGAACTGTGACTAAAGGAATTTACGATTGTGTAACTGAAGACAGACTTTGGGCTATATGAATAAAAGATTATCAGGTTACAGCATTTGGCAAAGAAAGGAGGGGAGAGGAAACTGTGTCTAAACAGCATTTCCATCACTCGTATTCTACCATCTTCCCCCCAAACTACTCTGGTTTTGAATCATACTTTGCTGTAGTGGCTTGCTTGGTGAGTACTCCACAGTAAATCAGTTATGCTTACTCACTTATGTTTCAGCTATGCAAATCTACCAGTTAGACTGCTTTTTTACAGACAACACTGTGTCTCTTCCCCAGCGCCCTTTCCCAGGATTCCTTGATGAAGGATAAGATACAAGTTATGTTCTCCATCAGCAGCATTTTAAGATGTGAGTGTAAAGAAAGATTTTCAAGGAATTCTCAAGGTTTGTAGCAGCTGAATTCCCAGAATACCCAAGTAAGTCAAAGAAGTTACTCCCAAGTGGCACTGGAAAGCACTGGCCCCAGCTGGGCAGGGAATACCAACACTCGCTGAGAATCTACATAGCTGCAGTGGGCTCGTCTTCAGAAATGAGGGTAAGCACATGGCCCCCTCATGTTTAAGTGACTTGGTGGTGCTGTATAACCCTGTCTTATCAGAACAAGATTGCTAGCATTCTCCTCTACGTGGGAGAGTTTGCTTTCATAATGAAATTATCAGATGTAAAACTGTAAAGCGAGATTCTGCCGCTTGCACTGAGCTGTATGAGCTCAAAATAGGACTTCATAAAGCCCAGCAAACCTTGGATCTTTCATCCATTCAAACCTTTCATCTTTTTATTACCCCCACGTCACCGCTCTGGGCTTCAAATTTCAGCTCCTCAGCTTTAACAGTGATTGTGCCACACACAATTGGCTTCCCAGCTGAAATGCTGCCAGCAGTGACACCAATTGGCTTTTTCCCTTTCCGCGCCAAAATAAAAAGGTCTCTGGTCTCAAAAGCCTTTGAAAATAACTCATAACCCTAAATTTATTTCTTTCAGGGCTAAAAAAGGAACATTGTTAAAGCAACCTAAAAAATCAGCCCAAGCTGCTGCTCTTGCTGGGAGGGTTGAGGAAAGACCTGTGCAGCTAAGTGACAAAAACACTCACGTGTGTTGATTTCCTTCGTCTTCTTAATTACAACTGTAGCCACATTTTCACTGGGATGGGCTGCTGGGGGAAAAATTTAAAAGCAACTAACTGAGGTAGCAGTAAAATAAAGAATAGTTACTCACCTGAGGGAAGTCCTTACTTCCAGAAGTGTGCTCCCGCTGAGGGTTCCAACTGCAGAGTGCTCAGCTCCTCTGAAGCTGGGGACATACTCCAGTTTTCTTTGCTGCCTTTTTATTGCCTCTTTTTTTTTAATCAATTGTACAACCTGCACAGCTGAAGACAGATTTGACTAGTAATAATGAAATAGAATACATAGACTAGGTCAATATAGCCCCAGAAGTCATATATTCAATTAAAATACTTTATATCTTCACCTTTTCTAAGGTAACTGAGACAGTTATAACCACCATCATAGAGCAAAGGTCAGTGTGCTGGTGAACTAACTTGCTTTTAATATCTTTTGGTCAGTCAGCACAAATCATTTGGAAGCTGTGCTTTTAGATAGGTTTGTTTGCTTCCGTCCTGGAAGACGCTGACCTCCAGGAGCACAAGATTTATGTCCTCTAACTGCAAGCCAGATTCCTGTATCCTGTTTGTTATTTAATATGTGCTCTGTAAAATAAGGACAATTCCAATGCTTTTGTGTACACTCAATGGAGTGTAAAGCCCAAGCCCACAATCAGACAGAACTCAGATATGTGTTTTATGCAATGATAATTTAACGAGCCTCAAGCAGAAGGAATGAAACCGGTGTTCCATACAAATGCCCACTGCCTCTGGTTGTCATGCAGGACAGGAGGACAGCCTCTTTCCCACAGCAAATTGGATAGCTAGTGGTTGCTGCAATTTGGAGGCAAAGCTATTGAAATCCTTTCTTCCAGAGGAAGACATTAAACCTGGATGTCTTCTTTCCTGGATGATGTTTTAACTCGTACATTGTGTACCACCACTTCTCCTGATTGTTAAGTGGCCGCTGCTGTCTTTCTGATGAAGAGGTTGCTGCTCTCTCACACTGCCACTCCACAAACAGGTTGAAAGTCATCCCTGCAGGAAGAGCTGGGTTTTGAACATACCCAGGTACGATTTAGGTCTCAGCAGCACCACAGAGGATTTGGATGGTTGCCTGTTCCATTCTTCATGGGCTGCATAAGTGAGCCTGGGACGCAAACCCAGGCTCTCACCATCCAGCAGTGTGAGGCTCAGAGCCAGCCATCACAATCTAACCACTTCTCCTTCAAGCTGCTTCTCTTACCACGTGAGTGCACGAAATGCAGGTTTCCAGTAAATCACAGGCAGTCTGTTCCCAGGAGCCACGACTCCCCTGGATGCATTAGCAATGTAAGACAAACAAGGTCAAAAACCAGCAGATGAAAATAAGGCTGTCTCAGCAAAAACTGCACCATTTTCCACACCATCTCATGACATATTATGAAATCTCTGATACTTGGCAAGTTTAAATTACACAGCTTCACTCTACTGATCTACAACTTTCCCTTCCTTTTCCTTCTCTCTCCCCAGTCACTGTTCACTTTCTTGGCTGCAGCGTGTGAGTCTGTGAAGTGAGCAGCTCAATGCCCACTTTCTGCACTGCAGACTCTCAGCATGTCCAGCTTGTAAACTCAGTTGCAGTGGAATCATATACTATGACAAACAGGATCTCTTTTTTAACGGTCTTTTTTTACTTCTTGTTGCTTTTTTACATCATTTTTGCTACTGCTTTTATTTCCCATGCTCTGCTGTCAAGTTCCTTTCTTCCCTGCCTTATGTGTTTCCTCATCTTCCCTCCGAATTTACATTTATCTTGCTTCTTCCTCCTCTCACCTTCACATCTACTTACAGAAGCATTACAGTATCACAGTATTGTTAAACTACAGAATTAGAAGTACAGCCTGGCTCCAACTAACCTTGGTCCTTGAGGAACCCTTTTACTTCCTGCAAGCTACAGCAGCTGAGGGCACAGCAAGCATTCAAGGACACCTCTGCAAGCCCTTCCTACAGCTGAAATGGACAGAGGCTTCAGTTCCCGTGAAGGCAGCACTGGTCTCTGCCTGCAGAGGCAGCTACAGTAAAGGGTGCTTCATGATATCTTATGCAACAGGAGGAATTCCAGAATATAGGATTCACCTTGTCTCTGCATGAATAGAGGAAGGGCACATCCTCCTAGAGAGTTTGGCTGGGTTTTTTTTACATCAGGCTATTTGTTCTGTAAACCACATGGCACTGAAGCAAATGAAGGTCACATATACAATGTTATACCCATGCTTGGGTTTCTGCTCGAGTTCCTGGAGCCAGCTGCACCCACAGAGCATAGAAGGGTTGGACTTTCTTGTGAACCTGGCTATCCCCGTGCCTGAGTCACCTTTCCTTGGAGAGCCCTTAGCTCAACCAACTCAGGCAAAGTGAGATTTCATATGTAGGTGGCATGTAGTGCCTGGGAGTTCCAGCTGAAAAAAAGAAAGTCTAGACGATCATGGAGCCAAATACCATCCTAGCAAACATGGATCCCCATTGCACATGTGTTGATTTGAGAAGGCTGGCAGCTACCTCCCAGTCCTTAGCAAAATAAGTTATTGGCCCAAAGACATCTTTGAGAGAAGGATGTTGTTTTGTTTAGTTCTCTTGCTTAGGTGACAGAGCAATGTTCAGCATATGCCTAAGGCTGCGCCTAAACTGCTGGCAAACCCTGATGGCAATGTCACAAAATGACTTGCATGAGAATCCTGAGGTTTCCCAATCTCACCCAGGAAAAGCACAAGACTGGCCTTTCTCACACCACTCTGAGACAGACCTTCAATTAAACCAAGATATGCAAAATCCACAAAAAGCCCAGAAACACAACAGATCAAACTCTAGAATATTCGTTCCCAGCATTTTACTCCTACAGATGCTTCATCTACGCTGCTCCCAAACTACCAGCATCTGGGGAAGAGAACTCTTCTGCCCCAGCACCTTTCTTCTGGTACTTCCAAAGTGATTGACATGAATTAAGCTTCACTATTTGCCTGTAAAATAAAACAGGCAAGATAAAGACAGACAAGTGGAATCAATTGCTGAAAGGCATATCAGAACAAAATGAGTCTGTCAAAAACCAGCTGCGGGATCCCTGGTTTCCAGTTCCTAGGTCACTGCCCGACAGCTCTCACTGGTTTAATGGCTGTTTAAAGCTTTCCTCACGTCACAGCTGCTAATGGCATACTAATTCTCTTTAACATAGGGCTAAAACCCAACCTTTTTCTTTCCATGCCCCCAAAAGGGCCTCAAATGTTGTTCAAATTTAGCACAATCTTCTTCTGTGGGACAAAGCCCAGCACCACAGCTGTACCACAGCTGTTGCAGTGGAGTGTTAGCACTCCCAAGGACACAGAACATACATAATGCCAAACAAGAATGCAGCATGAAAACAGCAAGAGAGTCATTCAGAAACAACTTTCATTTATGAGTTGGGGGAGGGGGGGTATCAACTTAGGATCAAGTGCAATTTTATGGCAGTTTCTTAGGATTTTATGCACAAAATCAAGTGGAAAACCTTGGCATGGGAACTGCTGCATGGGGAAAGATTTTTGACAACCTGGGTGGCTGTGCTTCATGACTCCTGAAACTTTCACGGCCATCTTTCTATTGTCTCCCAAGCTGCTACACTGTCTTCTCTCCACAACATTTCTGCAGTTAAAACCCCAAAGCTAAAAGCTCTGCAGTCACACATCCTGCACGTGGCATCAGGTAGGGGCACAGTCCTCAAAAGTCTTTCTGAAGCCTCAGTGAGATGCACTAAATGTTCTTACAGGTCTCTATAGTACAGGTCTTCACATTTAAAAGACTATTAAGACAACGTCAAACTCTCTCTGGGAATAAAGATTGACTTGAATATACTTTTCAGTTAAGGACACTCTAGAGGAAGTTTTGAATGTGGGTGTCAAACACATGTCAAACATGCAGGCAAATCAAAAATACTATCCAGTCAACTTACTTGGGAAATACAGGTCAGGCTTTATAAATATCAAAGACTTCCAGAGAGAAGCTGAGTGCTTTCCACTTCCCACAGGAAAGTTTTGGTGTGTGACATGCTGAACAACGACCATTTAGATGAAGTTAGTACATCCACCACAAGATTAGCGTGCGTGTTACTAAAGCAGGCACCTAACAATCACTGCTCTAAGCTCAGTAAAGGTCTCTGCTGAGTGTGCATAAATGGTTAGAGACAGGTCAGCTGGTAAGAATAACTGGTTTCACAGAGACTTTGAATTGATGCAAGTGTGGGAGAGATGCCTGCCATTGTGCTGATGATCATCACCACCACTAGGCTCGGTTGCAGAAGCCTAAATATGAGCAGGACCCTACAGCAGTTTGGATTCAGGACCCGATGCAGACAAAAATTAACTCAGCAGAAACAAAAGAGTAGGTGGGTGAGGAATTATTTTTCAGGAAGCAGCAGACTCTCCTATGGGTGACTGAGGTTGGAAATTATGAAACATCTTCTTTCGGAATCAACCAGCCTTTGTTGGCTGAAGACAGCAGTATCTCAGAATGTTAGGCTCTGCAAGGAATGAGATGCAGGATTATACAAGAAACACTCAAACTCTTGGAAAGTGGTGAAATGGTGGAACTTCATTTGGACCAGCCTGATCACTGCCTATGAAAGGTGATGCTGCGCTATACATTTTGGAGAGGGTGACAGAGATTACTGACACAAACAGATTGAAACATGTGAAGCACATTTCTAAATACAAACACTCGAGCCATATTTGGGCTTTGGGTTTTGTTTTCGTTAGAAAATACGAGTAAGACAGAATTGCACACGATGGGGATTAGCAGCAAAAGGTAGCTGACAAACTTCTCACTTTCTGTGTTATAACTCAAAACCAAGGAGACAGAAAGGAGGATTAATTTAAACCAATCACAGGAAACGCTGCTATAGAAAGTGTCTCATTAAACCGTGCAACTGTTTTCCACAGGAAGTAATCTTGGGACAGCACTTTCAAACGAGTGAAGTAACTGGCCCTTTGGATTTGTGACTAATGCCACTGATTGGTAAGAAAGAATGAATCTCAGGCCTGCAGACTTACACTTAAGCAATCTGTACCAGATGTAAAAACCCCCTTAATACTGTAGAAGCAGCTGTTCCTAAATCTGTCCTCAGCAGTGTTTCTTACATCCTCCTGCAAAGCTCTGGCTGCTGCTTCTTGCCAAAGGGCAGTGTACTCAACTGCTTGAATATTTTTCATTTGGTCTCATAAAGAAATTATGTTGCTCCTTGAAAAACAAGCAACAGCGTCTGGTGGAAGCTGGTCATGCATAGTTACAGACAAAAAATGAGGCAGGGATGACCACAGCAGTTCATAAATGGGACATCCCACTAAAAGCAAGGCTAACTTTAGGTTGATCAGGGTCTTTTCCAGATGAATAGCAAAAACCCTGAGGGACAGAGGTTTTACAGCTGCCGAGGAACCTATTTATGTGTTGACCCATCCCCAGCGTGAATTTGTTACTCACAATTGGAACCTCCCTTGTCACACCTTTTGACTGTATCCCCTTGTCTTTTTATTGCAGGCTCTGAGAAGAGACCGGCTCTGTGTTCTCTATTACACCTCTTAAATGGAGGCATCTTGAAAGGCTGCAATCAGCCCAGAAATACACCTCGACTTTCCAAGTTGCAGGTTTGGTTTTTTCACCTGGAAACAGTATTTAGACATATCTGCAGACACAATCTTCAAAGTGCAAAACAGATTAAATAGGATGGGAAAATAGGACTCTCTCAGTCACTAAATTGCTCACATTTTGGCTTTTAAACCTGCCATCAGTATCTTTTTCCAAAAGGTCTAATTGTAGCCTCTCTAAAGCCAGGAAACCAGATAATCCAGAATTAAATTGATCAAGCATGTGATGGGAAATTTCAGATGCTGCTTTGTACAGCTTGTGTCTGGGCCATAATGTCAGGGTGGCCTGGAAGATGCACCGTGCCACAATCCTTTATCTAGGCTGCAGGCTTCTGTCCCTTTCCATAAAACACAGGAGCTTGAGGATGGCTCTTTTAAGACACTCAAAAACACGCTTTCAAGATGTCTGTGCTTGACAGTTCAACTGCAGGAACGACACAACTCAAAAGAGGTATTCATCTTTTCAGTGCAGGCAGGGATGTTAATCTTGTGGCTCAGAACTGACAGTTTTTCTTTTCAAGTGTCATAGACTTGAGCTCTGATTACACACTCTTCACAGGCTCCAACAAAAGAAGCTCTTGTTTCATCCGTGCTTCATGCTGTTGGTCTGTGGTTTCACATATTCGTTTTGATAAATCTTACAAAGTGCTGCCTTGACATTAAGTTTTTGCCATTAACAGTGGAAACGATTCCTCTGTAAATAATTTTATATACAATTGATCAGAGCTTTTTAAAGTGTCCTGCCAGTTCAGTATGGTTCCCAATAGTTCTCCCTCATCTGTTTTATTGCTGCTCTCACCTTTGTTTTATTATTACCCCTAATTTACAGTTTAGGCCATTTAACAACATATCAGCCATTCTTCTTTAACACTCCCTGGTCAAGGTTTCTGTGTACCACAAACATGAGACTCTCTGAGAATCTGAACAACCTGCATCAAAGTTTTCCCCAGAGTTGTTGTGAAAAGCATAGTGAAGGCTTTCACCTTGTTTGCAACCAGCAAGACCAGATGTGGTGCTTAGTCTTGCTCGTGCCAGCTCTGAACCTGCCACAGCTGTCTCCTGCTTCACTGTATCCCCCAGAAAAAGGAGCATGGTAGCACAGCATAACACAAAAAAAACCAGAAGTCCAACAATCCCTCTGCAACAAACCCAAGGGAGCTCTTCTTCAGCCCTTCAATGAGTCAAAAGATCACTTCCCTCACTGCAAAACTGTTCTCCTTTGCTTTGATCTCAGTTCCTCGGAAGGGCCTAGGTCTCCCAAAGGAGCAACATTCTCAAGTCCTGTGCACCTTTTGGACAAGAAAGCTTTTAAACTTTGCTAGCTGAAAAGCAATTTTGTGAAATGACAGAACAGTCCAAGCAGCCCTGTTGCAGATACAGAACCATTTTAGTCAACAACCTAGCACCATAGTAACTAGGTAAACATTTATATAATCACTGAACAATTGAGCAAGTATTTGTTTAAATTGTAAGAGCACAGACCATGCATGAGGGTCTGGCAAAACAAGACAAGTTCAAGTTTTTTTGGATGCCAAGTAAATAAATTAACATCTTCTCATCAGCATAATTAAAGCATTTAACCAATCACTAGGATATTGAGGAATTTTCTAATGGTTAGGAACCAATCACAGCAAAGGGCAAGTTCAAAGATGGACATTTCATGCATGTTTTTGTGGGCAAACGTAGTTCTTTGTGTGAAATGCATAAAAACCTTGAAAACTGTAATTGCATGATCAGAGGAGTTGTCCTCCCTGTTCCCAGCACTGCAAAATAAAGACCTGCCTGCTGATCTGAAGCCCTGTGTGGATCAGTTCTGTTGTGATTGTGGATCCATCAACATACTCACTTGCATTGTGGTCAACAGTCATTGGCAATACAGTTTGTGTGCAGAATTGCTCCTTAATAGGTTTTGCACATTCAGCCCTCCAGCTATAATTTGTGGGATCAGTGCCAAATTCCTCCCTGGTGCTGCTGACAGCTTGTGGCATTGCTGTGCAGAGTTCCCCACACCACATTCTCTTGTGTCCCAGGCTTTATCTAGAAATCCAGATAGCTGGGTGTCAAAAGATTGCTCAGACTTTCACCTGCTTTCTTCCACTTTGAAAAGAACATAAACCAAGAAACATCAAAGGGGAGCTTGAAAAGCTCCCAGACATCCCACTGCTGGCATGGAACTCGGCAAGCAGCACCTCAGCCCTTGCAAACAAGGACGTTTTGTATGCTGTGAATTTACATAATTGCAAGCCACAAAAGAAAGAGAAAACAAAAAGCACTGCAAGTTTCTCAGCTCACAGGGAAGCAAACTCTGACTGCAGGGAACTCCCGAGTCTCAGACCTTGGAGGCTGAGAGCACATTTGCAGAACATATGGCAATACTTGTTTTTGCAGCATTTTTTATGCATTAACTGTTACCCACCACTGGTTAAAAAACTTGGTGTGACTTAGTGTGGTCCTTGTTATGCTCTGCACCACAGTGAGCCTCATTGTCCTTTCTACAGTTATCCTGTTACCTCCTTACCTGGGTCTGGTTCCAAAATGCTGGCCGTGCACTCGTAAGAGACTGTAGAAACCTTGGGGTAAGTCAGCCTTAGTCTCACCTGGTATTTACCTTCAATTCTCCCCTCAATCAAGTCCAAAGATAAACAGATGCTCGATAGTAACTCATATACTCACCTGTCTCTCATCTCTGCAACAAGTGGACTTTGCTAGCAAAAACCACAACAGCTTTGAGGAAGCAGATTTTTATGTCCAAAGTACATGTCTTGGAGGTTCATACAGGCCCTTTCTGTTGAATTAACAGCGAGCTAGGCACAGGAAAGAAAAACGAGGATAATTATACATGCAGACTACTGGTACAGAGTCCTCTTCAACTGCTTGCAGCTACAGACACTTGCTGCAAACCAGGGAACACGACAAAGCAGAGTTAAGTTCTGTCAGTAAGTCTATAGATATAATAACCAGGACATTTCAGTACATTTCTATTTTGAACACAAGATTTCCAGCCTATGGATTTAGCTTTACAGGAGCCAATGAGCTCTCCTGTATCCTGTATGTTTCTTTAGCTGCTTCTGCAGATATACCACAGTTTTGGCTGGCAGGCAAAGCAACTGGAGCACTGTTCTTCCATGTTGTGGCTCTTTACTTGGGGAGACAACTTAGGAAGAGTGGTTTATGCCAACGTTGTCACAATCTCCCAAAAGAAGTGATGTTCCTTACTCAATACAAACAAAACCTTGCTGTCTGCTCTGTTATTAGCACCAAGGTCACTGTGGATATCAACTAGAACAAAAGACTCAACAACAATGTGCCACTGGAAATGCATTTTGTTTGTGAGAAGGATTTTTTCTTTCCTTTTTCCCAGAGCTTATCTACAAAAACCAAAGCATCTCCCTAAGATGTTTACTGCTGGATACCTCTCAGATAAGGGTGCCTGAGTGAATTATTCAGCAGTGAAGAACCGTGCTGCCTTGCCCACTCTCCTGTTAGGATGCCTGGCTATGCAGGGAGGGACAGAATTAGTGGCAGTCCACGTGGTTTTACAGCACATAGGAATTATCAGACAAATGAGATGTTATGTGTTTGGACTCCATGAGGCTTTTGACTTGGTACCATGGAGCTTTCTGCTTCAAACACACCCGTATCCAGAGCAGCTCTGAGGGGCTATATCCTACAAAGGGCTGGGAAACTGTGATGGAAATAAGTCATTCACTCATCATTCCCTGCAGTGATTGTCTGACAAATGAAATAGAAAGGCTGTTGATGGAAGCAGAGCTGCATGGGGAGAAGTGAAGCAGCAAAATCACCTCTGGCACCCCAGTCCCGGCACTGAAGGATCACAGGCAGATCTTCTGCTGTATGTTGAAGGGCTGGAAGGCATTTAGAAAAAGCTACAAGTATTCTTTCCTGCTGTAGAAAATGCCTTATAGAGGAAGGTAGGCTTCCAGCAGCTCCATCTGGTTAGTTTATCAAAGCAATAAGAGACAGCTTGATTACAGTATGTAATTGTCTTGCGGGGAGAAAGACCTAAAGGTCAGAAGAATTGATGTAGGAAGTGAAGGACAATGGTATATGCTCCATTTGTGGGGGATTTCCAGTCCAACATGGGGACATGCTCTGCTCAGAGAAGTGAACCTGGTCCAGCAGAGCAGCAGGCTGATGAAGCTCAATGGCCTGCCACAGAGAGAGACAGCAGGTCATCATGTGGTCATGCTCAGGCTCTGCTGGACCCTGAAACTGAGGGGAGCCTTGGAGAAGTTTAAAAACCCATTTTCTTCCGTTTAAGCTTTGCATATTAAGGAAAAGCACATCTGAACTAGCTGCAGGGGATGAGATTTTGCAATCACCTTGTCAAATCCAGGCTCATGTTAGCATTAGCATTGACCCGTGGTGTGGCTGGGGCAAGCCCCTGCTCTGAGGACACAGAAGTAACTTCTTGAGTGTGCTCGAGCAGAGGCCCAGGAAGGGGAAAATGCAGCTCTTTAACTCCTGAGGTGACTTTGCAGAGGAAATGCGAGTGGAGATGTCCCAGCCCTTGGGACCACTGTCTTGGTCATAGAGCCAGGTCCTGCGGCAGGGACTCTCTTACCTTGGCCTCTGGGCAGCTCTGAGCCCTTCTCTGGGAGCTGCTGCTCGTGTGTTTTTGCCAGGTCAGAGGCTCTGCATTTCACTTGATGAGAAGCAGTGCAAAGAGAAACAGTATTCCTTCTGTAATTTACAGGAATAAAGAGAAGTTATTTGACTGTGAACTTTTAACCTCCATGGGACAAGCTTGTACCCAAATCATAAAGCGTCCTGGAAAACACCAAGAACCAGGCAGCAAGGGAGGAGATCCCCTGGCAAGGTCCTTCTTTGTGATTTCACTGGGAGGAAGCTTGCTGCCCAGACAAGAGCAGCCTCTCCTAAAATGAGCACCCAATCAAAATGAGCACTCTATCTACTTGCTTAGCAGTATGGGGTGAAAAACTGGCCTTGGGGAAATCACAGGCCAACTCCTATTCGCTTAAAAGGCTTCATGGAGACTCTGGGAGGGCAGACAAGACGTTAAAGTCTGTATCTGTGTCACAGATGCTGGTGAAATCAGCAAAGAGGATACTGGGAACCCCTGGATAAATTTCCAGACAGACTTACAAAAGCACCGGAGCACTGTTGCAACATGACTCCTGTTCCTCTCCCACTCATCCTTCCTTGTTTTATTCCTCCCGAGAGACTATAGAAGAGGGAAAATCAGCACAGGGGTTACTAAGCCCTCTCTCCAAGTAAGCCTGACCCAAGACCACTCAGAGAAGGCATAAGCAGGCATGACATATCCTACCAGTTCTCATCAGTGCCCCAGCTACCACACTGTGTCTCTGGCAGTGGGAGACTATTTTAAACCTACCCCCTGGCCTGGCCTTGAACCTCCCTGCAGTATGTTCCCTGAGGATTGCTTAGCATCAATGGCCATTGGAGTAGGGATGCAGCACATTTCTGCCTATCCCCCCTTGGGATTTGTTTACAGACCTTTAGCTCACTCTTTCATACGTTGCCCTTTTGAGCCAATTTATACTGTTACCCTCCACAACCTTCTGCAGCAGCTTCCAGTAGCTCACCAGCCACTGTATAAAGAAGCACTTTCTGTGGCTCTCTCCTTAGTTCCTAGCCCTGCAGTTCTGGCAGGGAATGGTTTAGCAAACAGCAGTTGTGCATCTGTTGTTTGCCATCAGCTGCCTGTACAATTTGGAAAACGTCAGTCACATCCCCTCCTCCTTCAGAATTCTCTCTCCCACTGGAAAGCCCCAGGCATTTGCCTGTGTTCCAGTTCTCCTCCTCCTCTATATCTTTTTTAACTATCCTTCTTGCAATACTGCTACCAGAACTATACCCAGAGGGCAAAAATGTGTGTACACCAAAGTTTTGCATAGCAGAAAAAACATGTTTTCTGGCTTGTTCACAAGACAGCACTGAGCCAGGCCTGACATTACTGTGAATAAAGATGCCTGGCACCACCTCCAAGAAATCTGTGTCATGGGCCTGTCAAAGCTCTCCTCCTCCTCCTCTGTCTTCAATCTTTTCTTCACCCTCCTACTGCACACTCATATTCCTCCAAGCCAAGTCCACACGGCTCTCCCATTTTTCTGCTACACCCCCACTTCCCAAGTCTCTCTTCCCAACTGTAGATAAGCACAGGACCCTGCCTGCTCTGAGCTACTGTGCACAAAACACTGCTGAATGTGCTATGAAAGCCATATGGGAGCTTTGCACCACTGCCACATGCTGCAGCTACCTGCCAAGAGCCATCTGTTTGTGCTGCTGCTGCTGGGGGCAGTTGTTACCCTTCATACCATGGAGAGAAAGTGTTTTCCCATATGTCTGCTTGACCTGGTGTGGGCAAGGTTGGGGGAAGCCAAGCACACCTTCCTGTGCCTACCACAGTGGCTGAGGGCTGCTGAGACAAGATGCACTTTGTCTGAGCCCCAGTGCTTGCACCTCCCACAGCTTTGCCTTCAGTGCTCAACAGCACCAAGCAGATGAGTTAAAGCAGCAGTGCCAGCCCAGGAAAGGGATGTAAGGGACGATGCCATCAAACTCCAGCTCTCCAGCCCCCTCATCTTGGCCTCTCTTCCACTATTCTCCTGAGGATTTTGGCAACAGTGGAGAAAGTGTGATTTTTTTTTTTCACTCCACACTAAGGAGAGAGAAGCATTGGGGCAGTGAGTGTCTGTGCAAAGGAAAGGACTGACTTTGTCCCAGACAGCAGCTGGGGAAAGGCAGTTCTTCAGGAAACAACTCAATCACATTTGGAGAGTGCATATATTTTTGCCTCACTCCCTTGCCTGTGCTTTGAGGTCACTGGCTGCCTTGCTTGTGCCTCGACCAGTAACACTCGAAGCCGTTGTTGCTAAGGAGAACAGTTTGCACTGCTTCCTTGCATAGGAATGTGGATTTTAACAGAGTTATCCCACTGATTCTTGCTAAAGATTGAGCCAAAGAAAGCCAGGGGTCATTTTATTTTGCAATGAAAATCTGTAAAGCAGAGGTAGCAGAAGCTCATATTAGAAATGAAGGGCCCCACTTGGCTCGTCATGAAACAACAGTATTCTGACAGTGATTGGAGAATGATTAAACCCTACAAACATACCTCAGCCAGCCTCAAACTGACTAGACCATCATCTCACACACTTCCTTAATAATATTTAAAATAAAACATTTCACAAGTGAGCCTTGGGGCTCTTTATTTAAAATTCCTTAGAAAGGCACAGCCCCGTGCCTGTACAACTTCACTGAAGGTACAGGTTCTGGCACTAGCCGTGGGAAGAGAACCTTTTCCAAACATCACCACAAACAGACAAGTCATGTTAAAAACATGCACTCTGGAGAGCAATACAAAATAAAATACCATCATCTGATCAGCTCAAGTGCTGCTGGATTAGGTCTTTGAATCAGCAACAGTGCTCTGTACAGTAGCAGTTAAGACTGCAGTTTCACAAACTGATCCTCAGTTGAACAGATTTATAAAACAAAGTTATACACTATGTACAAACCCAGTTCTCCCAGGAACTCTATCTGCCCTGCTCCAACACCGAACAACAGGGATTGAGCAGTCTCTAGGACAGGATGCTAGATTTCTCTTTGATTCAAATACTGAAACACTTATCCAAACATGAACAAATCTCCGTTTGCTATCACATGCTGGTTTCCTCATGTCACTTGTTTGTCACTATCCCTTATAGAAGAGTAGCAGGAGTCCCAACAATAAATAACATTGCTGCTTAGGAACGTAGAGTTACAGCCATGCAATCACACTTTCAGCCTGAGTGCTTTCACGAGACTGTAAGATCCATTGATCTTTGCTTTTCTTGACACGTAGATCAAAATGGCAACTGCAGGTACTGCTATTGCTGCTACACCAGAGAAGGCAATGATCACTGGGAGCATTTGATCTGGTTCTTGCAACCTTCCTGCAAATGGAGACAAAAAGGAGAAAAAAAGTCATGTAAAACCTCACCGACGGCAGGATAATGTCCTTCTCCTGATGGACTTTCTTCAGGACCATCTGTGATGGTGAGTTACTGTCTGTGCTACATGTAATAGTGACATTTTCTCTTTCTTGAACATTTTCTGATGGGTATACTAACACAGTAATATTTTGGGGAGGAACTGAAAGGAAACGAAATGCAAGGCAGGATTTAGAATGAACAGAAGCAAAAACCTCATGAGGTATCAGCAGTGTGTACACACACACAGTGCCAGTCCACTTACTGGATTCACTCTACTGTTTGAGCATGTAGCTAGAGACAGTACTCTGTTACTAGCTGTCCTGGACAGGTCAGACATTGTGTCAGTTGATGAAGTATGTTGCATATCTTTTACATTATATGGAGATTTTTCTTCTTTTCCTATTTTAAACTCACTATTTATTCATTTGAGTTCATGCAAGGACAGGGACCAGACCCAGAGGTTGATGCCCTCTTTCAACAGAAGAGAAAGAGAAAAGGCAAAGGAAGCAGTTCTAGAATAGTTTGGGTTTTTTTTTAGCCCCATCAGGTTCCACAATTTAAGATCCTGTTTTCAAAGGTGGAAGCAGAACTACGAAAACATTTGAAGCAGCAGTTATTTTGTGCATCTACCATTTCGGACAGAAGTTTTCCTCAGCTCTAAGGTCACTTATGACAAGAGCCAGTGCTACTCATCTCAGTTTTCTAAAGACCAATAATTCTCAATGGAATTGGAATGGCATCTTCGCTTCCCTTGTCCAAAGCAAGCTCTAACATTAACTCAGGACAGTAGTCAAAATAGCTGACCTCTGACATAAAGAGCTAGGTGCTGAGATGGCCCTCAGGCTGGTAATGACACGCATTGGTGTGATCCTGCATCTCTCAGCAGAGACCAGCCTATGGTGTATTTACCATCTACTGCTTCAAGGGTTCTCTTTCACAGAGGGCTCTGAACAGATGCAAATCTGTGGATGTTACAAGACAGTAACACTTTTCTCCTTGTATCACTGCACTTGAAGGGAAAACTTGAAGGAATAAGGAAAAGAGATGGATCAGTGGCAGAAGTGATCCCTGAGCAATAGCCTGTTACCATGCAATAAACAGAAGCAGCAGGGCTAAAGTGGAGAAGTCAGCTTACTGCTGAAAAGGAAACTGCTGTCATTGCACGTAGGTTGAGGAATCAGCACGTGGTATAGCTTAAATGCAGTTTGCAAGAACAGGATACAGAGTCATAACTTAAAAGCCAAGGGGCTGGAACAGTCCCTCACAGGGAAGTTTCAGCATGTACTTTCTCTTTGAGTCTGTTGTACATAGGCATCTGGATCCTCTACCTAGACCTATTTGCAAGAAAATTTAGGCACTGAATAACTTCTTTGCCTCATGTATACAGTTGGCAATTGGGTGGAGTGATGGAAGCACAGCTGACATAAGAAATTTGCATAAGGTATCTGTACTAAGGCAGATTTCACCCTTCATTGTTTACAGCTTCTCAAATGACTTAATGACATTAGGGCCACCTTTAAACCCCATTGACAAGAACAGAATTCCCTTGTCCTTCATAGGATGGGCTCTGGACCTAGAACACATAAACCAAAGTAAGTATGTTCCATCTTGTTCTACTGACCTTGAACAAGTAATTTCACAGCTTTTTCCTCTCTGCCAAATTGGTTGTAAGCTTCACACTCATAAAGCCCCAGGTCTTGGCTTTTTATGTTCCGCACAGTTAAAGTCGCAGCTTCAAAGACTTTCTCTGACTCCCCAGTGGCCTTCTTTTTCTTCCAAGAGATCACTGGAGCTGGATTTCCAGAACTTGTACATTTCATTGTCACAGTTTCTCCTTCCTTAACAGTGGTCGCAGGGATAACAGAGATGGTTGTATTCCTCGGGCCATCTGAAAAAGAAGCAGCCTGGAGTTAATCATCAGTGGATTTTTTAGAGCTGGAGCACCATGTCCTACTGGATGCCAGGTTGTCAGCCTCCCAAGGTTCATTTCTTTTTCATTTCTCAAAGTAAAACACATAGTATCAGAGCTTCCATACATAAGCCCCTCAATAGCCCCAACACACTAACCAAGTACTTCTAACCAAGAAGGCTGGACAGTTTCTCACTCATTCAGGTCCTGACTTAAGACCAACATTATATTAAGGCATTTGTGTCTTCATTTTGCTCATCAGCACTGCTCCTTTCTTTGGGGAAGAGCAGAGGACTATGCTGATTGTTTTGTACTCACAGGCTTTTGTTTAGTTTGAGGGCTACGTTTAGCGCTGAAGTGGAGAATTAACTGGTTACTTTTAAAGGACTGGGAAAGCATTGCACATACTTACACTTCACATTAAGTGTTATTTCGCTTTTACTCTTCCCAAACTTATTTTCTGCCACACATTCATAGTCTCCTCCATTTAGGAATGTCACAGATGGAAGAAGAATTCTCCCCTCACTGTAAGGTCCCACGTCTGAACCGTCAGATTTTCTCCTTAAAATGATCTTAGGAGGAGGGTTACCCTCAGCAGAGCATTGTATGGACACATTTTCCCCTTCTTGAACTGTTGTAGAAGGCTCAATGGAGATTTCTGCAATGCTTGGAGCACCTGCATGACAAAAGAAAAGGCTGTGATACTAATGCAGAAGTACTAAGGATGGAGTGATCTAAGAAAGCAGGAATTGCTCACCTGTTCATTTTGATTTCGGTCTCAGATTCCATCTGAGACTTTCTCTACTCTACTAGTAGCAATAATAATAATAACAATAACCCCAAACAGTCTTACTATTAAATGACCACCAAGTTTTGGGCTAGTAGTTTTAGTCACTAGCAGTAAAGAAGGACACTGATGCCCATATGAAATTGCTACCCATTAGTGTCTCAAGGAAATGACCGTGTCCCCCATGCCACCACTTTCTCAGATTCTTGTATCACTGAGTGTTGCAGTGCAGGAAATGCGTAGAGGTGTGCATGTACACCAGCAGAACAGACACAACTGGCTGAAAATTAAGCTCAGAAGTGAAGAGCACAGCCCACGAAGAGCAGCAGTAAAATGAAAGCTAAATGCTGAATAAGTAACATGGAAATCCCCTTGACTTCCTAATTTTCAGTGTTTCAGCATCCTCCAAACCAAAGGGCAGCTGCCAATTGGGTACTGCATAACACGAGTGAAATTCAAGCGGACTTGTACCTTGTATAACAACGTCCATGGTTGCTGTCTCTGTTTTATTAGTTTCTAGGTTAATCGCTTCACAGATGTACAGTCCTGAATCAGTGAAACGAGCGTGGGGAACAGAAAGGATGCTGTTCTCCATCAGAAACTGAATGCTTTTGTCAGACAGTTGTTTTCTCCAAACTATTTCTGGTGGTGGATTACTCTCAGTCACACAGGTGAGGTTTAGAGGGTCTCCTTCCATCAGCGAGTTGCCTGGAGACGGAATAATGATGGTATTTTGTGGCCCAACTGAAACAGAACAAAAAGAGAGAGAGAAGGTTGGTAAACTGATGCAGAATGGCATACACATCTTTAACACTGCTTTCTCTAGAGGTCCATTTCACACAATACCAAGAAATAAAATGGCAGGGTATTCCAGCAGCACAGCAGAGCAATTTTTCAAGACTTACTAAAACATTTAGCTTGCAGCTTCGAGACCCAAGCTAGACAACATATGTACTTTTTTCTTCACTCTTACATTTCTCTCCCTCTTGTTTGGGGCTATAAGCTTGGAACTGCTAAGCATATTCTGGCAATTTTAAAAGCAACTCTTTGTCTGCATGCTGCCAGTTTTCCTCTAGTCTTTGCTTTCTGACAGGGCACCAGTGCCACAGGGAAAGTGAGAGAGGCGTTGGTAAAGCATTGCCTGACTTCTGTCATGAATGACACTGGCTATTTAATGACTCAGTGACTGCTACTTGAATGCAACAGATTATCTACAGAAGCAACACAGATAAAAGCTGCAGAATATAAGGTATTTCTAGCACATCCTTTGTAAGCCCATTCTATGAAAGTTACTTGATGGGAAAGCAGGGCGTACTCACACTTTGCATTCAGTTTCTGAGAAGTTACTCTTTCCTTGGGTTCAAAGTCCATCTCAGCAATCGGTAACTTGGCCACACAGGTAATCTCTTTCCCAACATCTTCAGCCGTGGGATGAAAGGAATATTTCACAGTCTTGGTCTCAGTGCTGTCAGCATCATTAAAGTTTTCCTCAACAAGAAGAACTTGTTCCTCTTTCTTCAGGAGTACTTCCAGGCGCTCAGAAGGATACACATCAGGAACGGTACAGATGACAACGACTGGATCTCCAGCAGCTAAGGATGGGCTGATCTCAATGACAGGATCACTGGGGAAAGCTGAAAGAATAAAATCCATTTCTTTAGCCTAGCAGAGATGAGTTCTAGGGTCAACATCAGAGCACGATCCAGACAGAGATTCTGAGTTGAGGCGTTCAGATGTTCTATCAACTTTATTACAAGACATATCCTGATGAAAACAACAGGTCTATTATGAACGAGTCACACACCAGGAATTAGTCATATTTCAACTGTTGTACAAATATCATCACAAATGGTGCAATGAGATCCAGCAAGGGCTGCCTAAATATAGGCACCCAGAGCATGCATTGATGGTAGCCTGTTTTCAGTGGTGGTAGGTTTAGACTTACAAATCATTCCCCTGTAAACTGCAACAGCTTGGCTTTTTTTCTTTCCCCAGTTCTAGGAATGTTTTGGCTTTCAAGTATCACCAAGAATAAATAAGACCCACACATATCACCTTCGGTGCAGAAAGCTAAGCAGAAAGAGGCTGAGAAAGAGTCCCAGACAAAGGAATCTTGCAAGGAAGCACATGTTGAGCTCCAACCACAACACCCAAAAGCAATTACTGATTTTTTTTTTTCTTTTACAAACATCTACTACATAAAGTCACATTTTTACTTACAGTAAAGTTCAACTTTGATACTCTTCTCTTTCTTTTTCCCATCACAGAACACGGTACACAGATAATCATGAGAATTCTGAATGCTAACTGGGTTCATAGTCAAGGTAGAATAAGTCCTGTGGTGATTCACTGTTCCTCCAAGGGGGTTGTCCATCTGGGTTCTCCAGGAAAAACTTGGTGATGCACAGCCAGTGGTGTTGCATGTGAGTGTGAGTGTTTCTCCAATCTGTGCAACAACTCTGTTAGCAGGTATAATCTCCATTTCAAAAGCTTTAACTAGAACAGAGAGAACATACATAAATTCAGCAGCATTCTCAATGTTTATTTTCCCCATTTTTAACTCATGTTCTACCATGACACAAGTCCATAACTGTAAAGTAAACCTGCAAGGTAACATGCAGGTTAAACTATTGACACTCATACTGTGGCTCACATCTCCAAAACACACCGTAAACTTTGTTTGTGTCAGAGATAATACAGACTCAGGTGACTCTAACAGACAGTTCTCATGTACAAAACAGCACAAACCCAATGCTTTTGGTGAAAATAAGTGCATGGGCACAACAGAAGAGGGTTTTTTTGTTGTTGTGGTGGTGGTGGTTTTGGGTTTTTTTTTCGTCAGGTGGATATATTTCTAAAGCTTTGTAACGTTTGAGAGGACGTAAGATAGCAGGACAACTGCAGAATTACTTTCAACAGGACATTTACTGCCAAACTTGGCTGATACCGTCAGGGATAACAGTAAAAACCAAAGACGCGGGGATACACTGCAGTTGTCTTCTAGACTATCTTTAAGCAAACTTAAACGACTGTGTCACTGCAGAGCACAGAAAAGCTCCAAGTGAACGTCCAAAAAAAAAAGCTTCCTGACATTTTGACAGAAGTACTTATTTGATGGCTGCACTCACTGAAATGGAAAAGCAACTGGAACAGAAAGAAATAGAGATCAAACAGCAAATTATAGTTCAGTTCACAGAGTTAAAAACCAAATCGAGCAAACACGCCCCCACTTACCAGTCATTAACGCACACAGAACTACCAGCACCTCTTGGCTTGTTCCTCCCATCTGCTTTAACACCTGCAACCGCTGTTGCTGGGCAAATGAATTCAAAAGCCTTGCTCTCTCTTTTCTGTGAGGCAGCACAGGGGAAGATCCCGCAGCTCTCAAGAGCTCGGGAAAGCAGCTCCAGCCCCACTCTCACAGCAGCCGCAGCTCTTCCCAGCACTGGCCTCCCCTTGTCCCAGCAGAGCCCCGCAGCATCTGCCCCGTGTCCCAGCGGCTGCCGCTATAACGCGTCTCTTGGCCGGGCNAGCTCGTGGGTAATTCCAAGCCATTGAATGGCTCTTTATCGCTGATGGAAAAGATATTCTAGTTTGCTTTCAAGTATAAATATATTTGTAGGGCTGATGCTTGGAAATAACTCCTAACAATGCTCAGCTCTGTAAATAACTTCACTCACCTCGGTATCCCCTTTGAGCACTGGCGTAAACCCTGGCACTTTTCACTTTCCTAAGTACTTTTCACCCCTAAAACTGAAGAATTGTCAGATAACAGAAGGCTGGAGATCCGACTTGATCAGCTTGAATCGGTCTCACCCTGTTCGTGTGAACTGGATCAACTATTTTTCCCAATTCTGCTTTAAAAACATCTCTCATCCCTCTTTCAAGATGCTGCTGGTGTGCATCACGTTATTGACGTACCTCCCAGATCTCTCACGTCTTGTTCAGCACTTGCAGTAGCAACTCGGGTTATTTTCAGCGTTTGGTTCCTAGAAGGTGAAGGGATCCAGTCTGGAATGTTTCTGAGGGCAACCATTACTGGCTACGGTAGCAACAGTGTCATGAAAAGGGAAAAATAACATCTCCAGTGTTTAACTTTCTTCTGGGAAACACCACGGATGCAAAGAACGGGTTGAGGTTTCCCCACCTCAGTTGTTTATTTATTCAGCTATTAGAGGAGTTCATAAATCACTAAATAAAAGGAGTAAGAAAACCGAAACAGGTGTTTTTAAACATCTCCAGCCCATTATTTGCTGTGTTACAGCGTGGTAATCTGATGTCTGTGAAACTTTGTCATCATCCAGTGTATTCTGTAAACAGCCCAGATTCAGATATCTAGTAAGTGAATAATAACTTGGAGAAATAAAGGTGGGAGTAGCAACACTGCAAACGCCAATGAGATCTGATTGCTGAAAATCTGGTATGACATCGACACAAGACTTTTTGAGTCTTGTTATGGTTAATAACCTAAAGTCAGCTCCAAAGCAGCATGATCAGGTGAGAGGAGTACCAGAGGACACAAGGCTCCTGCTGGAATACAAGCAGTGTGTCTTCCTCGGGAACTATTGTTTTCTGTTTTACCTCTGGCTGCAGGTGCCCTTGCATTTGCACCCTCATCAAAGGATAGCTGGGCAGTACAAGCTGCTACAGAAACACACTGGCTAAAATAAGAAGCATCAACCACTTTATTTTTTCATACAATGATCTTAAACTCATAAAAATCAAAGGGATGTAACGCTTGTGGAAAGATGAAATTGTGACCTCTGGCAGAAAGCATGTCTCCAAAATAATAATAATAGTAATAGTAATAATAATAGCAATTATGATAACAACAACAGCATTATTCAGAAATACAAAAGACACCTACAGCTGACAACCCAAGAATTACCCAAAAGACAATAAGCCAGGCAAAAATTAAGCACTTAGCAATGCCTAACCAAAAAGGTCACTAAAGCTGAGCTTCACTGAAACTAACACACTAGATTATCCCATAATGTATTATTTTTGTCATCACCATTGTTGTTTTTATTGGGGGAGGAGAAAGAAAACAAATTCTCCTCTGTCAGAAATACTGTTATCAAATACAGAAACCCAAAATCTACCCAGAGTGGGTAACACTATCTACAGAACATCACTGCACAGAAAAGGGCTTTTGTTGAGGAAGAGGAGACTCTCTTAGTTAAGTCGAAAATAGAGGCTTTTTAATCGTAGGCAGAGAGAAGCAAGAAATGAAACTCGACGGCTTAAATAACCATAGGCTAAGCTGAAGGAGAATAGTCAAAATTTCCCTGTTTCTGGGAAATCTGTTTCTAGACACAAAAAGATATCAACAGAGCAGGCCATATCCGCATGCTGGAAGAAGGGCAATCAAGCGCTTCATCAGATAACATGAAATAGGAAATAACTCTGATTCAGCTCTCAGTAAATTAAACTGGACAGCTGCCATTAACTTTACTGGAGTTGGACAAATTTAACTCAGACAGCATAGGTAAGAGCAGGGTTAGACAAAAACTATTACTAAAGGAAGTACACGTCTGCCAAGAAATAACACTAAAAAAATACCCTTAAAACTTGCCCTTTACCCAACTTCAAGCGTGAGCCTTCTGTGTGTCTTTAAAACCCCAACATTAAGCAGCAAGTTAGAAAATAGGGACCGAGTTTGCTTATTGTCAGAACTGGCTGTTCTGTCTGAGAACAAACCAAGATCAGCTGACAAGTCTCAGCAGTTGACCTCAAGAGATAATCTAGCGGTTTTATTCCAATGGCACAGAAGAGGATCCTGGGGACAGAAATAAAGGATGCATCTAGATTCACAGCGAGGTCAAATGTCATAGAACCAAGTGGAAGAAAATCCTAACACATGGAGAGTGTAATGAGGACTGGCATGTAACAAGTATTACAAAAACACTGCTAAAGGCAAAAGAGATTAAAAGAATTGGGCACTGTGAGGTAAATACATGCTTTCAAAGATATCCAGTAATCAAAAGAGCCTTTTCTCAGGCTCCGATGGACAAACAAAGATAAAACAATTGTGTGTCAGAAGGGGAGTTTGGAAATACTGAAGACATCGGTTTTGGCCTGGCATCAGAAAATACAAACGCCCTTCAGGAAACCGAAACTTACTTCTGACTTTTGCTGGAATGTGGGAAGAGAAAACAATTTCAGAACGGTTCTAAGCATTTGCCTTAACTCCTACAACTCTGCTAAATACCTATATGATTAACTTCAATCCATTTCCTTTAGGCAAAAGAGATAACAACATAACAACTTCTTGGTATTTTAATGAATTCTTTGCATAAAGTGCACTCTGTCCAACATGTTAGTTATCCCACACTCCCAGTCCTCTTCCTGCTAGGTAATGTGCTGCCCCAGGCCCACGGAGGCTGCTAGGGAAAAGCTGAAAGGCTAAACCTCACGCAGAATTTGGTCTCTTAAACCCTTCCCCGCTGGTTTTTGATTGATGGCCAGGGAGCTGTGCAGAAGAGAGCTAATTGTTCTCTTCTGGCAGCAGAGATTTAAAAACAAATTGAAAGGCAAAAGGCAATGAAGTTGGTTTGACGTCGTGATTCCTGTGTTAGTGATAAAATGCTTCATGGCACCTCATGCCAACATCTGCATCTAAAGCCATCATTTGGGGGGTTTGCTAAAAATACTCAGTGCTGGAATCATAACTTCTATACAGGGCCCTGACACAGAAACATATGCCACAGATTTCTTACTAATGGTGTTCAGGTGAGGAGATGCAGCTAAGTCTGACTCAACAATTCTTCAGACTCAGATCACAGAGATCTCACGGCAAGTTCATACTGAGGTCCCCCATTCAAACTGCAGCCCTCACCATCTCATCAGAGGTGTCATTGTGATGCACATTGGATATCCAAGTATAGAAAACCTGCACAGAGCTCCTGGTGCTTTATGGAAGCAGCTGGGATGAAGAGCTTTCACTCTACACAGTGTCTGATACTTCCACTGTATGATCATGCTTGAAGAACAAAATCAAGAGGAATGTGCTGGTAACTCAAACGAGAGCTATTTTCAGAGGGAAAACTTCTGTGCCTCAACAAAGAAGGAATGCCCTTCAGGCATCACATCCAAGGTAATACATTTCTTATGGCCACATCTCGATTCAGAAACTGAAAAAAGATGAACCTGGAGGACATGTATGAATACTGCTGGCTGCGTGGCTCCCACAGCAGAGGAAAATCTTCCAGCCTCAACATATCCAGCTCTCGGCAACCTCAGTAGCCTCCTATGTGGGTTATGTACTATCTTTCCTTCCTCACTGCCTGCTGGCTTTTTGGCTCCCAGAGCTTCCCTGGCACTTTTCTTTCCCTGACTCCCTCCACCTTCTTTCTCACCACCCAACAATAATACAATCTCTGCATAGCCCCCAGGAGGGGGAGGAGAGCATCACTGACTCCCTATAATTTTCATCTCCGGATGGGAAGGATGAGATCTACATGCAGATCTATTTAAAGGGTTGTGTCTGTTTCAGGGATTGTAACTTTGTTCCAAGCTACAAAAAGAACACCAACGCCTCACCCTGTAACCCACATGACACCTTACAATGGTACTCCACATCTAACCTGTCATGTATTGAAAAACGGGGGAAAAAGAAACAACTTCAGAAAGTTTTGTCATCTACTTTCCCTTTCCTGGGCTTTTTAAAAAGCATTGTATATAAAAACGAATGCATTTACTTCCTTAATTGCATTTCTCAGACACCAGCTCCCCAGCTATGACACTTCCTATTTGGCTAGTCTGAAGGCATCCAGAATCCACAAAAGATGTCAGATAAAATAATACAAACATACAATAACTTAGACTAAAAACAGCTACTTTCTTATTTGCTTCTCTTCAGAGGCATTGTCTAGTTCACTTCACAGAAGGAACAAGAAGTTCACCTAAAACACCAATAAAAGCCACTAGAGAAGAAAAGTCCCCACTTTTTATCCCATTCTCCTGCTACTGGAAAAACAAACAAGGTGTGGAAACTCCAAATCTTATTTGTAATTAAAAACATTAAAAAGTATTATTTCATGATGCTGAATCTAAAAGTGAAACTGTTGAGAACTTTTTGACCAAGCTTTGTTATTACTCACCAGCAGCTCTCCATGGCACTTGTAGGTCCCTGACTATGGGAAACTGGAGATCAGTCACTTTCCTATTTCCTGCCTCCTCCCTGCTCATCAGCCACGAGGTACATGTGTGTCCCTCTGGACCCAAAAAGGCAAAGGGGAATGGTGAGAGCAAGGCCTGTAACAAGGCATCCCAGCTGGAACAATGGCAGAATCTGGATTCTCCTCGACAGGCTGCTGCTAACTGTGCTGCTGCTAATTGACTGTCTCTCGATTTGTTTCTCAGAGGCTGGATGTTTTATTCTCTTACAACGGTTCACACTCTCAAGAGCTGCCTTCAGCTGTATAGATGGTATTTTTGCTGCACTGTGTTGTATTAAACGTTGTCCTTGCAGTGTCACAGTGGACTGGCTGACTAACATGTAGAAATATTACACAGATGCCAGAAAGGAACGAAATGAGTTAAGATTGTGCAATTCAGGAATCATAACTTTAAAACCTTCCATATGGGTGAGGATTACAGGGATTGCCCAATCTTTTAATTACTTAAAACCCCCAAAACTTAAAGAAACATAAGGATGAGTTTTTATCTAGTTATTGTCACTTTTGCCTCTCTGGAAGGGAACAGAATGTTCTATTAGAAAATGACCTTCCAAACAGAAACATAAGGAACTCACTGATTTTTACTTCCTTCAAGCCAAAGTGACAAGTATCCAAAAAGAAAACATTTTGCAGTAGGAAAATATGTGTTTGTGTGTGTGTGTGTGTGTGTGTGTGTGTACCAATAAACCCAATCACACTCAAAGGCAAATGCAAGTCTGCTCAGGATCTGACATCTTTCCTTTACCTCTTGAACGTGCTCTACCTTGAACCAACAACATGCTGTTTCCTTACTTAGACCATTTCTGTCATATTTCCTCCCCACTGAGTTAAATATCATGTTAACTACTGGCTTTGTTAATGCTTGCAGGGAAGTAATATGCTAAAGTAGAAGTAGCTAAGTGATAAAAACTATGGGCAGGTGGGTTTTACTAGATAAGCAAAGGTAAGAAAGATGAGAGTTGCTGGGATTTATCTTCCCTTCAAGACAATTTCTTGGCTAGGCATCAAAGCCCCAGTCCCTGTTGTCTGATATAGACAATTGAGCAAGAATGACTTTCATAGTTGTGACACCTTTTATCATGGACCATGTTACTCTCTGGTGATAACAGAGGCAACTTGAGAAACACATGTTTGAAATTGCTGTCGGGCAGGATGAAGGTCTGTGCTGAACTAGCTTAAGAAACGTCTGACTTTCAACCTTCACATGTTTCTTAGACAAGGATCCCTCCTGAAATTTCCCAGCACTATACGTTCATACCAACTCATAAGGAACAGATAGTTTAATGACCCTTTCAGTTGGATACATTTTGCCTCTCTTGGCTTAATTTCTGACTCCACCATGTGTGGGTACTGGCTTCACCACGAGGAACCGGTATTAGTACCTCTTGCAACAGGTCAGCTCCAGTCACATGCTTTGCCTACATGTTTTTCTGTCCAAGGTTCTCTCTCTGCTGAATGGAATCACTACTGACTGGGTCAGGCAACCATGAAGCTACTGCTAGGGCTTTTACTGGGAAGCTGGGACATCCTAAAGGGAAACAAAACATTTCTGTGCAGCCTTCACTTTCTAAGAGATAAGGAAGACATGTGAATGTTGCATATGCCATGTTGAATGCTTCTGTGGATCAAGCACCAAATCTGGTTAGATTCTGGTAGGCTTATGAGCTGGAGATTAGTGTTACCTCTTCAACATCTTTTTCTATTCAGGACATCAAGTAGTATTGCGAGCTGGTATCTGCAAAACCGTCGGGATCAAGGCACAGGAATTTCCAGGGCTGTGCTCAAGGGTGAATTCATAAAGATTTTGAGCCAATTATCTTACCCTCAGTTTCCTAGAATTATCTCACACTGGAAAGAAACACTCTCTAATAATTCTGTGTTACTGATCTAAAGCGTTTGATGTAAAATTGTCAGCCTTTACATCATTTATTATTGCATTTCATGACACTGATTCACCTGCTCCCGTGCCAAGAGCCAGCTGCTGACTTTGCTCTTCTTGAACTTTCAGGCCTCTTGACTGTATTGGATTTTGTGGCACGAAGAGATGTTAATTTTAATTCTAAGGTCAGCATATGGATGCTGCTGTAGTTTATGGCATCAGAAAATGTGCTTGTGCATAGCAAATATATTCTATTAAGCATTTGGGATCTCAGATAATCTAGGAAAAATGTTTCTCTATATCCTGCATTTTGTGGTTATTAATTGAGACTATTTTTATATGCAATTTATTATTTGGAAAGTTAAGGAAGACTATTTATTTTGTAATATGACTAGAAGGTCTTTACATTTAACATGAAGGAGGAGAAATTTTCAGGTGGAGCCTAGCACAGAATGATTACAACAACAAACAGAAATTTGTCTCAAGGTTGCAGAGCAATCAGTGTGTTTAACAATCCATAACTGCCCAGAGGGGAAAGGAATGCCCCAATTTACCTGCACTATTTGCTAGTGCCTACTAGACCATCATAGTACTGCCTTAATACCAGTGACAACACAGCTTTCTGTGTTAGCAAAAGGATTGGACAGCACAGTTGAAAAAGATCATTTAGGCTAAAGCTTCAGATGATGACAAAGATGAATAGTGAGTGGAGAATTCTGCACAAGGCTCCTTGTGACATTTGCTTCATTTTTGAGAATTCTCTGAAAATTTGCCTTGATCTTTGATTTTCTTACTCTCCTTTACTAAATGTCATGTTTTGGTGATTGCATTTCATGCAATGGCATTTGTTTCTTTTCACCAGGATTTGTATGTACAATAATTCCACTTAAGCTTCACTTTATCCCTTCAACCCTTTTCAGGCAACCAAAACTCAGACAACCGTGTTCAATGCTTTGACTGACAGACTTGACTGGACTTGACTGGGAGTAGCACGTTTCTGGCACATAGCTATAAAGCAAACCATTGTGAATAACTGGAAATCCTGACAGGATTTAATTAGAAGAAATAGGACATGAAAACAAGCGAGAAGTCATGTGTGATTTCTTCACGATGTTATAATAAGCAAGTTGTATTAGTTGTAATAATTTCACAGCTATTCTTTAAGGTCACTGAAGGTTAAATGCTGTGGAAGCCTAACTTGATATGTGATAAAGAACTTCCAGTTTTATCTTGGCTGTAATTGCTCACTGTGTCTCAAAAGAGAAATGTCTACTTTATTCAGAGAGCTCTCTCAAGTACCTGGAATGTCAAGAGCCTGGAGTGAAAGTGAGTACAGCCTGCATTGTCACATCTGGGTTTACAACACTCAGAAGTGTTCGGTAACAGTGAGAGCAGCTTTGTGCTTCCCAGATGAATATTCAGCGAGTGCCCAGGAGCCCAAGGCAGCTTTAAAATCTTGCTGTTAAGGAGGAACGAAATCTACCATTCCTGCCAATGTAATAGTGCTTTGCACGGAGACAGATTTCACACGCTCTTCTCTAGAAAACTTACTGCTCTGCTGGGAAATTTGCTGTTCAACATATGCATGAGTAGCAGGCATTGGCATGAACTTCCTAGAACTTCCAGGATCCACACAGTAGGAGCGTATTTGAAGGAACACTAACACACTTCTATAAACACTGGAAGTTCTTCTTACTCTGAAACTCTTTCCTGACAAACCTCAGGAACCACCTACAGTTGCTCCACAAAAGCCAATCAATAATGCAAATAGATAAAAGAACACACACACACTCACAAATAACCACAGAGGAAAGAAGGGGAAAACAGGAAAGGGATGTTAAGGAAAAACCTCCTCTGGGAACTTCATTACATAGTCTTCACTATTTTTCACATTTTAGGAAAAAATGGTTTGTCTTCAGGTAGTTCAAATGGAAAGACAAATGGTGCTGCCATGAGCAGTTCAGAGAAAAGGAAATATTCTCCTGTTCTTATTTTCACGTTCTGTAGACCACATCATGTGCTTTGAGTTGGAGGTTACACTTTTTAGCTTCTTACACCAAAAGAAACTTTTTTTTCCTCCATAATTACCGCAGCTGCTGTTTCTCCCTCAGATTCAGATCTATTTGCTTGTGATCTTCTCCGTAATGTATTACAAGAAATGCAACTCAACACCAAAAGTTTTGACATAAGAGTTTACTTTTACAAGGGAAAGAGGTTTTTTCCAGTTATTTCACAATTCCTTGGAATGACTGTAAGAGCCATGGGAAGCAGGCCAGAGGACAGCTCGAACCCTCCATCTCACTCCTCCTCCATTTCCAATGTTTCTGCATTCAAACCCTGTTTGAACGTGCCCATCGGTGTAGTCTTGATGAGGAGACAGAGGCAGCGTTTTCCAGACTTTGACACACCACTGAGGTTTCGGTGTATCAAACTTAGATTTTTATAAGAATAGATGAACACCTGCAGTGGATCAGTCAGGATTTCATTGAGCCAGAATCCCATCTCTGACACTGGCCAAAGCAGATGAAAAGGTGAAAGCTTCAGAATGGAAGAACTATGTGCTGTTATAAAGCTGCTTGTTGGCATCCAGCTCTAAAGGTAAGTTTTCCCCAAGTTAATCATGTCACCTGCTCGCTTTGGTTTTCTTCATGGACTCATCTAAAACTCAATGGGATTCAAATAGATACTCTTCTAGAGATACTATTGCACTTTGCCTTGTCCCTTCCAGCTGTGAAATTACTTACTAATTGATTTCTTAACATTGAAAGCATCGCATTTACTACCACTAAAATCTGGAATGACCAAAGGACTAAAGAGCTACTTCGCTGCTGAGGATCTATGTAACTGAAGGTCAGGAGGAGCAAGGTTCTCGAGTACTTTCTAGGTGACCTCCTGCTCTGATGGGCCACTCAGCTCAGAGCTCAAGCACAAAGCATGCCTGTAGTTCAGAAGGCTGCCTTGGCCATAGTGCAAAAGTTTGCATACCTTATCACAGAGAATAAACATCTTTATCTAAAGAGTGAAGGTTGGCTGCAACACAACTTGAATATACACGTCAAAACTCAAAATCCAAAGATGTTTCAAAGCAAACATGAAACAGTAATCTCTAATGCATACAGGCAAAATCACCTTTTTTTCCCTGATGTGCTTCATTCCGTTCTCCTCTTGAGAGAAAATTGACATTTACCGTTTTAGTAGCAGCTATTATCATCCTTCAAACAGTTATCAGTTTTAGCAGAAAAATCTCTACCTTCTCCAAACACACTGTAGATGAAACCTTTTTATGGCTTCAACCCTTTCCAAAATGCCTCTGTCACACAGGGGATAAAGAAAGAAACAGGATATGCAAGTAGAATGTACAAAAATAGGAAGAAGTTTGTTTATGAAATGGCAATCAGAGTCCTGACATATACAATATTCTCATTGTTTTTTCCTTTGCCATAAGTTTTCTGACCCTTCTGTTTTGTTTTTCTGGTTGATTTATTCATCAGCTTTTTCTATCACTATGGCAAAGGCAAATATCCTTTGGAAGGAAGAGCATCTCACCTCTTCCACACTTCCTCCGGGACAGAGAAGAAAGAAAGAACATCGATTTATTGTCCTGACAGAGCTGGCCACCTGGACAGAGAGACCCAACGTTCTCAGACCAGAAGTGCAAGACTACAATGCACTCTGGCAAAATCTGCCCTAGGAACAGATCATTTGCCACATCAGCAGCATTCACTGTTGGGCCACTGTGTAACTTACTGTAACAGCGAACAGCGGCCGCTCCAGCGGAAGAGAAAGACTGCACTGGACGGGACAAGTTCAGCACACAGGGCTTCAAATAATTTCCTTATTTGCACAGAATATGATGTCCCCTCACTTGAGGTATGACTTCCTTCTTTAGCTTGGCTTTCTGGCAAATATGATTCCTTCAACAGCGAAAAACCACAGCATTGTTTTCAACAAGTCAAAACCCATCGAGAACGAACAACACATCCAGAGAGGGCTAAACACTGGGGCACAGGGATTTGGATACAAGTCCAGCATTTAATCTCTGAAGACAGCAAGAAACTTCCTCAAAGCTTCCCAACTAAAAATGATAATATAATCAGACAGTATCATTAGCTGAAATCAAAACCTACTTAATTCAAGGAAATGTGAGATCTTTGCCTGGAAATGAGAGGAATTCTCACCAAAGCACAGCGCTCGCTGTTCTTCAGATAAGAAGAGTAATCTTCCTCAGTTCATCTATGCCGTGATGTTTATCACAACGGAGTCACTTGTATTTAGGCTGTGAGCTTAATAATTGACTTTAAGTCAAAATAAGTTAGAGAAAGACAAGAATAAACGAAAAAAAAAGAGAGGAACTTAATGTTTGTGATGGTCTGGGAGTGAAAATCATTGCCACACAAAAGTGATTTGTGGTTTTTTGTACATTCCACCCAGCCCCAATGCTTACACTAGTTTTACTGAACTTCAGTGACTGTGCCAGTTGACCTATGGATAGCTACAGATATCTTACATTTAGGTGTTGATATCTGCTGCTTAATCCCACCCTGTTAAGATCCTTTGAAAGGACACTCTTTCCCAGTTACAGTTTAAAACTCCTCAAAACACAACACTTTATGGTCTATATTAATACTGTAAAACTGTTCTGAAACATATGCAGGTATATCAATACAAGAAGTTATTCATGTCTAAGTCTTATTAATGTCTAATGTCTATATACTAATTATATGCAAAAGAGAAAACAGCTCCACAACTGATTTCAAGATCCTGGACTGACTTTTGTGGTTTTTTCTGTGTGATACATTTTACTCCTTTTCGTGTTATTACAGATTATTTTTAAATGGACTTTAGAGTAATATTAGTATAAATGTGCATCCAGCATTGTTATGTAGCAAAGCATCAGTTATTCATCTTACTAATATAGATAATACTAATTTGGGAAAAGAATAAGGCAATTGATAATAAGATTTTTGCCTCTCTACAGAGAACCTGAGTGACCAGACTGATTTGGCCATACAGACATTCATAAGATTTTCTATATATGGGCCCTGTAAATCTTGCCACTAATCAAGCATTGCAAGCTCTTGATTTGCAACAACTTTAGAAAGTTATTGGCAAGGATTAGCATTAGCCATCGAATTTCTATTCTTTTGGACCAACTCAAAGAGGATGGAGCCTTGTCTTCCTTTGGAAGGACTTCAATATTAAGAATGACTGCCAAGACAAGCAGCCTTTGCTAGGAAAAGTAATGATAAAACAATGCCATAGGTCACTGGAAGTTTCCCTCTATGTTTTTTTATACACAATGCTTTTGGGAGCAGAGGGAGATAGAGCTTTCATTTGAAACAAGAAAACTCAGCTTTAAAAAATGTATTTTAAAAAGGACATGTATTTTAAAAAGGACAGCACTGGGCTGCCAGCTCTGAATTGTGTCCCTAACTGCAAGAAAATCTTCCAGGGCTAACACAGCTGGAGCAACAGTAGCTAAGAACCACTTTTTCCTCTGCTACCAAGGGCAGTATTTGGGATCGGCACCATGGCTTGCACCTGGATCATAGAAGGGTCTAGGATGAGCTCTGGATGCTTCGGGATGTGCTGTTCCATATGAAATACAAGCAGGAAAAAGTGAGCACAGAGTAACAGGTAGGGCACACGTTACTAAAACAATTAGCAACATTTAGGTATGTTGAAGGAACACGTAGCTTCCAGTATCTGTCACACTGTGCCAGGGCATGCGAAATGGGGCAGCTTCTAGGAATTTTTCAGTGAGGGGAGAAGACTGCTACACTTAGGGCCAAGCCATCTGCTGTGGTGCTACTTTTGTGAGCAGGTTGGGTTTGTATTACTTCTTACTGGGTACAGGTATACATCAAGCTAAGACACAGCCAGTTCCCAGACACAAAACGGTTGTAATCTTGGTTTTCAGTACAGCTTTTTAGGACAAATACATTCTATTCTGTTGAAGTCAGTCTTGCTCAGTACTGCCTGTACTGAGCATCCGCCGTGGTGGGATTGTGACAAGATCTCTCAGCTGTGGACTCATTTTTTCCCAGATAGTTGGCTAAAGGTAATTTTTGCTTCATTCTGGTGCTTATTTGAAGGTGATAAGAGGTGGTTAATTGATAACATCAGCAGGAGTTTAGAAATAATGAGGAAGCAAAGAGGAGAAGAATAAAGAGCCCCCATTGCAGTTACAGAAACACAGGCCTTTCACACAGTCACGGTAAGGAACAGTAGGTGCTCCAGGAGTCCTCACCTAAGACGGTTTCTTGCTTTTCAAAAGCTCAGCTACAGCTGCTAAATGCTAAAAGACTCACCTTAATGCACTTCATCTCACTACAGCCCCTATGCCCTGGCTGTGAATCAGCTGTGAATCCCCTGCACACTGACCAGCACGCACATGCCAGATCAGAACCTGACTTGGATTTAACCAGACTTCAGGACCTGTCTTCTCATTTTCACTGTAGGGTGTTTCATATATCTGTTGTGCTGTGGTAATAATTAAAAACCTTAAAAATATGTATTTTTTTGCAAATAGAAAAAATAAAGCAAAAGAAAATGGCACCATCCAATTGAAGTGATTTCCTAGCCCTTCAGGAGTTTGTTCCTTCAGCCCTAGGGATAGCTTCAGACTCTAAAAAGCCTCACTGAAACCATAAAGATACATTTACAGAAACACAGCTTCACAGGATAAAAGCAATTAGTCATGGATCAGATACTGTTAATAAAATGGAAGTGCTTTGTACTTCCAAGCTTGTTCTAGTGATGATGACTATTGATCAAAATACTTTCTCAGCAACTCCCACATCAATACCTATATGTAGAAACAAAAAAAAATTACAGAGTCAAATGCTGTATTGACATCATTTGATTTAACAAAACCTGTCTCAGGGTCCCCTACAAAGTATATCTGGTTTGTCTCATTTTCTCTCTTTGGAGAGAATGAGTCAGGCTTTTAAGACACCCAGAGATCAGGCACTTAGGAAGTACTGTCCTTCCCAAGTTGTGAGTAAGCTCCTAAGATACTTTTTAATGATCTTAGAAGTTTGTTCTGGTAAGGTATTAATATTGTTTAAGAGAAGACTTTTGTTTGGTAAGCGTTTGGTGGTTTTTGCTGTTTGTTTGGGGTTGTTTTTCCTGATTAAGAGTGATTTTCAAAGTGCAGGCTGCAATAGCACGGAATCTGATGAGACCTGTGCTGCTTTGCTGCACTGATCTGATTTACAAACTTTGATGACACACCAAAACAAAACAAATTTAATATGATCTGGGCATACAAAGCCTCAGCAGTCCCCACTCATCATCTTCACAGTACATGAGTAAAAGCAGGGTGATGGGAAAGATTCTATTTTCCCTTTAAAGGCTCTTTGGCTTTGAGATCTGTTCAGGCAATACAAACTATTTGGAAACTGTCTGCAGCCCTCACATCAACCCTTGAACTGTGTACATTTCCCATTCTACTGACATCCTTTCAAACCACTCCACAGTCATTCCCTAGGTAACATCTGAACATCCTCAGCATCACTCTTCATCTTTTATAACTTTTTTTGACCTGTTAAGATTCGAAGCACAGTGTTTGTCCACACAGGTGAGTGCCTGTGTACACACATGTACAAATACAGGAGAAAACACAATTTCAGGTTCTTGCTCATGCAGAATTTAAAATGTATCATCACCAGTATTTTAGCAACTTCCATATATAGAACAGACTGGTCACAGTAAGGTCCCCAGTGGATTCCACAGCACATATGCCACTCTGATGATATAATTTTTACTATCCTGCACCCAGCAATGTACAGTTGCTCTCATGACTTCAGATGTTAAAAGACACAAACCTCTGTAAATTTTAGCCTTTAAGAAAAAAATTTGACCAAAAAGTTCAGGCATTTCCAAACGGAGGCACTATCTAAATACTGTGTATGGCCAGACCATACACAAACCACCCCTTCAGAGCAAATACAAGTTTCAGTTCTTGCTTGCATGAACCCAGGGTAGTATTAAATGCACATACATCACAGCTTAACAGCACAGCCGATTTAGGGGAGCTGCAAGTTTAAGGCATTCCCATGGTCTCTTGTCAGCATGACATGGTATGAAGGGATATATGCAAGGAGACATTGTGTTCAAACATGCTATTAAGGTTAAAAATGCACATACTATAAAATGAGAAAGAAATATACTTACATGCCCACAGACTTTTTTTTTTTTTCCCAGGGTATCCATCCTTCCTTTAGTGCAGGAGACAGGTTGACTGGGGGAATGAGCTGGAAGAAAAGGAACTCTTTGTACCTGTACTTTGCCCCATTTAGCCACAATTACGGTTAGTGAGAACTATCTTTTGCCTAGTTAAAGTAGTCAGGAATGCTTATTACTTTGAAAATGCAGATGCTCAATCTAGGCACTCAGAGTTAATGGAGCTGAGGTGCTCCAGACAAGTGAGTGGAAAAAAGCAATCATTTATTCAGTGGCAGTGTTCTTCCATGTTTTGGTAATCTACATCAGCTCCCTGGGCGCCAGTACAACAAAAACACAGGTGATGCATTCAGTACATCTACTGAGCTGTGAATGAGATGCAAGGGAATGGAAAGTTTTAAAATCCTATTACTTATGGGAATTGCTGTAATATCCTCATGATTATGAGGAAATGCTTTGAGGTTACAGACCAAAAAGTGGAGGCATCATAACGAAGCAACTGAAAAAAAAAAATGGCTGTAGGCTATATCCAGCTTCTAGACAGTTTTTACATGGGAAGTGACACCCATTTGTCCCATTTCCTCTATACAGATCCAATTCTACACGGAGAGAACAACAAGCAAGATTCAGATCCTCACAGCAGTTCCTCTTGCCAGAAGTTTAGCGCTTTCTTCTGTACTAAGTGCATCTAAGTTCCATAGAACTCAAGGGAAATAACACCCCTGAGCAGACACTGAGATTCTAGTCCTTGGAGGAGGACACGTAGAGTCCTTCAGTTACACCAGGGAAACATTGCCCTTTTAGAAACGGGCCTCATAAAGAACTTGCTCTGTGACAGTCTATCTTCTAAAACACAGTGATAAATCTGAGACAGTGATGAGGAGCAACTGACAGATAACAGTCCAGCACTTGTGGAGAGCCCAGGCACTTGATCCCAAGCAGCCAGCAGTCTCTGCTGTGAGCCCCTTCACAGCACAGCCTCCTCTGGGCTCATACAAGAAAGTCTTAAAATTGGCCATGAAGAACCTATCCAGAGAGCTCATCAGACAAAGAATAACACTTGGATTATGAAGAGAAAGACCTCATGCAGAATTTAGATTCAACAGGGATTCCTAACACTGGGAGATCTTGTGTTTGTGGTAGGGAGTTACAATGGGAGGAAAATGAGTGGTCTTGAGCTCGTTTAACACTAGATAACTTTATATTACATAGAACCTTAAAAATATTTAGTTACACATCAAGGTATATGCTCTGGAGATCTCAAAAGCTTCAGACCATTACTATTATCCTCTCCAATTTCAAACATGGACGGATCTATGCTGTGTCAATGGCCCTGTGTTCACATTAAATGCCTATGCTTCAACTAGTTAATGCTGCAAACCATTCCCATCTAGCTGGCCCATGCCCTATCACCTACATTATGCAATGGCAAAAGTAATAGTCTGCCTTTTAACATGTTCACAACATCCACAATTTGCTGCTCTTCCTAGAAGTTTGTGCACAATAGCATAAGGGTGCAGAATTTCAACCTAATCTTTTCTAAATATCCTTTTTTTTTTTCTTGGATGCTCTGACTACATCCAGAAAAGGTCAAACAGCCCATGGTAAGACGTTCATCAGCAGCCTGATGCACATTGATAGAGCTCCTTCCTGATAAAATTACCAATGACTGATCCCCAAGGATTTCTGTTGTGAGAATATGTACCTAGTTTTTCTTATTCAGACATACAGATGGCTGCAGGTTACATTCTCACAGTCATTGCCTCTTCCTTCTTCTCCTTTTGGGCAGTCGGAAGCCGTGCAAACTCTTTACAAATATGCTGGTGGGCACATGCAGTGGGGAATAGGAAGTCGTGGCATAAGTTCCTAACGAGCACAAACATGTGAAGAACCAGTATGTTATGAAAAGATGTCTACAAAGAGAAATTCACCCCTGGGGAGAAAGCTGCCCCTCTGCCAAGCAGTTCTGCAGTGCCACAATGGCAAATTTGGTCACCTCAAGGTTGGAGAAACCTCACCGTGCAAAGCACTGAGATACTCTAAAGCACTACTGTTTGAAAAGTACCTGAAAGATCTGCTTCTCACAAGCATATAGTTCCTCATGTACACACAATTATTCTCAGGCCCAAAGGAACTTAAAATATTTCCTTCTTCACTATCACATGCCTACAACTTCCTTCTTGATTATCACACGCCTTAGCAGCCTCTGGCTCCCTGCGGCTGCTTGGCACGTTTGTGCAAGCAAACAGCAGTAACCTCCTCATGTTCCACTGGAACGTCCTGTGTTCCACTCTGTGCCCGTTTTGGCCCTTGTCCTGCCACTGGGTGCTACAGAACAAAGACTGGCCCCATCCTCTCGCCACCCAACCTTCAGGCATTTATAACTGTTGATAAGGTTCCTCCTCAGCCTTAACTTCTCCAGGCTGAACAGCCCCAGGGCCCGCAGCCTTTCCTCCTCACACGCATGTTCCATGCCCTCAGCATCTTGGTGTCCCTGCACTGGCCTCTCTCCAACAGTTCCCTGTCCCTCTGGAGCTGAGGAGCCCAGAACTGGACACAGGACTCCAGATGAGGCCTCACCAGGGCAGAGTAAAGGGGAAGGAGAATCTCCCTTGACCTGCTGCCCACACTTTTCCTAATGCCCCCCAGGATGCCATTGGCCATTAGGGCACATGGCTGGCTCATGCTACTTTTGCTATCAACCAAATTGGTTGAAAGCTAGAGTGACAATGACAATCTGCTGACAGAAGTAAAGTTGCTCTGTCATTCTATGTCTACAAGCCTGTACAATAGCAAAACTTGGCTCTTCTCCTGTGACAGAACAGCTGCAAGTGCTAGCACTTAAATTCACATCAGGTATATGAAACTTTGGAACATTTCTTGCAGAAACATCACTTGAAGTACCTGGCCTCCTCTTTCCTTTCAGTTATCAGTAAGTGAAGAGTTCTTTTGAAACCTTTCTTACTGGCAATTAGTTTTTAATCTTATTTCAGGGTTTCAGTTTGACCCTTTCTCCTTAATTATGCAGTCATCTGCAACTTCAGACACTAATTACAGCACACCCAGTTATTCCTTTGCATACTGAATTTCTCTTCCCAGTTTTGCAGAGGGTAACTTCAGAAACCTGCTGACTCTCTTCCAGACTGACAGTTCTCATGTTTTCTATCACCATCAATGTTCCTGGGCTTATTTTCCGGTCCTCTCAAGATCACAGGCTAAATGTTCTCATCCTCTTTTTCTAACGTGCCTTATCAACAGCCAGTTTCTAACATTTTGAGTTACAGCTAAACTCTTATTCAGTATGGGGAATATTTCTGGTACTCCTTTGTAAACATTTCCTCATTTGTACCCAAAAAGAGCTAGAAAGAGCATTTAGCTGACTAGTTTTTCACGAGCCAATAATGGTTCAAGCCACTGTTGAATGTAGCCTGCAATTGCTGTGGAACTGTAAGGTACTTTGTAGCATGGCGTTTGCAGGCGTTTCATCTCTTCTCATTTCTTATGACTTCTAATACTAGCTGAACTCTTAAACTCCTTGTTTCCAAATCCTTCCCAAGTCTAGGCCAATATTACTTGCTGGTATTGTGTAAACAAGTTATTATTCATTTCCCACCTAGTTCCTGCTCTGTCATTCCAGCTAGTTCATGCCTACAAAAATCATTGAATTAAATTCATTAAGATTTCCTACTATTCTTCCTTTAAGTTGTCACACCTACTTAGAAACCTGGAAAAAATTCTGAGTATTGAAACTGAAACCTTCCTTGGGAAAATAAAAAGAAAGAAAACGAAGAAAAAAAATGGATAAAAACTCCTCTTGCTTTTGAAACGTGACATCAGTGAATTGAAGTCTCATGTGTGCTTAAGAATTCTGCTAAAAGAGCCCTTACTATCATTAAATAAGAAGTGTAAGAGAAGATGTAAAAATGCTACAAGATACTCCCCTTAGAGGGCAGAGCATGAATCATTGAACCAAGCTTCATAGGCTTTGAGTAAAAAAAGCTTTAACAAACTTTCACCGCAGCAATCACACCTTAAGAGCTCTGAACACATGTTTTGTAGATCTGTACGAAGAGCAGACAGCTGTTTAAAGAGGGTTTGAAAGCTGTGGAAATAGCCTTTAAAAGAGAAGAAACAGAAATCCCCTCTCGTCCATTACTTCAAAATGTATTTATATTCAATTAGTATCAGTCATGATTGAAGGTGAATGTTTAATAATGCATTTTAATAGATATTCCTAATAGGTATGCACATATGTATTCCTATTACAATATACATTCCTGGTAATTTGTAGAGACCTGCAGGGGCCTGTGTTGTTCCATAAATCTCATCCTCATGTCTATTGTTTCCCAGTAAAAGCCTCATCTCTGTTAGATATTGGTCCCTTCTTTATTTTTTTGTTGGAATTACTTGTATTTTGCAAGAAAGAAAAGGAACACACACGCTCAAACCAACACATGCTTCACCCTTCTCTGCTGCAGAGAGCAGAGCAGGCATAGGGAGGTGAGGCTCTTTCCTCTGGCTTGCTCCACTTGTTATGAATGGTCTCATCTTTTTTTTCCCTTAAGACCTCACCTGTGCAGCAGCAAGTTGCTTGCAGACGTTCCCCCTCAGCATAGAAGTATCGCAGTTCAGAGCTACATTACTGTCGAGGTTTCCACTCAAGAGGGAAAACAGAGAAAGAAGAGAAGCAAGAGAAGAGTGATGAGAAGCGAGCGGGAATGTCTGTCCTTGCCCCTGGAAGGAATTCCCAGGAAGGCATCTTGGAGGTGGGGAGCAATCGTGGAAGCTGTAAAGCAAAGAGATGCTTGGGCAGACAGACTGGAGTCACTTGCATGCAAGCTATTATCACAGCCTGCAAAATGAAGAGTGGTAAGAGCAGATGGAAGGAAAGATGTGTGGTTTTCCACAAGCTGCCTCTAGCTGCAAATGCTGCAGCAGGTCTGGGGATCGCATCCTAAACTGGGGCAAGCAGAAAAGTGGCCTTTCAGCCTCAGCTCTTACTCTCCAGCCTACCTTCTTCAGCAGGTTGCCTGGAGGACAAATCGTAGCTGAATTACTGCAACTGAGTTAAGGTACCTCTGGAAACACTGAGGCAGGGCTGGGAATTCGTCATGTAATTTGCAATGGGATATTGCAGCAGATATTCACAGAGGATTGAAATAAACAATTGATTCAGCACCTGCTAAGAATGTTAAACAAACTCATTTCCCAGAAGCCGTTTTTTAAGCAGAAGAGTGATTCTGAAGTGACTATGATGGTATAAATGCTTTTATAATCATTACCTGAAATTCTGATCTACCCTTCAGATCAGGACAGTGCAACACGCTGTCAATGAAGAGCCTATTCAACAGCCCATTAAAACGTCATATCTTTCTAATCCGTTCCTAGTGCTGCTCAGAAACTGTTTTCATTGCAATAAATAAATTGTTCATTAGTTCAGAGCAATTAACACCTTTGAGAACTGTTAATATTTTAGTGTACTGTCTCCAGTCTTCTGCGGGAAGACTCCCAGTGCCCTGGGCCTGCTCCATGGGCCCTGTTTGGACTCCTGTGAACAATCGTTAGACAAAACTTCATTATCTGATTGGAATATTTTACAAACACGTGGCAGATTTCCCTTAAAACGTGCTGTTTTGATGAACCCCCTTGTGAATAAATTCACCCACAGACAACGAAATAAGATGAGCGGTTTCAATGAATGGTAAGCGATTAACGAAACTGAACTAAACACTCTCAGAGAGTGAGAGCACGTGGAGTTTATCAACTCGTGCTGTCTTCACCTATGACACTGAATCAAGGAATCAGTTGTGCTGGATTTCTTGCTGAGTGTGCTGCAACCCAAAATTAGAGCTCTATGTAGCATCAGCATTTTCTTGAAAACAAATACAAAGTTGATGGTTATTTTTAAGGGGTTGCTTGCAGAAACACATAATGCCAGCAGACGTGAAGGAGATGTACCTCATGGAGGGACACAGGAAACAGAGATCTGATGGAACAAAGACACCCTCCTAGCACCAAAAACTACAAATCGGACCTGCTATTGTTTATTTCAAACATAGGGAAAACTCTGCTTCCTGTCACTATATATGTATTTTGCTCCATATACAACATGACCCTTGACTTATACGAGACATTAGAGCCCTTCTTGGCTTTCATTCAGTTTAGCCATTATAGAGTGAACCTGCAGAAGGTTCAGCCAACATCCACACTACTTTAAAAGGAATTGACACATCATCAGAAAAAGCAGAACGTGAGTTTCCTTGAATTCTAAGGGGAAAGCACTTGAATGGCAACAACAACAACAAAAAAGCAAAGGACAGAAACTTTGTCAGGTCAGACTGTACTCTGTGGACAGTGCTCCGTGTTGCTGAGGTGGCAGAACACAACACTCGCAGCTGTACAAGTACTGTATCAGCACTACTGTACGTCTCGGGGCTTCTAAAGGATGAAGTCTTCAGCCACCTCTCAGAGGTCCAGAGCCAAATGGCAAACTGCACAGTACAGTCCCCATAAGGCAAAAGCTGCCATTACCATAGGGTTAAAAAGAAATAAGAAAAGAAAGACAGGTGTTTAATAAAGCAGCGGTGTTCCTCGGTTAATTAAGGGCCTGCTTAATACAGCAGCAGTATTCCAGGGTTAGTTAAGGACAAGGCTCACGATCTCCCGTGTAATCTCTCTGTCAGTTGGAGAGTTGGAGGAATGGTACTACTCACTGGGTGATGCCTGCTTTCCTGGGTAGCCTTTGGCAGCTGCGTTTTCAGTGCGAACAGGGGCAGAGCAGCGAGTGGGTGCTGTTGCTAAAAGGTGTTAACAGGAAAGGGAGTTTCCACCTGTTGTTGGCGGAAGGAAAAGATTTTGTATTTTTTTTTTAATCATTTATTCTGAATTGTCTTCCTAAACCTCTGCAGTTAGCCATTTTGGTCATGGAGGGCTTTTATGTTTTCCATCTCTTGGGAAGCAGCATTTGAACCTGAAGCCCATCCTCCCAGCACACCGGTGCCAAGCACAGCAGCTAAAGAGGACTCCTGAATCATCAAATATGCAATAAAGCAAGAGCTGACAAATTCATTGTCTCTTGAGATGGGCAGAAGAGCACAAAAACAATTGCTGTGGAATCATATTTTTCTTATTCAAATAAAAAAATGTGCCAAGTTAAAAGTTATGGATGCCTCACTCTTTGCTAGCTCAAGGGAAATCTGTTCTGCCACTCCAGCACGTGGTTGTTCTAATAGCCTGGCTCTTCAAATTCCTAATCCCACTGCCAGTTGCTTTGGTTCTACTTTTCTGCACTTTCCACAAAAGTTTTGGCCTCCTTCTTCCCCCATGCCTTCTGTCTACAGATGATTCCCTCTCCTGAAGCATCTTTGACAAACTTCCTTGTTCCTTGCCAGTACTGGCTACAGCTACGTCCATTATCTCATTTTCACTTACAAGGAAGTATGCTGTTCTCGTGTTCCTTACAACATCATTTTCTCCCCTTCACTCCTACTCCTTGGCTCTATTTCTTTTCCAGCTGCTAGTTCCTTAACACTGTCCTTGCAGGACTGCAGTTCTATGAATTTGCTGCACTGACCTTTATAAGCAGCTTTTCAATTGTGTAAGCACTACAATTCTGTAATGATGTTATGCTTTTAATTTCACCTTGCTCATGCTTGTTTTTGCAGGTTTCCTAGAAGTTTCTCCAGCATCTCCCCCAGCAGCTACTAACCTCGAAGCTTTTCTAGCATTTCCAGATTGGTTCCAATCCCACCCATACCCCTTACTGTCACGTCAATGACATATTGAACGCTGAAGGAACCGTGTGGTACTTTACAGTTACAGTCTGCATGATAAAATACTACAGGATCTGTCTTTTATGGCATCTATTTTGTGACAGGTGTGTGTTTGTGTAACTTTTCAGGTTGTATAGCAACACTTAACCTTTAAGCCAACCACTATTGAACTCTTCTAAAAGGATTCTTCCTCCAGTGAAAGACCTTGGCCCAAACACAGCATGCCACAGTGAAGCCCCCTCCTTGCATAGGCAGAATATACCAATGGAAAAGCCTCGAGGCTGGCTTTGCTACCGATGCAAAGTTGTTTGGCTGCCTGGGTGTTATTTACTTTCAAATGCTGAGATCATCTTGAGAGTCATTATTAAGTAAGACCTCCCCAGACTTCCTAAGCTTAGGGATATTTTCGTTTATTTGTTTTGCATTTTAATAACTTTGACATTCTTCTAAAGATTTCTTAAGCTTACAGGGCCTAGTTGTGTTCTCCAATACCAATTACAGCACAGGGAAATGCTTTGGTTCACCTCATAATTTTAATAAAAACTACATGATGTAGTCTTCTCTGATTTCCTTTCTGATCAAAATACAAACAGATTAATTACATGTATTGGTTAACTAAAAACTAGTGTAACTTAGTAGAAAACCCATTGTGTTCTCAAATAGAGATTAGGAAAACTGACATATGAAAGCGAAAATATATGTATATAGAGATAACACAATGAGTATCTTACAATAACTACCCGAGATACTTGCTTGTGCAAAACTTACACTTTGGCAGTACAGATCCTTTTATCTCCACCCTTAAAAAATGATCAAAGTTTCACGAGTGGCTCAGGGAGGGTTTCTTTTCCCCTCTAGCTTGCTGGACCAAATGACTGTTGGTTTCCTTTAACTGCACACGTGTGGTACATTACTTATCTACTTCCATCCATACTACCATATTTGAGCAGAGATATCTGAGTGTATGCTTTGAAACACAAACACGTTTATGTTACATTGAGGCAATGATGCACAACCAATTTCTCAGAGTTTTATCTATGTAGGCAGTCTTAAAAGCCGTTTTACATCTGCAATCTTCTCTTTCATGTCTATGCACTTAAACTTAAGCCTGTTAGTGTTATAAAAACCAAAAGGTAAATAATTGCATCAGTATAAAGCCAGTATTGTCCCTAATTCCACTTTAGGAATTCTAACTGGTTTTGCTGATGTCTATTAAATTCTAGAGGCTTTTTAGACCAGATGACTTGCACAGCTTCATCCTTTTCACCAGCAGCACATGATCTCTTTGAACCATAGTGCCATCTAGCTTCACTGTTGCTGACCTCAGTAATTGTGTGATGTAGCAAAAAGAAGTCCAGGGAGCTATTATTACTATCAATATAGCTGAACAAGGAGAAGAAATTACTCACCGAGTCTCTCAATAAACTCCTCTTTGATCATCCTTTCAAAAGTGGGAGACAAAAGCATGTATTTTCCTTTGGAATGGGTCATACTGCTTCCCTGCAAAATGGAAAATGAAGATCCATACTGATGCTCTATGCAGGCTACCTGTCCCTTTGCCAAAGTGCTGGTAACACACCAGCATTAATACACACTTCACAGGACAAAAAGGGCAACGTAACTAAACCCTCTCACATTGAGGAAGATGTTTCTCCCTTAAAGAAAAATTCCTGCTCTCAAAGGAGCAACATTTGAAAAGATTTGGAAGATTCCCTAAGGTGCCAAGAAAGGAAAAATGATAAAGGTACTTTTAATTCGCATGGGGAGTGGGGTAGGAGTGTGTGTGTGTTGTGCCTCTTCCTTTAGTAATAAAGCCATTTTTTATGACAACAGCAAAGCCACACTGAACGGTCCACCACAACTCCTTGTAACTGGCTGTGTGAAAGGGGAACCCTTTCTGGGTAATGGATTTCCTTGCATACACCTGGAATCTGAGACATGCTCAAAGGTGCCTGGGTTTCATTTGCTTTGGCAACATAGGCAGGACCTACCTATGTGCAAGCATACAACCACAAATCCAGTCCTCTCAACAAAGGTTTAACCCATAACAAAGACTGCAGCAGAAGAATAGATAACACCTACACCTGGCTCAGGTTCTCAGCAGCTTCTGGAGATCTAGGACTATACAAGATCCAAGCTATTTTTCTTCATCTTTCTTTCTAATTCCCTGATGCGCTCTTTACTGCCAGGAGGGATATTTCCTGCTCTCTCTCATGAGCATCGTTTGCTTCCACTGACTGGCATCATCACACGAACTCCTCACTGTTAATGCCCAGTAGTAAAACAGTCAAGCCTTCAAACTCTCACCCCAGGCTCAGTAACAAGATAAAAACTGTCCATTACATTCTGCTGTTAAACCAAACTTCTTAAGTGATTAGGGTATAATGAGGCCCTAATCCCAAAATAATTAAGAAACTAATTGAGAGTCCACTGCCTTTATTCCTTTTCACAGAATCTCAATTAAATCTGTGAAGATACGAGGATAAACATGCTGCTGGGCATGTAAAGGTGACATACACGTACAGCTGTTAGAGGGATGCAGTAGCTGTGGCCTTTTGCAATTGGCTTCTATGAGGGAGGAGAACTCAGATCCTTGCCTGGCCATTGTAAAGAGCGGGCTGCAGCATTCTTGTTCCTAAAGAGCACACAGACACAGCTATCCCCACTGCTGGCAGCATCCCCTAGCATCAGACACTCTTGCATATCATCTACAGACAACCTTGGGAGCACTGAACGTTTTAACGGACACTCTTGGCAATAGTTTGTTCACAGACTATCTGAATAAACACATTCTTGACTTCATAGGCACCTATGCTAACCTAGGAATGGCTGGCACATAAACAGCTTTGTACACTCGTGCTTGAAACCGATACTGAACATCAACATGCTACCAAAGGTACGTTACAACACACTACATTTGTTCTTAAAAGTAATGAAAAGCAGCATTTCCATACAGTACCGTGTACGTGATGAAAAGGGGAAACTAAAGCAACACTGCAGTCTTTCTACAGATATCTCATTGAAAGAGAAAGACTTGCATGTGCCATTCTAGCCCAGTTGTGGTGATAATCACGGTTTCCAAATTACAGATAAGGTTAACATGCAATCAGCTATGTCGTTCACTCGATTAACAGAATGTTTCTAGTGTTAGATGTTAGATGGTCATGGGAGCCTTAGTTTTACATGTGGTGGGGTTTTATTTTGAACTCTGGTCCCTGAATTGCACTCAGACTCCTCAGTCAGGCTTCCCTAGAACACTGCTACATTTGGGAGCAGAACCGCTTGATACATTCCCATACTTACAAGGCAATCTATTTTTATTTAGAATTCAATGAATGGTTGTCTCCCAAATAAAAAAGGAAACAGACCAATGATAGCAGTATAAGAAGATGCCAGGTAATGACTTCACTTTTGTTCTCAGAGTTCTGTGCTTTTTAATGCACACAAATACACGTACGTATAGGTACATGATTTCCCCTGAATGTCAACAACTCAGAAACAAAGCATTTTTCCCCTCCAGAATCTCAAGATGTGTTCCTGTTTGGGCTGAGACCAAGCCAGGGATACTACCATGCCAAAGACACATGTTTTTTTAGCATAGTATGACTACATTGCAGAAGGGACTAGAATTATAATCCTGACATTACCATAACGACCGTGGTTGCTATCAGGTGACAGGTATAATATAGGTAATCAGTAGACAGTACAATAGCAATATTTAATGATGCATGAGAGAGAAGAAAATGAATTCATGCCTTCAATTCAGCTCAGAGCCATTGTTTGTTGTATTTGTGTGTGACTTTCCTAATCCTGAGAGCACGTACATAACAGTTACAACAAACAGCAAAGAGCCAAGCAAGATATCTACTGTGGAATCCAGAGAGCTTACATTTACTCGTCATATACACTGAATAATGTTTGTGCTGCTATTTATGTCTCTTTTTAACATGACAGATAGTTGTACTGTCTTAATACCATACAGAAAAAAATAAGAAAGCTGATAGCCACAGTGAAAGCTGTGAAAAGTGCCTTTGCCTTCAAACCCAAAAGCAGCAGCGCTGAGGTGGTTCTTCTGTTTTCCTACGTTGCAGTCTACCAAGCCTCTCATTTAATCAGCCTGAGTGAAACGGTGCTACAGATCGAAAAGGACCCCTGATCCAGAAACACAGGAAAAAAACCCAACCAAATGCTTTCAAAATCTACACAATCTTAAGTGGAAATTTAAGCACGTGGGATTTGTCCCCCAGTTCTTCAGTTTGCTGTTGTCTCCCATAATTGATGCTGCTCACTGGGTCATGCCCCGATTGGCAGGATCAAGTACTTTTCCCTTGGTGAAGGAAATGAAGAGAAAATACTGGAAAGGGGGAAAAGAAAGAAAGAAAATAGACTATCACCCTGGTAAAATGATGACAGTGCATGGGAAGGATTGACATAAAAGAGCAAGAAAAGGTAGCAGTGAAACAGTCACGAGAAAAGCTATTTTCGCTACCTTTTGGGGAAGGGACTTCTGAATTTAAAGAATACTGCAAGAGTCTAGTTCTGTGATTTAAGATGAAGCAGAAAGCTAAAGTATACGTTGTCACTTGTTTCTTTAATGAAACGCTACACTTAAACGTCTTCATTTGAAAATAATCTCTATGTGGGTTTTTTGTAAAAATAGCATCAATTTGGTAGTTAGGGGGAAAAAAAAAAGAGGTTCCCAGTGTGCCTGTGGCTGAGTGAGTGTGGAGGGAGGCTGAGACATCACCCAGCCTGCACGGCCAGGAGTGCTGCTGAGCACAGCCTCTAGAAGGACACCGACACAATCCACACCTTTGGCCTTTTTTCATTCCAGAGGTTAAAGAACGTTTGCTGGTGTGTGGAACGTTTTGTTAAAGGAAGAAATTGAGAATACAACAGCATGTCTTTCTTTATTCAGAAAAGCACAGAATTCTGCTTCCTCACGTGTATAAAGAAAGCAATTCTTTGAGATGGTTTGTTTTATCATAACCCCAGGCCTTTTTTTTTTTGGCCTTCAGACTCTTTTTCTGTGTTGTTTCTCAGGGTCACACTACTGGTGTCCCTGTCCTGCTGCCTTCATCTCCTCTTGCCCTATTTGCACATTGCTGCCTGTGATTTTTAAGGTTGTTCAGTTTTGGTGGAGGCTCACGTTATTGCAGCTGCCCAGTTCCACAAAGCAGCTCCGTGGCTTTTCACAAATCACCTTAAATCAAGGGTAACTTTAGAAGATCACAGAACCTGAGGGGTTGGAAGGGACCTCGAA
>WBNH01012789.1:0-212236 GCA_013401255.1 Urocolius indicus | reverse complement strand
CCTACTGTTCTATGATTGTATGTACAACTGATGCATTTGAGAGTAGTGCAGTGTATACTAAATTAGTACACCATGCTCTCAGCCCATCTTCCACTTTAATGCTGGTTCCTTGACTTAAATAGCTCCAGCAGCACCTGAAGTGATCTGACCAGCTCCTGACATTCCAGTTGCGCTTTCAGGCTCTCCACAGCACTAGTTGAAAGGCCTCATTTGAGAAGCACTTCTTCATTGACTTTAATAGATGTATGTTTATGTCAGTGAAGACAGGAACATTGAAGAAATAACAAAAGCTGGTGTCGTCTGTGATTGTCCTTTCTCCATTGTCTCTAGACAGTCATTTTGGTAGGAAGCTAATCTCACGTAATCTCATGAGTACTGCTGGGCTGTCTTTGGTACTGTGCCCAGTTGTGAGCCTTCAAATCAGTTGTGTTTACCCTGTCTGGTGCAGTGGAATATGAGCTTGACCAAGCGCCCCCAGTCACATGTCCACCTTGACAAGCCAGTTGGTATCCTCCATGGCATAAGTCAGTATGCTGGCAATTGTCAACAACAATGTGCGTGGGTGTAAACCTGTGCCCTTTGTTAGCATTGCAACACAAATTAACTCCTCTGAAATAAGTGCTCAAAATCCAAATGTGATTTGGTTTGGTAAGGTGTGAGTGTAGAGAGAGCAGAGTAGCGTTGATATTGTCAGTGGGGAAAGGATCAAAATAACAAAATTCTCATATTATCAATGGCACAGGACACCTTGAGCCATTTGCAAGGTTGTGGATGATTTGTTATCTACCTTTTTCATATTAAACAGCATCAATTTCATCTCATGTTGGTTGGGACCATCTGTTTCTATCCTATGCCTAGGTGGTGGCTCTGGCTGTCTTCATAAAATTTTCAAGTGGCTGTTGTGTGAGACCTAAATTATCTCTATGCCATTTATTTCCCATTTATATTTTTAATAGCAGCAGATAATTCTCTACTATGTTGTACAAGTGATGCTCTTGCCTGATTTTATTTTTTTTTGTTTTACTTTTTACCTTTTTTCCAATTATGAGTGTATTTTAAATATTTTTCTTCTATTCTGTCATGTTAATTTGTTCAAATAGTAACTTAAAGTTTAGTGAAACCTAATTAGATCATAACTGACTAAAGAAATTACTAGAAAACAAATTCTAGTCAGAGTTTTCTTTCTTTTCCTGCAAGGGCTAAAGTATTCTTATGAGTTTGAGCTGTGGAAGGTGGGAACAATTAGAAAACTTTGCAATCAGCACAATGGCCAAGACCTATCCATGACTCCTACTAAATCACTGTAGTTTCAACAGGGATGAATTCAGACCTTTATGTGAAATTGAGGACAGTTTGTGTCATGGTAAAATAAAATGCAAGTGTTTGTGAAGTCACTTCCTACAGGAAAAAAAGGTGTGAAGTTCACAGTGATAATATGATTTCCTCTGCTTACATAGTAGTAGCTGCTTGTTGCAAAGACCCATGTAGAATCTTTCCCAATGGATTCCAATGTGTGTTTCAGCACATATGATCTATGCAGCGCTGTAAGCTTCAGAGGACTCAGCCCTCCATCTTGCTTAAGAGGGTTAGCTTGCTACATTCCTTCAGTGAACTACATCTCATCAGTCTTGCTGTCCAAGGACTCAAGCCAAAGCCTGAGATTTCACAGCACAAGCTACTCGCAGGTCTACATCATTCACTCATTAACAAAGTGAAAGATTATGTGCGGTCTTTTGAATGCCAGGAGCAGATAATTGAAGAAATGAAACGGGAACAAACAATGTGACACGTTATCCTTTTCCATATGTACAGTTTTGATTAAATCAGCAGCACTTATGTTACTAAAGAACAGTAAGGACAAGATTAATAGAAGCATGATTTAGATCACAGGCTATTATAATAGCTCCAGTCATCCAATTAAATTCAGCTCTTGGAGTGGATTTGGTTTTTGTATTCCAGACACACAGTTTTATGATTGAAACACCCATAGTGCATAAAACTCTTGTGAGGAGCATGTGGATGCACAGCTGTTTTGAGAATGACTGTAAATAAATAAGTGTCTTAATTCTTTCTACCTGTAAATTTGCAAAGAGGTCAGAACTGCAGTGGCAATTTATGGGACAACAAGGAAAATACATTAAATTAGTAGGAGTGGAAGTCCATTTTCTTAAGCTGTGGAGGACAAAGTCATAGAAACTTAGCAGTCAGTATATTCCTTCATTGTGCTGAGTAAACAGTAAAAAGAAAATGTAATTTCCTCACAGGCTGTCCCATTGTAGAAAAAAAATGTGGAAAGGGTATATTTTTATTAAGTTATAAATATATGTGCATATATAGGAGGATTTAAAGACAGGATTTCAAATACTTATGGATGTATAACTGCCATGTATATATTACAATGAAATGAATGCACTTTGGAGAGGATGAAAACTTAACTTCGACATTTTCAGTAGTTGCATTCCAACTTTTAATACAAGTAGAGCAGTAACGAGACAGCTGTCAGTGCTGAGGATGTCAAGGTGCAAAAGTTAGAGGTACAATCTTTAAGAAGAGGTATGTTTTTCATTCAGACCTAGTTTTGTGCTTAGTGCTGACATCTTTACAAAGTGCTGGAGATAGCATCCAGGTAGAAGTGCCAGCCTCCAGGTTTTGCTGGAAAGCAATGTCCTTTCAACCTGTCTCCATTTTATGTGGCTCTTGCTGATCCGTGGAAAGTTTTTAGAACGCTTCATAGTATCCTGGGTCATCAGTACTCTTTGTCTCCTGAAAGTCATGTGCACTACCTCAGGCTTTGACAAGCTAGTGATGAACATTAATCTGTGTTCACAATATGCCTGTGTAGACGTTTCCCTGTGGGATATGGAGAAAAGGATGGGCTAACGCATAAACTGAACAAGTGAGACATGGGGCTTTCCTTGAGTGAAATAGTCTAACAGTAAAGAAAGCAATTCTGACTCCTCTAGGGCAGTTGGTTAATAGGCCAAAAGGGATTGTCAGTATCAGTGAGTAGTTCCTTGTTATTAGTGCTGTAACTGCCAACTACCTTATCCATCTGTAATACACTGCACGTAACTCATTCCTCCACCAACAGACCCCTTGTATGAAATCCTAAACCTACTGAGTTCTGAATTTTGTCTCTAAGTGTAGGATTGATGAATTGGATGCATCAAGAATTGGATACATTAAGAAGAGTGTGTCCAGCAGGTCAAGGGAGGTTTTCCTTCCCCTCTACTCTGCCCTGCTGAGGCCTCATCTGGAATCCTGTGTCCAGTTCTGGGCTCCCCAGCCCAAGAGGGACAGGGAAGAGTCCAGCACAGGGCCACTAAAATGATCAGGGGACTGAAGCATTTTTCTTATGAAAAGGAATGGCTCTGGGATCTGGGACTGTTCAGCCTGGAGGAGGTGGAGTGGAGAACCTCATTAATGCTTACAAGTATTTGAAAGGTGTATGTCAAGGTGATGGGGCAACACTTTTTTTCTGCAGTGTCCAGCAACAGGAGTAGGGAAAATGTACAAAAGGTGGAACACAAATAGTTCCACTTAAGGAAAAATGTCTTTACTATGAGAGTGAGGGAGCCCCAGCACAGGCTGCCGAGGGACCGTGTGGAGGCTCCTTTTCTGAAGGTTTTCAAACCCATCTAGACACATTCCTGTGTGACCTGATCAAGGTCAGCCTGCTTGAGCAGGGTAGTTTGGATGAGATGGTCTTTAGAGGTCCCTTCCAACCCCTACGATTCTGTGATTCTGTGACTGGGAAGAGTAAAATCTATTGATAAGTATTGTAGCACCTGACTTTTAGGGATCTGGCCAGGCATGGGAACATCCAGCATCAAAGCGAAGTATATTAGGAACTCAACATGTTGCTTGGGAAGAGTCAGATCTGTAATAGGAGAAGGAAGAGGTATTATCGTACACATTCCTCACCAAATTACTCAATAGCTGTGGCAGTCAACTAACTAAAGAGAGATATGATTCTGCCTAAAAGGGTTCGGAGCCACATTCTCCTAATATGCAAGATAGTCAGCTACACGGTTCAACTAAATTGCATGTGTAACCCTAAACAGGGTGAATTTAGGACAAGACTGGACAAGAGATCATAGATCAGAACTTGAGAGAAGGATGGCATTCTTGTTGAGGGGTAAAAGATATTGTCTTACTCTCTACCTGCTGCTGAAACATTAACTTTTTTTACTTGAGGGCATGATCTGAGTACAGTAAACCTAGACATCCCTTCTATTTTCTACTTTTCAAAACCACTGTCTCAGTTTCCACCTCCATAAATATGAATAGCATGGTTAGGAAAGATGGCAAGGAAGAGGAGAGAAGCTTATTATCCTCTTCCCCACCAGCAATTTTTGATACCAGCTGCCACTGTGACATTGACACAGTGGGATCAAATATGATGAACCACGAGGAGCCACTTAAACTGTCACTTCAGATTTCTGGAGTCTTCATAGATTTAGTCATGTTTATTTATAAGATAAATTTCCTGTTTCTATATTGGCACTGATTTTAAACTGTCTGCAACTAAGCATTGCCTGTCAGAACGCTTCTCTCTTTTCCTAGGTATGTATCATAGTGAATATCATATTCATAACCCAGAAAATTATTCTTCCCAGTCTATGGAAGCAAACATCTATTGTAGTCTCATTTACTCTCCAGCCTAATCAACAGCCCCGTCTTATTTCCCACTTCAATCTAGCAGATATTCCTTCCTCTTGCTGTGAGTTAATTTCCAGATTTCCTTGAGTGATTTTCAAATCACCTGACCATCTGTTTCAGATTTAAGCATCCCAAGATGCAGTCAATCTAAATATGTAAGGTTTGTTGTTAATTATGTTCAGAGCTACCCTTTAAATTATACGGGGTGGGTTTTTTTTTCTGTACATTAACTGTTCCATACATAGGGCTACAATTGACTTTAAAACCTGGAATCACTTTATTAACTGAAAAAAAACTCCTCAATGTTGAAATGATGTAGATGAGGGCAATGAACAAATCAATGCCTGAAGTAGTCTCACAGACGAAGTCCAGAGGGATCAATTAATAGTACCTCATTCAGAATGGGTGAGACTGGTAACTGTGATATTCCAGCTAGAGCTGTGTAACATGGAGGGTTATAAACAATGAACCATTATTTCCATGTTCCATAAGCAAAAGATCAGTTCAAAAGAAGGGATAAATCTTAACCTGGTAATTTTGAGTAGATTATCCTCTGTTAGTTGTGTAGGTACGATCTGTGTTGAGCTTTGAACAGATGATCTTATGTCCCTTCCAGAACTTCCCATCTAGGACGTTGCAGGTCTAGGATGCTGAAGGTCTTGAGTGATCAGAAGTGTCATGGTTTTGTGAGGAGTCACTTTTGCTTGGTAACAGGGGGAGGGGGCTGCAGTGCAGAACCCATAAAGAGTTCTTGGACTCTCCTCGGCTCTTGGGTTCAGACTCACCTCCGGCCCAGCTGGGCCAATCTGGCGCCTCTGCCATCACTATTTAAGGACGGGAATTTGAAGTGCTTGGGAGGAGGTGTAGGAGTGATAAAAGAAGGAAGGAGAAGCACCAGATCAGACAGCCCTCTGCAAGCCGTGGTGAGAATGCAGGCTGTACCCCTGCAAACCATGCAGGACTGCGGCAGGACTGAAAGCCACCAGCAGCTCCATGTGAGTGCACCTGGATGGGCAGAGACTGTGTGAGTAGGCGGCCATGGCACAGGTTGTGCTGGAGAGCCTGCAGGCCACAGAGCAGCCCCACACGCGAAGCAGAGAGAAGCTGCAGCCTTTGGGGTGAACGCATGTCAGAGCAGTCTGTGCAGGGCTGCCGTGTGTGTGAGGTACCTCATGGAGGTGCAAGGAGGACTCGTGCAGAGCCCACCTGCCCTGAGGAGAGACAAACAGCAGAAACCATTGAGAATACACTGATTGAAATCCCCATTCCCTGCCCCCCTGAGCCATTCAGCGGGGGATCAGAGCCTTGAGCCCAGGAAGAGGTGAGGGGTGTGGAGAGGGTGGTCTTAAAGGGCTGGTTGTGCTCTTCATCGTTGTACCACTCTGTGTTGTTTATTGTTTGTTATATTTTGGAGTTTTATGGCTACGTTTTAGATGGTAGTAGATTAAATTATTTTCTTTTTTCTTTCCCAATTTAAGTAGCTGAGTCTGTTTTCTCCTGGACCATAAGTGACAATTAAGCCCTGCCTGCCCTATAGGAATTCTTAAGGCTGTGGTACTTAAGCCTAATTGTGGTCTTTTTGTCCCTGGATGAGCCTAAATCAGGACAAGAAGTCATTATTTTCCAATGAATATTGAGCTTTTCACACAAAGAGCATAAGCTCAACATGGTTTTAAATGCACAAGTTTAAACAGAACAAAAGTCAGAATAGGTGTTTCTTCCGCCACTGAAGTAGAATGAATGGATTCCCTGGGCCACAGAAGTAGGAGAAACAGAAACTTTCCACTGTGGAAGAACATTCTGTAAGGAAATTTGCTCTGCTGTCTCAACTGACATCTGTGAAGAAAATGGAGATACTAGTCCCCATAAGAGTTAATCTGGGGCCTTGCACAAAACCCAAACTTTACTTTCTATAGCTAAAAGAGAACATCAGACATGTAAGAGGCTATTTTTAAGTCTCCCATGGCTCCAGAGCAGACTTATCTAATGAGCATTCTGATTCAAACAACATTGCAAAAGCCTTTTTTTTTTTCCAGTGAAGGCTGAGGTCTGCTGCATACAACTATTTGTGTGCAGGACTGATGAAAAAGAAACACGCTTATGGATCCTGGGGGATCCAAGAAATGCCAAGTCAGCAGAGAAAGACTTGCTAAATGTATTTGCTCTGTAACCACCAGTAAGAAAATACTGCCAACTCAAAACAGAAAGGGCTTTTTTTAATAGTTTAGATGATGCCTTTAAAATGAACTGATGTTTGCCTTCTAATGAGAGCTTTTGATGGGCCCAGATTTTCAGTTTTTTACATTCTTCCTGGGAAACATGTCTGTCTTGATTTAACTGTAGCCTGAGTTTTCATATTTTTCATATTTTTTCCCTGTTTCTTTAATATACCAAAAAGGCTCTATTCATATTTCCTACTTTTCTGTCTTTGTCCACTGCAGGGCTTGGTATCCTTGCCACACTGACTGGAAGGACCAGTGCCCTGTGTGATACAAGTCATGTTATAGTTTGCATACCATATTCTCCCCTGACACAGAATATTTGTCATCATCATCAGGGTAGTTGTGCCATAGGCCCAGAATCTGCAAGGGAAAACAGAAGCAGAGCTTGCTTCTGCACGGAGATGGGATCACAGATTCAAAGAATCATTGAATGGTTTGGGTTGGAAGAGAACTTAAAGATCCTCTAGCTCCAACACTCTTGTCACAAGCAGGGACACCTTCTACCAGACCAGGCTGCTCAAAGCCCCATCCAACCTAGCCCTGAACACTTCCAGGGATAGGGTATTCACAACTTCTGCAGGCAACCAGTTCCAGTGCCTCACTACCCTCACATTGAAGAACTTCCAAAAATCCAACCTAAAACTATTCTCTTTCAGTTTGAAGCCCTTATTTCTTTTCCAGTCACTACATGCTCTTGCACGAAGACCCTCTCCAGCTTTCTTGTAAGTACCTTTGGATACTGGAAAGCTGTTACAAGGTTTCCCAGAGCCTATTCTTCCCAGACTGAAGAATCCCAACTCTCTCAGCCTGTCTTCATATGACAGGTGCCTCAACTCTCTGATCCTCATTGTGACCTCCTCTGGACTTTCTCTAACACCTCCATGTTCTTCTTATGTCGGGCGCCCCAGACCTGGCACTGCAGGTGAGGTATCACCAGAAAACGGGCAAAATCCCCTCTCGATCTGCTGCATGCTTTGCTTTGGATGCATCCTAGGATACAGTTGGCTTTATGGGCTGCATGCACACATTCTGAGATTCTGTGTGATTACTGGCTTATATTCAGTTTTTTCATTGCCAGTACCTCCAAGTCCTTCTTCTCTAAATTTCCCTCAATCCACTGATCTCCCACCCTGTGTTTTTGCTGAGTATTTCCCTGGTCCATGTGCAGGATCCTGACCTTCGTGAGCTTTGCACTTCTCAAACCTTGCAAGGTCCTTCTGGATTACATCCTTTCCCTCCAGTGTTGACCACAGCATACAGCTTGGTGTCATCTGCAAAGTTGCTGAGGGTGTACTCAATGCCACTGTCCATGTCCCTGAAAAAGATGTTAGACAGCACCAGTCCCAATACCAATCCCTGAGCAATACCACTTGTCACTACTCTCCCCTCAGATGTTGGGTTATTGGCTGCAACTCTTTGAGCGTGACCATACAGCCATGAATGGAGCAGGCATCTCTTCCCTGCACTATCACAGCTCAAGCAGTAAGCATCTACTGTGATCCTGACCCCACTGCATGTCCACAGTAAAACTCCCACGCATTCTAACAAGAATTTAAGGTTTTGTGTTAAGAAGTTATCTGAAGGTCTTATAAAAGTTTGGATAGACAATGTCAATTAAAAATCGACCTAAATTCACAGAATCACAGAATCTTAAGGGTGGGAAGGGAACTTGAAGGTTCATCTAGTCCAACTTACCTGTATTTCATGTGATTTGCTACAAGTATACAACTTAGCACTTTTTACATGTGATAAACCTCATAACAAAGCCAGAGGACGTTTTGGTTTAATTTGCAAAGATGATTAGCATTAAGTAGGTAGTGTAGGCCTAAAATCCATAGTGCTATGGAATCTGCCTACTAATTCCTGTGAGGTGAACATGTGGGATGTATTTTACCGTTCTCTGAATTTTTAATATATGGTTTTCAATGCAATGTATTGGCATTGCCTTATTTTTTTTTTTCCTGTCAATAGCACATAAAGACACAAGATAAATGTTAAAACTTCAACATTAAGCAGGCTGTGCCATTTTAACTTGAATTTAATTCAGTATCAAGCTGCAATTCATTCAGCCTGGTCTCTATGGACTTATATAAAACACATTGGGTTCCCCTGCCTTAACATATCTTTGATGTCTTCATTCTCCCTTCAAAGCTCTGTCAGATCCCTTCAGCACTCACCTACTGCTCTCTGAGCAAGAGTTAAAATGTGCTGAAGTTGATTCCCAATAATACATGTGCAGCTGGTTGTTAAGACAGACCAACACAAAAGAGAGCTATTAGCTTGATGTGAATCTTCTCCCTCAGTGTCATGCTGAGACTTCCCTCTAGTTTGGGTGTGCTGATCCTGCAAGAATTTGAATGTCTTGACTCCTTTAGCAAGAGAAGATAAGAGTTGGCTACTAAATTCAGAAGTCAGTAGAGGAGTCAGTATAGCCAATAGTTAGTAGAGGAGAGGGAGCCATTAGACAGACAACTGGACAGTCAGAGAGACACTATGGAGAAACTCTACTCCTCAGGCAAGCAAGTGACAATTTTACTTTACCTTTATTTTTGTAGAAATATCTTTAGCAAGAATTACGGTTCCTGATGCTTTTCATTTGTTAATAATAAGACAGACAGTAAGATATTGCAGGGTTTCATGGATGAATGGAGATCTCAATACAGTCTGCATGGACTGAATGAAGCAGAACAGAAATTAGCAAAACCAGGATTATTGTCTTTGTTATTTAATATTCATTACAGAGTGATACTCAGACGCTACTAATGTTTATGCTGAAGTAGTTTTTCAGATTAGTCCTTTTTTTTAAGCAAGTTTATATTTTGCAGTCATGACCTTACTGTCTATAGAAGGATGTCAAAAGTCTGTGGTTTAAAGAAAGTTTAAGACAAGAGATTAAGACTAAATCAAGTATACAACTTTCATCCAGTTCCAGGTTCAGTTTGAGGCTGTCCAGGTTTGAGGACACAGGGAAATCATCACATAATTTGGACGTTGGTGGGAGGCCACTGATGATATGTTTGAAACTAGTCTTCCAAGGATCTTAGAAAGGAGCAGGAGACAAATATGTAGGAAGTACTTTTGGGAATTCTCCAATTCTCTAAAGCAAGAAAAGAGAGAAGGTGGCACACTGTGGGAGTTGATTATGTGCCAGAGGAGAATGTTTCTGTTCTGTAGGACATCAAGTATCTGCTTTGGGTAGCTGCATCTCAGCCCTGGAAGTACTTAAGTCCTGGGTGACAAGTTAGTTATAACAGCTAAAACTACTTTAAATAGCCCATAAAAGAGACTTTTGCACACAAACTGGGCATATAAGGAGCATAATCTGAGTTGATTTATCATTTAGGAACTTAAATACAAGCAAAACAGAAGCTTGTGCATGTCACTGAAGAGCAGGTCCAAGCCAACAATCTTAGCTCCTTTTTCTCCAATCCCATTGCTTGAAGACCTTGTGGCCCCTAGAACATGGATTTTAAAAATATTTCTTCACTAGATGCTTTGCTAATTGCAGCTGCTTGACCACGTTGATGCTTCCCAATAAATTTATGTGTAAATCTTTGAGGTGGCATATTCTTCATTCTGGCATCTTTCTGAAGACATTTCTGTTCTGAAAATAGTTTTAGATTTGAGTTACAGTTTAGAGAAGAAATGTGCTTCAGTAAGAAAAGCAACAACTTCAAAACATTTTTTTGTTTATATTCAATCCTTTCTTCACGAGATTCACTTGTGCTTGTTAAACTCTCATTTCTTGTAGACTGAGTTTCAAAGAACAATGAGAGCTTCTTATTTAGAGTGAATTCAAAAGGTTGGTGGAGGGGTGGGAAAGAGATCTGGGCTGAGAAGACTTTTTAACTTAGTAAATTGAAAAGCATCTATTGTTTTTATCATCTTTCAAATGAAACTGGAGCTGCTGAGTTTATATTTCACTGAAGGACGAAACCACACTGCATTCACACTTGAAAGATAGTTTCTACTGTGCTTTGAACCACTTGTTGCTTTTTATTTTCCCGTAGGAGACCAGATAAAACACTTGGTGCTGGTGATTCTTGTGCATATCCTCTTCACTGTTTTGAAAGTTTATCACTCCATTTTGATATTTCATAACACTTTAAGTACACATAGGCCTTTCTCTCTAGACCAGAATTCTTTCTAGATATAACCTCCATAATCTTAGTTTTTGAACTTTATACCTCTTCATCCAGTAAGTTTTTTTCCGGGAGATCCTTAAGGACACACACAGCTGTCAGAGTGACGTTGTCATCTTAATTCTATTGTTTTCTGGATATTTTCCATGAGTCCTGACATAATTTTGCACTCATGTTCTCCTCCTAAAATCTGACTGCCAGGATGGACTGAGGTCAGAATACATTTCCTAAGATTAATGTATCTACTAACCATCTGTATTAGAAGACAAATTGAATTCTTTTCAGATATTCCAACGTTCTGCAGGTTTTCTTAACTTTGTTCTTTCTTGTGGATTTTAGCCTGAAATATAAGCACACTGCTGGCTACTAAGCCAAGTAGATATCACAGAATCTCAAGGATTGGAAGGGATCTCAAAAGATCATCTAGTCCAACACCTCTGTTAGAGCAAAACCATGGATGAAGGAGATTTTCTCAGTGTTTGTGGATTTCCGTAATTCCCTACTATTATTATGCTCTTATTTGCATGAGCATCACATTAAGGTAAAATGAACTGTAGTCTCCAATATCCATTTAAGGAGTGGTCTTTTTGACCACAAATTTTTATCTACAGTTCTAAAACCTTTACAGCTCTTGATGCTAGAAAATGAAAGATCAACAAAAATATTCTCAGAAATTAAAAACAGAAAGTAGCTTTTTTAAAGACCTGCTTTCCTGCCCAGTTTTTATTTTATGACAAGAATGTTCTGCCTTTTTTATTTCATTTATTAAAATTGGTGTGATGGTATGTCAGCTTTTGTACTTGAAGTTCTCTAAAAGACTTTCATTCATTCAAACCCAGGAAACTTGAAACTGAAAAACAAAAAAAGTGCTAGAATAAAAATAAAAGTTGATTTTCTTTGGAAATTTGTATTTATCATTAGACAGCTTGAAAAGGAAAAAATAAGTCATTATCTATTCTTAAATCTTAAATACATATCCTCAGAAACACAAATAGTCATTTTTTTATTTCTATATCAGTTTGTAGTTGTAGTTATCCAATGGTCACATAAAGACAAAGATGCCAGTATCAGTTGGACTGTACATTTAAAGATTGCAGTATGTGGCACTTAAATCATTCCCTAAAAGTCCAAGAGGGATTTAAGGAACAAGGAAAACAGTGTGCATGGGGTCAAACAACTTACCCTCAGGCACACAAGAAGTCTATGTCACAGCTCTCAATCAAGCCTGCTTCTGCATGCTAATCGTGTCCTTCACTCATAGCACTTTGAGTCTGCATTTATACCAGCCATTACACATTCAAGTAAATACAGTGTGAGCTCCCATATATATGTTCGATTCTCACATTGCATATTCAGAGAAACACACGTTTATTATTAATGTTGATAATGAGATATTAAGCTGTCACAGGGGATTGTGATGAGAAGCATCAAGGCAAGTCTATTGCTAGCATCCACAGTGGAATATCTTCCAAAGAAATGTAAGGAGGAAGATTGGAGGGGGATAAAAAGGGGGAAAGAAGCAAGAGCACATGGTAGTGTGAGGGATGTGTAGGCTGGGAATACTATCTTGGGAGATCAACAGTTCTGCTTGTAGAGATGCAAAGTTTAGCCTGTCATTTATTTTTTTAGTAGATTTCCTTTTGAAATGAATATCATGCTCATTATATGTGCCAAACTGACAGCCCTTAAGACTGAAGTTCCCTCTTACAAAATCAGGTGTAACAAGCAGCAGCAACAGAAGCTTTTTAACACATGCCTGTCAATAAGTCTCCACTTTAGCCAGGCAAAGATGACAAAATAGTTAAAATTCATCTTTACTCTTTGTACTTTGCCTGGTAGCAAGGGGAACGTTTACTGATGCTTGTGTGGTCTCTAACTTTGACTTTGGAGGAAGACTGGGATCAACACACTTGTCTTGGGTCACTAACGACCCCTAAAGAGAAGTAACATTTGATTTCCTTTATCTCATCTTATTATTGATGTGACCTCCAACTTATCACTAACCACATACTATTATCATTTACCAGTTAGTAATTAAGTTCCTAAGGGTTTTAATACCTTGCAAGGAAGCATCTTATAGAAAAGCTGAATGAAAGAAACTTATTGTAGGCCCAAATACATTGCAGCAAAAACATCCCAGTCTGTGTAGCTTTGTTTTCCCATCCACTAGTGCTCTTTACTCTCTTTCATCTTAAAATATTGGCTTACAGGCCCTAAATTCCCTGAAAATTGTCTGCTAAACTCCTGCCAATTTGCCTTTCTATGGGGCAGCTGAATTGTCTGGTTTTCAGGTGTAGTTTATTCAGTATATAATACAAGACAGGAGAAAACCTCAAATACTCATCTATTTCCTACCTCTGCTCTGTGGAAGTACCAGTTCTATATCATCTATTCCTCATTGATACTCGTCTAAGAGGATCTTAAAAGCTTCCAAACAATGAAGTGTCTTTATTGCAAGAATGACCTTTTATTAAACCACTATGCCCTCTAATATAGCCAGTTGCAAAACAGGCAAAACTGGTGTCAGTGCTATCAAATAATTTCCTGACTAAATTATGTAGGATTAATTAAAATATTTCCTCTTGCTTTATTGAGACTGGGATTGTCATCTTCCTGGGAAAATTTAAGGCACAACTTTCAGTTATGTTTTATTGGGCTTTTATTTAAATGAATACTCATACCTTAATTAAAATCTTGTCCCACAAAGATACAAAGACAACAGTATGTGAAGACAGAGGCTGAGATTAGACAGGGGTTAGGCTCAGGAAAGACACAGGAATGAGGAAAGTAGAAGCCTTTTTAATTCCATAATTAACAGTTGTAAACTGGGAACATGAAATTGATTCGTCATCTCTGTCTCATCCCTCAAGCGTGTGCTAACCTAAACTTAGATGCACAAAACTAGCATTGAAATGAACTTTTGGATATAGTAGACCTCAAAGCTAAGGATGTGATTCACCTGTTTCAGAGGACCTACAGATCAGTGGCTGTATTGAAAAGGCCTGTTGATATCTACCTTCTCTGTCTTGTGAATTACCATTCTTCATCCTGTGCCAGCGACTCTGAACTTCTGTAGCCTGCTAGAAAAGAAATCCCAAATGCAGGATGACACACAGCCTCTTATTGACCACAAATCTCTTCCAAGCTACAATCACTTCCACTGCTTCAATAAATAACAGTGTCAACCAGTGCAGCCTATTCTCCTCTAGCAACTAGCACTGGCAGAAACTGGGCTGTTAGCAAATCCACAGAACACAAATGTGGAGAACAGGAGCACTCCTGGAAGGGGTCCAGACCATAGGGCAATCAAATGCCAAAAATCAAAGCTAGCTGTCTCTGTGCAAAACAAATTTCTTCATAAAGGTTTTACCACAAAATAGAAGAAATCAGTGGCAATGTCTTGACAGCCATCCAAGAGTACCTGTGTGGAGATATGGGTGATAGAAGAGGACGACAAGAACACAGAGGGGATCTATGGGCACTGTTAAATATTTCTTCTGATTATGACAGCGTAAATGTAGACAGCTTAGAGAAGGTGGTAAGGGAACTGGTACTTGATAGTCGCTCTGACTTTCAGGTCTTTAGGCCTTTTCAGTCAGAGAAAACGCTGAATTTGTGTTTTGAAATATACACAGATATTTCTCTGGAATAAATGTCCTGAACTTGTATGTTACATTTTCAAGTTAAAGAAAATAAAACAAACACAAAAATTTTCAGCATCCTAATTTTCTTCCTAAGCTCTCATTATGATGTATTACCCTGGGAAAGCCCACCGGACTAACACCATTATTGCTTGCGTCTGGGAGCTTTTGTTATTTACTGATCCTTCTCCTGTCACTGGTCATGATCACATATCTGCTTATATTATTCCTAACAGGTACTCTGGCATACTTTGCCTCAAAAATCAATCACTTCTTAGGTCCATCATTTTTGTCATGTTTTTGGGCTACGTCTTAAGTGTTAATCTCCCAGTGGCAACTTAATGCTGATTACAGTGGCACCTTCTTTTGCCACATGAGGAAAGAAAGGTTTGTCTCAGGTTTCCTCTGCCAAAACATTTTAACAAATAGATGGTATGGATTAATGAATACATATATCTCTCCAAAAGTACAGAAGTTCCCCGTTATACATTCATTTATGCTCTGTAAATTTTCACATGGTTTTTACCATTCCTCTGGTAAGATGGTTCTTCAAAACATCCATTCATTAGGATTTGTTTGAATTACATTCATTTTATACTACCTTGAACTTAACATCATCCTGTTACTTATAATCTTAAATTATACTCTAAATCATACTTATCTTCTTGTTACTTATTCCTCTTTCTATTGCATATTTAGTCAAGAACAAATTTTTAGTTTTATTCATCTTTCTCATTGTTTATTTAGTTCTCAGAGTTTTTAATGTGCTTTTGGGCGACTCTTTTGATGACATTTTTTTTAAACTTAATTGTGAAGTCCAGTCCAAGAAATATGAAGAACAATGTTTACCTAAGCCATATTCCATTGCAAACTACTGTACAGTTTCTTGTCATCTTTCTAAATTGTTCTTTCATGTAGTACCAAATAGTTATCTTACTGATTTACCTAATTTTCAGTTCCTGTTTTGTTCTGTTTTCCTATGCATGTTTTCCAAATTTCTTAACCTGAGTAATTTTGATTCATTTTCCCATTTTCTCTGATGTTCACAGCTCATTTACTGCTTTGTCAGACTACCATTGGGCTAAATTTTGTAAACATAAGTAACTTAACTTAAAGGAGATGCATTGTAATTTCATAACAAATGTTGTGTCTTGACTCTGGATGGATGTTGGGGGCCCACCAAAGCTGCTCTATCATTGCCCTCATCCACTGCTGGATAGGGGAGAAAAAATATAGTGAAAGGATTGTGGGTAGAGGTAGAACAGGGAGAGCTCATTCACCAATCATCATGTTGGGCAAAATAGACGACTCATGGAAATAGATTAATTTACTCCAGCGTGAGCTTCTCACACAATTACAGATTTATTTAGGCATATTCCTAGAATCGTAGATTTGTTATTGTTGGAAAGATCATCGATTCCAACCAGTAACCTCACACTGCCAAGCCCATCCTTAAACTAAATCATATCTCTCAGTACTTCATCTATGTATATTTTGAATATCTCTAGCAATCTCTCCAGCACCTCCCTGGGCAGCCTGTTCCAATGCTTCATAACCCTCTTGGTGAAAAAGCTCTTCCTGATGTCCAATCTAAAACTTCCAAACTCCCCTGGTACAACTCAAACAAATTTCCTCATGTTCTATCATTCATTACTGGAGAGAAGCGATTGACTCCCACCTCACTACATCTGCTCTTCAGGTAGTTGTAGACAGTGATCCTGTCTCCTCTCAGTCTTCTCTAGGCTAAACATCCCCAGGTCCCTCAGCTGCTCCTCAGAATACCTGTGTTCTAGACCCTTCACCAGCTTAATTTCCCATCTCTGGACATGCTCCAGCACCTCAGTGTCCTTCTGACATTCACCTGCTTTGGTATGGTGTCCTCCCTGGCTGCAAGTGGGTCTCTACTCTCCCATGGCCTCTATGGCTGCAGGAACAGGGCCCTCACCATGGGCTGCAGGGGAATCTCTGCTCCAGGACTGGAGGACCTCCTTCTTCACTGACCTTAGTGTCTACAGAGTTACTAGTCTCACATATTCTCATTCCTCTTCACCACTGCAATTGCTATTGCACTTTTTTTCCTCCCCATTCTTAAAATATATTATCTCGGGGTGCTACCACCGTTGCTGATGGGTTTGGCCTTGGCCAGCATCAGGTCCATCTTGGAGCCATCTGTATTGGCTCCATCAGAAAGCTTCTGGCAGATTCTCACAGGAGCCATCCCTGTAGCCCCTCTGCTACCAAAACCTTGCTACACAAATTTAGTACAGAAAAGCCCAAAAAACCAACCAAATAACAACAAAAAAACACCCCACAAAAAAACAGGAAGATAAATATGCCAACAGCAAAAAAAATGTTAGCAGTGAAGACAGATAAATTGAGGTCGTATATTCTGCTATGCAGAGGTATTTCTGATTCCTCATCCTCAGCTGGAACTGAAGATGCTGCTGANACTGACCTTAGTGTCTACAGAGTTACTAGTCTCACATATTCTCATTCCTCTTCACCACTGCAATGCCTATTGCACTTTTTTTCCTCCCCATTCTTAAAATATATTATCTCGGGGTGCTACCACCGTTGCTGATGGGTTTGGCCTTGTCCAGCATCAGGTCCATCTTGGAGCCATCTGTATTGGCTCCATCAGAAAGCTTCTGGCAGATTCTCACAGGAGCCATCCCTGTAGCCCCTCTGCTACCAAAACCTTGCTACACAAATTTAGTACAGAAAAGCCCAAAAAACCAACCAAATAACAACAAAAAAACACCCCACAAAAAAACAGGAAGATAAATATGCCAACAGCAAAAAAAATGTTAGCAGTGAAGACAGATAAATTGAGGTCGTATATTCTGCTATGCAGAGGTATTTCTGATTCCTCATCCTCAGCTGGAACTGAAGATGCTGCTGAGATTTTTTTTTTGAGTTTGCTGTTTAAAGAGTGAAAGGCTGATCAGTTATGATTGTAAGGTTGACAGTGAACTATTTTAATCACTCCATAGGCATATTCAATTCTTAGGAGATGTCCATTTTTGTGCTGTCTCATTGAGAGCCCTCTGATATGATCAAAACCGCAGCTATAAATCCTACAAGGCCCTAAATTGGGAAAGGGGCTTAGAGCGGTACTTAAGGGAAGACTTACATCATTGTGATCTTCCAAGTAAGTAGAAGAAGGGTGGAAGGGATGGAGAAATATCTCATACTCCAAAACAACTGTCTAGGAATGTTTAAACTAAACTGGAACTTCTCCAACTTTCATAAAAACCCAGATTAGAAAAAATAAGCTGGAATTACATTTTCTCTTTGCTCTTACTGTGTTAAGAACTTTTTAAATGACTTGCAAAGGTAGTACTAATATTCTGAGGATCCGTGTCTCTATTTCTTATTAAGAAATGCCTATATTTGAATACTTTAAACACAACAAAAAACCTGGTATCTGTCTTTCAAAGATACTGTCTATGTCAAAGTAAATTTTTCAACAAAGTCAAAGTTTTCCTTAACTGACCTCTGCTGGAATTGTTTTGTTTTTCTCCTGAAAGAGACTCTGGCAAGGACATTGCAGTTGACTCTGTGATTCCTGTTCATTCTGTGGCTCTCAACTGGCCATCCATTATTTATTGCAGTACAATGTGTACCTAGGTGACCCTGAAAAATGGGCAGAGCCTACAAAACGAAGCAGGGTCTCTACTGAGAGGATTTTACAGCACTACCTTGGAAAGTCATGGAAAACATCAGAGACCTGACCAGTATCACTATATTGAGCTCAGCATCTCTCTTTGTGTAGTACATATTTTCCACAGTTGCTGCACTCCCAGAACATCTTCTCTGGTTAATGAGCCACATTATGGGAAAGCAGCTCCTATAGTCACTGCTGCTCTTATGTCACATGATTATTGAGGTCGGAAGAGACCTCTGGAGATCATCTAGCCCACTCACCCTACTCAAAGAGGGGTCAGCTACAACAGGGTCCTCAGGGTTATGTCCAGTTGGGTTTTGAATATCTGCAAGGACTGAAACTGCACAAACTCTATGGGTACAACCTTCCAGTTCCTGGTCATATTTTTTCCTTGTGTTTAAACGACATTTTCTGTGTCTCAATTTGTGCCCAGAGCCTCTTATCCTTTCAATGGGTACCACTGAGAAGAGTCTGACTCTGAGTTCATTACAACCCCCCCACTCCCAAATCAGGTGTTTATACACATGGATAAGAACTCTGAACTTTTTCTTCTCTGGTTGAACAGTTGCTTCTCTTAAAGCTTCTTCGTATACATCAGATGCTCCAGTCCCTTGACCACTTTTGTGACCCTGCACTGGACTTAGTCCAATACATTCAAGTACATCCTGGGAAGCTCAGCATTGGACACAGCACTCCCAGTTTGTGGCATCAGTAGAGTGGAAGGTGCTAGATGTAGAGGTTACCTGTCTAGGCTTTGGAAAAAAAAGAAAAAGAAAAAAGGGGAAAAAAAAAAAAAGAAGAAAACTTCATTTTGAGCCTCTTGAAAACCACATTCCAGTTTTGAGCTGCCTGGCTAGTTAAAGGACTGCTATCTAACTTGTGCCACTATGCTGATTGCATCACGTGGCTGCTTTCTGAGCAAACAAAAGATCCTGTACCAATAAGAACGTCATGTCCTCGTGTGTTGCTTACTCCTGATCTAGATCATTTTTGATGAAGTCTGTGTGTGACTGAAATTGGGTACCCAGGGAATCTTTTTCCCAGAGAGGTTTATAAGATTTTTAAGTGCAGCATTGGGATGTGCCCTGTATGAAATGAAGTAATGAAGACTATGTGATATACTTCTTTTGAAACGCAGCTCTTATGAAATATTCAAGAGGAAATGCTTTCCTTTTGTTCACTGCCAGTTCATCTAGTTTGCAGCTGGAGAAAAGAGATGATTATTTTGGGGTACTTTAATGTGTGGGAGCTTTTAAGTGGATATAGATTTGTTCTGTTTGTTGTCAAGGTGCCAGAAGTTCTTGAAGACTAATAACACTCTCCCCATGTTTTATTCAGGTTGTCATCACTAACGAAATATAATTTAATTTTACTTTCCTATTATACTTTTCTGTCTCACTATCAAAAAAAAAAAAAAGTGTGCAGAGTATTTTTTTTGGTCACAGATCACAAACAAGGGAGTTTTAAAAACAAATGTATGCAAAGAATTAATGTTTTTGTAGAAAGGCTTTAATTTATTATTTAGCTCTATTTCTCCAGTGATAGCAAGAACATGCTTTTTATGAACATCATAGTAGCCTTAATTCTTGAAGACAATTTACACATTAAAAATAAATTGTAAAATCCCAGTAGGATTCACCATGTTGACACTTTTAAGATTAAGGATGGTAATATTGATGACTGCTAACTTTTAAATAAGTAAGTTAGATGGAAAAAAGTGACTAGCAAGAGCTATGTTAAAAAAGAAAAAGAAAAAAAACTGTTCCTTGAGACATCCAAGAAGGGATCTCAACACTTTTTCCTTTGCACTATTGCTAAAAAAAAGACTTCTTAAGATGTCAGGCTGCAGCGTGGAGAGAAACTCCAAATAGTTGCTGCCCCCATTCCTGTGGAAGCTAGTTAGTCTCCCATTGTTTAGTTTGCTATTGTTCATATTTTTATATATAGTCTTTGTGTCAACTCTGTGTCCTGCCATGAAGCCAAGTGGCTGACAAAAGAAAAAATTGCTGCATTGATTCCTTCTGGTCAGAACTGGTAAAATTACCAAACAGGAGTTTGGTAATTTTACCAATGGAGTAGTCCTGTCCTGCTCATCAGGAGCATTGTTCTCCTTCAGGCACTTCATCTCTAGCCCCACTGTGGAAGATCATCATTTTGTCCCTTCTCTCTATCGCAGTGTGTCATCATATAGACTCCTTTTGTGCTCTGACTGCTTCTGCATCATCATCTCCTGAAGCCCTGGCACCTATTTCCTAACAAAAATCTTCCATCCTTTGCAATCATCTGCTTTCATTTCCGCTTAATCTTCCTCATCATGGTCCCATAACTCGTCTTCCTGCTTTCAAAATTGCACTTTTTTGAAGCAGATCTAAAAGAGAACCATCCCTCTGGCTATCAGGTACCTTTTCTGTCCTTTTGCAGATTTTTATTTAAATCCTATTTCTTTTTTGCATTCCTTCATTAGGTTGCTGTCAAACCTCTGTGCATTTTTGCCTCAGGATAATAGGCTACATATGCATAATACATAGTTTGGATGTCAATAGATTTTATTACAGTTTAGGATAGTGGTTCTGCTTAATTTCATGCTATCCACAAACTAGATAGTAAATTTTTGACTGTGACAGGAAAGCTATACTACAGACTAAATTTTACCCTGAGTTGCATTAAAGTATCTTTTGACCAGAGTTAGAATTTGGCCAATAATGTAAAAATCTCCTTATCAGACCTGACATACAATCCTGTTACATTACAGTTGTACCTTCCTAACATAAAAAAAAAAAAAGAGAAAAAATCTCCAATGCATGGTGAATTTAGATGGTTAATATTATCTGATGAAATGCAAGTAGATGAGCAGAACCTTGAGGGAAGGTTGGATTGGTGAGGGAGACAAGGCATCAGGGGAAGTATTGTTATACACCTATGAGAAGGGCAAAAGCAAAGAATAAATGTAGGTTGGCAGTAAAGCCAGGAGGAATAGAAAAATACCGAGAAAATTCCAGAAGACTCAAAGTGACCTGCAACAGGGCTTATTCCTCATCATATCTCAGAACACAGTCAAAGCTCAAGTAAAAGACAGAAATCGGCACAGCTACATGAGTCCTTTTCCCCTCCTTCAGCAAAACTCACTTCTTTATGTCTACTGGGGCACAAATTTCTGAAACAAACTTCCACTTGGGAATATCACCAATATTTCTTTTCTATCCACTGAAGAACAAAACCAAGCAAGACTCTGATCTGACCTCACTGTGTGAGTGGAAATACCACACACACCACTCATAGGAGGATGGCATGCTTCTCATCTGGCTTCTCACTCCTGACTATTGTCTCCTAGATTCCAGAGTTCAGAAATAACCGGTTAGACACAAGATCACTGGAACATTTTCAGGGCTGATTCATCCAAAGATAAGAGATCGCACCCACAAGCTTGCACATTTTTCATATAGAACAGACAGATAATCGGAAGCAATTAATCACACCAAAACTAAACAAACTTCAACATAAATCATTAAACTAACAAGAAAATTATCTTCTCTACCCTCTTCCATCTCCTCATCTACTTCCATGCTACTTTGAAGGAAGATCCCAGGCTTTCAGAGAAAATAGAGTGTTACCAGTGCATTTCATGGCTTCTAATGGTAGCAAGAGGGCTTTAGGTGTTTTTCACTTTGTACTCTTCTTTTTTTTTTCCCTTGTGTGAATACGATATTAGTATATCTCTCTGTAGATCTTCCATATTGAGAAATCCAACCATATATAAAAAGAGCACAATCTATTCAACCATCATTAAGCATAATTTTCAGTCTTGTACTTTATCATCAGTGTACTGTCCATTCAGCAAGTTTTCATGCTTGAAATACCCATGCTGGCCACTGAGATGTATCAGCTAGTGTGTGTAACAAACTAGTTCTGATAACATCTTTTTTATTACTACTGCCTTCAGTGGCTCAGCTCTCATTCACATTCATTGTACAATACAAAAGCCTTGCATCTCTGACCTTACTTGCCATGACCTAGTGGTAATACTTTAGATTTAATGGTCTTAATGTTGAGCTGCCCTTGAAGGGATCCTTACACTTTTTGTACAGAAGTCTCCTTGAGATATGGTATCTTATTGTGGCATTTGTAGTTCAAAGTATCCTAAAAGAGACTGAAAATCATCAGCCATAACAAATATGGCTTCTAAATGTAAGAGAAATTCAATTGTGTCCCTCATGAAGGACAATTATTTTAGGAAATGAAAGGCAACAGACCCCGATCTCTGCTTTGCCAGTCTGTGTCTTTTAACTGGCATGTCTAGAAAACCCCTTAAGCTGACTGGTGCAGGAAAGGCACTCCAGTTTACTCATTATCAGGTGATGACAGTCCTTGAAATGAAAAGGGAATTTACACAGCTGATTGTGTTCTTATTGTTTGTAAAGCAAAACAGTGACATTTTTGACACCGATAATACTGTGATGGACTAACTGGAGGAACCAGCTGCACAAAACAGACTTGCAATTTGACTGCTGTAGACTTCAAGAAGGATGAGCATAAGTCTGAGTGTAAGTACATGCACAATAAGAATACATGAATTGTGCAAATGAAATATCCAAATACAACATCTCTGCTACAAAGAAATATCCTGTGCTACTGAAGAGGAGACAAGAACTAATAATGTGGAGACTTTTGGCTGCTGGATGCGTCAATCCCAGGGAAAGCTATTTAGTCAGAAACGTGCAGTTCTATCCCATTGGTTGCAATTCTGAAGAAAAGAAAATTTGGATTGTTGCTGTTTATGCTCAACAGAAGAGGCAGACCCTAGAGAAAGAGACAGTATGTGATTTCCTTAGCTGGCTACGAGTTCCCTGACATAACTAACAATGATCTGATTTATCGTTTATAGAAAGCTAGATGATCCAAATGATAACACCCCATTCACACACTTAGGAAACTTGTCTAAAATACAGCTAATCAGTCAATGACAGTAGGTAAGTCCACCTCTACTTGAATGCCCTTTGGGAAGGGCTCTTTCACCCAGATTTAAAAATTTGCAGCGCACATATCTCTGAACTGCTTCCAAGTACAGTCAAGGAAGAGATACAAGCTCACTCAGGATGTGAATCACCTGATCTATTTTAGCTTGCTACTTTACCAGATGAATCACCTCTTGCCTGCTTGTCTTTGACTACATGGGAAGTCTAGATTACTTGTTCAGATGTAGATGGTTACCTTGTAGATGTTTCTATTGAAACAGATGTGCATTGTCCTTCAGAGCATTTAGTTACTTTATATGTTCATGCCAAGAACTGAACCTACTTTCAATTTTTGAAAGCAAAGAAAATTAACTAAGTAATGACAAGTGATGGCTACAATGACTGGTGAAAAATGGATGAGTCCATCCTCAATTCCTTCTGAGTGTCCAAGAAGTAAAGAAAGAGTCTTTTCATGGCTAGCAGAATTAATAGCATATGGCAAAGCAGAAGCAGGGTGAATGAGGCTGTAACATGCACTATATTCTGCATTTTGACTTCCCAGTGTCAAAACTGTTGCTGCTAATTGTACAGACTTGTCTAGATGTTTGGGGCTGTTGAAGTAGTGGAATGAAGCATCCAATCCTTGCCTCAGGAGTGTTTTACCAAGCTCTGTAAGATCAATAGTGTAATCTCTATCTGTGGTGGGTGAAAAGGTTTATAGAAGAAAGTTTACTTGGTAGGGTCAATTTGGAATATGAGGCTAAGTGATGGGAAGACAGGAGAAAAAGAGATTGCGTTCATATGGGGGATTTGTAATAGCAGGCAGTGATAATAAAAGTAAGCAAAACAAGGAAAACAACATTTAATGGATACATAAAAAATACAGGCAGAGCTGGCAGGGACAAGAATCTGGTCTTAATAGTCTCAAGAGAGGTCTAAATATAAAATACAGACTGATGGAATATCTACTGCATGTATTTACACTTGTCAGTTAGGCTTACACGCTGAAAGCATGAACGAGCACTGCCCTCTGGGTCCCCTATCTCTTTCCTCACTGTTGCCAGTTCATCAGGCTGACAACTCTCTGAGAGAACAAACACTGTACATGTGTTTGTCTGAAACCAAATGCATGGGACACTGTTGGCTGTTGGGTACAGCCAGTGCTGAAAACACAACGAGGACTGACCCAGACATGACCCTTTCCTCTACCCTTTCTTATTTCTTTATTTCCTTCCTATTTTTATAAGTCTGAAAAAGCCACATTTTTTAGAAGCAGCTCAGTATAGTCTCAAGGTGATGGAGCTTCTCAGTCAGAATAAATGGGCTGTGTGACATATCCTGGCAAAAACCCCTGTGATGTACTGCTAGCATTTTGAACACAAAATCTGCAGTAAAAAGTGAATCAGAGAGAAAGAACTTGGTCACACGTGCAAAACCTGTTCATCATTTGAACAATCTTGGGCATCCAAAAGGGCCACTTCTCCATGGTCTGAAGGGGATATAAGCACAAAGAGAAAAAGACTAACATTAAAAATATAATGCAAAAGCAGTGATGTGTCTTGCAAAAAAACCCCAGTGACAGTGGTAACTGCAAAGAACTAGTAATTGCAGAAAGTGTCTCAAATTTCTTTCAGTTATGTACAGCACCACAGAAATGTAGCCACTGTCTGACAAGAGTCCCTCAGACATATTAAGCACTCTATGGAAGAGTAAGAAGAGTGATAATCTGACCCAAGATGTATCGAAGAAACTTCTAATCCTGAAGAACTTTACTGTTTGTGGAGAACAGACATGATACTACTACCTGATCTACAGACTAGTAACTGGTAAATTTCACAGACCTGAATTCATCTGCTTGGAAATGTTGAAGGGGAAAATCAGGACACAGACACACAATATTCTAGTCTTGGGCATTCCAAAGTGACTAAGTGTGCACATTTTCTCCCACTACATGCATGGTCAGAGACATTTAAGGTAATGTATGTTTCTTCACTGTAGCTTGCTCTTGAAACTAAACCTACTTTTTTGTTAATCAATGATCAGGCTTTTGGTTTCAGGGAAGTTCTTATCTTGAGCAGCAACCAAAGAAAAGTGATTAGACTTTTGAGAGTGGTTTATATCCAAAGCTAGGTCCTTTTTTTTGTCTCTTTGCATTGACTCTAAAAAATACAAGAGCAGACTTTGCCTGTGGTTGCTACTGAGATCCGTAACTGCCTGAGGGGTTTTCAGAGATTTAATCTCGTAGTTCAAGAAGAAAGAAGTCACCTTCAGTGAAATAAATATTAAACCCCAATTTTACTCAGTTGACAAGAATATTTGGCTCCTGCTCCCACCCTCAGTTCGTGTACAGCAGTACAGTGTGTTATCTGTCTCTGAAGACACAGCACAAAGGTAAAACAGTTTAAAAGATCAATGACCTTTGAACACACCAGTCTCTGAGAACAAAGTTGTTTTGTTTTCTTGTCAGTAAATTTAGCATTCCTTTCATGAAACACAATTTAGTCAAACTATTAAAATGCAACGATACATCTCATTAATGAAAAGCTGCTAATTTAGCTTTTCTCCAATTATAGTGTAAGGTTTAGTGTAGAACAGAAAAAGAACTTCTGATTTCTCCAGCTTTTCCATTGTCTGTAGTAAAAAAAACCAAAAACACAAAAAAACAAATGAAAGAACTTTCTTCAGGCAGGAGAAGGTAAAAACAATTACCTTCTTTTTCCCTTTTACATTCCCTTTTCCCTGCCTACCTCCCCATCTCCCTCCATAGAGAGATTATTACCGGGAATAATAAACTGTGCCCTTAGGATAAAGGATGAGTAAACCTTATGGAAGCTTTTCTGAACCATTCATTTGCAAAGTCATTTAGTGTTCATAACCCTTTCCTTCTAATTTAAGTCTGTCTGGTTTGAGTAAGATCTCTCTTGGACCAGTTTTATACCCGAAAAATCCACTGGGTTTGTTTCTCCATTGCATTGCATTTTGTACAATGATTTACGCCTGAAAAAAAAACCAAACCAGAGTGCTAGATGTTACAGCCCTGCTTCGAGACAATTCTTCATGCACCTTGCAGAGAGGTAGACGATTATCTGCAAGAGGTGAAGCAGCAGAATCTAGGCCCTTTGCCATTTATGGGTTTACTTCCGACTTTCAGTTGCACCAAAACCGGGCTGTTTTGCATAGATCACTCAGATGAAAGCTAAAAGCACAACCTATAAAGGAGGACAGTATGCATATGAGCTCTACTCCTTTCTTAACCTATCCTTTTGCCCTCAAGCTATCCAGACAGAAACCATCAGCCTTGGAGTTGTATAGCTGTGACAGTATCATAGTCTGCCTAAACTAATATACTTGGCTTTGTGAAGGCAACACCTCTCAGCAAGGCATGGTGGTTGGACACACTGTCACACACACTAGAGTGACTCACTGGCTTCTGAAACTACTGAGCACGTAGTAGAATGTGCTGAGGAGCTTAGGACTGTGTCTGAACATACTCTTGCTGGATTAGGCAAATAATTTCCACTTAAAATTGCTCTTATTCACTGTGAGAATCGATTTACAGGTAGGGTTTAGTACCCAAGAAAGATTTTTGATTCTTGAACAAAATATTTTTACCATTGTTGAATTCCTTACCAAAATATTTCCTGTCAACCCCTCCATCATTGCAGAGCTTTATTTAGCCTTTCACACTTTATTTATTGCACATTTCAAAGCAATCAGGAGGATATTTCACTTTGTCTGCTGTTAGCTGGTTAGGTATGGCATGCAGGGATGTGTGTGTATGCAGCACCCCAGGAGTGTCTGCAGTGGGCTCTATCACCTGGGTTTTCTCAATTTTCAGAGCCTTCCTGTCTATTGTACTACGGAAAAGTGGCAAAGGCATTAATTACCCTGACTGGTTTTTCTCTATAATATGGCAAGTGTAAGCTGCACGTTCCTGCCATATGCAGTGGAGAGTATTCTCAACAATTCCAACACTGAGACCATGACTATACCAAACCATAACAAATTCCAGTAACTCACATTTCAACATATCTATGCCACTTCAGAAAACAGCTTAATTTTTATCTAATAAGGGATGAAGCCTCAAGTTGGAATGGTATCTTATAGCCCATGTAAACATGAAAAGGCTACCAGGTCTGTCAGCACAAATACCCCAGACTGCTGTTTCCTTCTTTTGAGAAAAGCTACTTAGAAAAGGAGGTGATGCCTCTGCTTTATGAAAAAAAAACGAAAAAAAAAAAAGTAAGAAAAGAGTCCATTTAGTATGTATTTTCTGGGAAATGCTTTCTGAAGACAGAGGTCTGAAACTGGAGTATAAATAGTCTAAGACTACTTAGTGTTGCATGTATCGCACACCCAGGAGCCAGGAGGGAGAGCACAGAATACATGATCACCTGTGAGACTGCAGATTTTGGAAACAACCTGTTCACCGAGGGCATGCTCAGAGGCCTATTAGCCTAGTCACTGGTGACTTGATATTCAACACAACATCAGTTCCTCAACCACTGTAAACTTGAAAATTTAATGTGTTAATCCTCACAAGCCCTTTAAATTGTAGCTGAAGATTGTATGCATTACCCAAGGAAGGAGCCTGAGGGAATGAGTCTGAAGGTTCTGACAGAAAACTAATATCAAATGGCCTAAGACAACATCAATATTCACCTTTGTGCCCCATCCTTTTTTCAGAGATTTCTACCCCTCCTGAAACAGTCAAGCTGCAACCTAACCTACTAAGCAATGAAATTTCCTCCCTATCCTATCAATTCTTCACAAATTCTCCCCCTTCCCAAACAGATGCCCTGATCGTCTCTTCCTTCCCCTCCACGGCCCACTTTGCACCAGGTCATGAACATCAGCAATGTAGTCTTGAATGAGATATCTAACTTCTGTGGAATTTCTCATTTACTCTAGTGTGTTTGAGGCTTTTTGGTCCAAATTTAGAGGCAAAATGTCAATAATGTAAAATTTCCAAGCAGCTGCTTGGACACTCTGGAGTGGTGTCTAATTTTAAAATAGTTAAGACGTTTAATTTTGGACTCTATTCATCATATAAGCACAATCAATGAGGTTTCGGGGCCAAATTCAGAAAATCTTGAAGTATTCCAAATGCATAGTAAAGGAAAAAAAAATATGCATAATCCAAATGATCTACACTTGCCTGACACTTCTTAGGATATTTGTTACTGACAACATGTGAGATGCATGAGATCTGGAAAGTATTTTTCTTGTAATATTAAATGCTTGGGCATCCCTGTTCATGCATTCCCCAGGTGGATTGCACTTATAGAATCACTGAGGTTGGAAAAGACCTTTAAGTTCATTGAGCCCAACATTGCCACATTCACCAGTAAACTATGTCTGTAAGCACCTCATCTACACAGCTTTTGAATACTTCCAGGCATGATCACCACTTCCCTGGGCAGCCAGGTCTGAACCTAGACAACCCTTTTGGTGAAGAATTGTTTCCTAATCTCCAGTCTAAACCTCTCCTGGTGCAACTTGAGAACATCTTATCTTTTCCTATTGCTCGTTTCTTGGGACAAGAAACCAACCAACCTTACTACAAATTCCTTTCAGATAGTTGTAGTGAGTGATGAGGCCTCCCCTCAGCGTCTTATTCTCCAGACTAAACACTCACGGTTCCCTCAGCCACTCTCCATCAGTTTTGTACTCCAGACCCTTTACCAGCTATTTTACCTATCTCTGGACACACTTCAGAGTTCCTTTGTGACCTGATCTACATGAACTTGCTTTAGTAGCGAGGTTGGACTAGATGATCTTTAAAGATCCCTTCCAACCCCTGTCATTCTGCGATTCTGTGATTCAGCACCTCAATGTACGCCTTGTATTGAGGGGCCCAAAAATGAGCCCAGTACTTGAGGTGTGGCCTAACTTACTCTAAATACCAAAATAGAATGGAAGAAATGTTGACCTTGTCTTCACTCCCGTATTGACAATGTAATAAATCACGACATTAAAATGCACCAGTGATGGGTTAGAAATGGGCTAAAAATGAAATTAGGTTTATGACCTCTTCATTGTGAATATAGTATGAGTGATAAAGTGCTGCTTGACTCCTTCGTAGTCCCTAAACCTCTTATTTATCCTTATGATAAGGTGGTAGCACAGGAAAACTAAAATCCACAGTCAACAAGGAAAACAATCACAGGAAGTAGTGTGATAAACAGCCACTGCATTTGTCAAACCAGGTGCCTGTAATTGCCTACAAAAAAGAAATGGGAGTGGAAATGCAATCCACAAAGGAAAATTATCATAGTGAAAACTCCCAGATGATTGAAGCAGCCTTTGCAAAGAACCATTTTGATAGTTTTGCTAGAGATGAGTTGAAGGAGAAAAGTTTAAGATTACTCTTTTGGCCAGAAGCTGTTGATGAGGATGAGCATTCCTGCTTTTTGTGAGGTTGTTTGTACCAGCAGGGAAGCCCAAATCAGCTGAGGTGCTGTGTTAAATTGGTTAGTTTGTATTCTCATAGCTAAGGCTAGCTGGAAAGCAAGAACTAAACTTTGTGCAAATGATCAACTTTTGACATTTCCCTACTTTCTCATAAAGAAGACTTTTCAGACTTCATTGTTAAAAATATACACCATAAGAATTATCCTAGCTGGTATCTAGGTCTGGAGGGCACTAACAGGATTAAATGACCCTGGCAGGGAGTTGTAAGAATATACAGCAAAAATAATGGTCTAAACGCCTTCTCTGCATGATTTGGATTTGATCTCCCAGGTGTCAGCTCATCTCCAAGCCACAGTGTCTGTTAGACAGGCAGTCAGTCTCCTGCTTGCTTAGAGTTGTCTCACACTGTATAAATATGAAACATTGAAACAGGACCACAAAGGGGCTAATTATGTTTTCTGGAGAATATAACAACTTTCTCCAGATAGATGGCCCTAATTTGAAACAAACTCAAGCCAGCTCTAAGGGATTTTTTTTTCACTGTCTGTCTTTGATGGCCTGGGTCACCTTCTTACTTGGACCAGGAATTGCATTTTATGTCTACTAATGCTTCCTGATTGTTACAGACTATTACAGCTCTGTGAATGAAGGTTCAGTTTCCACAGAGACTGATGTTTGAATGGCATGACCACAAACACAGGGAACATTTATTGAGTTACACTGTCCTTTATTACATAAAATAATGTTCCAGCTCTTACTGATAATCTTATTAAGAATGCTCGTTATACACAAACAGTATCCCACTTGATGTGTTTGCCACAAGAAATGCACAATCATTCAAACACAAGCCCTGCCAGCACGTTTCCACACCAGCTGCCCTGTGACAACAGAACCATTGCTACCCATCACCCACCTGGTGTGGCATCATCAGGGGAGTCATGGTCCCAGTAACTAGTGAGGTTACCTGTGCTGGTGGTGGTGTGCAGTTGTCAGTAACATGGAGTATTCTGACTGGATATGACAGCTACATGCTTCTCTGCCCCAGACAAGTAGTAAAGCCAGCGTCTTATTCTCTCCCTCTAGCAGCTGGATGTCTTCATAGGCCTCCTAACTTTTTATTGTTCAGAAAAACTGATCTACCATGGTTCATACTTGTATCTAGATGTCTCATAGAACACCAGCCAGATATTTGCATGTTCATCTTGTCATGATGTTATCGATGTCATTGATCTCAAGCAAGCTATTATTTTTTTTTCAGCCAAGCACCACAAAGCTTCAGATAGTTTCCATTTTTTGTACCAGCCACCCTGTAGCCACAGTTTACATTTTACTCCATCTTTGTCAGATTTCTAGCATTGAGGGAATACCTTTCATACTTCTCCAAGATGATGTACCAATACATTTCTGACCAAAATTGAAAAGAAGAAACCAGATCTTTAACTTTGTTGAAAAATTCCTAGTAAGCATTTTCTTTGGACAGCTCTTTCACATCCAGAAGTTGAGGTTCTTCACAATTCCTTGCAGAACTTTTACTCCTAATTAATCTTAGAAAAAAATCAACTGGTTTCAGGAGCAAGATATATATTACACTACCTAGGCCTCATATAAAGTTTTATTCTGCCAGGGTCATTAGCCACACTACAGAAAAAGCTGACTAAGTCTAAGCAGGATAACTTTCCCAATGCCACCACCCATCAGCAGAGCAATGACTAGTGGTCATTGACCACTAGTGATCCTGCTTCTAACTGAGCACAGTCTCACTGAAAGAAAGGACTAAAGTAAAAGCCAGAGTAGCAATGAACTAAACTCCATGCAAACAAGGGCAGGAATCTCAGGTGGTTGCAACAAGGCCCAGCTGTGCAGCCAGCTGGGTTTCCCTGATGGACAACAAAGCTTTGTGAGCCCAAACTTAACATCCTGCTTAAATCTCATCAGAGGCAGAGACAGAATTGATTATCACCCTAGTTGGCTCAGAATGAGTAATGACTCCACCATTCATCTTACTCATTGCATTTGTCCTCCCTTGCCCTCTCTTCATCCTTATTTCTTATATCCTAATGAACTTCTCACATACCTGTTGTTTTTGAGCTAAGCATTCTTGAGAATTTTCCCTAATGTCTTGCCTGGCCAATTCTTGGATAGGAAACTGTCATAAACTTATGAAAAAAATACCTAGGATTCAGTGTGGAAATATTTTGCCCCCTACAGCAGAAGAGAACTATCTGGGGATGTCACAGGCATATTTTTAATGTTTGCAGTACTGTTAAGTGCAGCAGGCTAATTAGCTTTCTCCTTAAAAATGTTGTGATATTTCTTAGGTACTTTATAGGAAAGTATTTATACTTTTTTGGGGAAGCTTTTGTACCATCTATTTATTTTCAGTAATATTAATCTAATAAAAGATGGATATGTTTATCTGAATTAGTAGCATGCAACTACATTTGTAATCATTATGATTAATTTCCTATTGAAGTACATATCTACTTTATAGGTAGATACTTAAAAAGGTGATCAGTCAGCTCCAATGTAGATATCCACTCTAGATGATCAAACTTTAGTTAGGTTAATCCCTAAGCCTTTTTGCTTATGTAATTTTGTTGCTTCAGTCATACATAACATGAGGATTGGCGGTCACTGCCTTGCTCTCATCTTCCAGCTCAAGATGCTAATGTGACAGACAGATGCTTGGAACATTCAGTTTTAACGCAAGTTGAAAGCAAAAAAAAATCACCCAGGAGCTATTAGTCCAATGGATTTACTTCTAACTAAGATGTTAAGCACCATCTGCTTTTGGAGCAGAGATATTTAAGTATTGTCTATCTCCAGCTGTCCTCTAACATCAGAGCTCTTCTCTGGCACTATATGGTGCTGCTGTAGTCTTTGTTAGCAGGTCAGCTCTTAGCTCACAGAATCCATCTACATTTCCATGAAGTTTCAGCTGCCCAAAGCACACACGATAATGACAGCTTTGAAAATGAAGATAGCTGGGTACTAAGAGTGAAGCTCCATGCATGAGGCATAAGGAAAGAAATACAAGGAATTGCATTAGAGAGAATTTTCTTTAAAAAAATCAAATAATCCAAATGATGATGTACAGGAACTGCATCCATAACATATTCTCTGTCTTCTTCGCATAAGCTGGGCCATATATTTCCTCTCTAACAGGATTTGGAAACTGCTTGGTATCAGATCTAATTTTACACAATGAAATCAAATGAAATCACCATGCAAAAATATGCAGACTGGTTAATTCTTAAAAAGGTTGCAAAATGCCAACTGGATCTTGTGCGATAGGTGTTGTGGAATTTCATACTTTCTCTTATTTTCTAGGTGAATTTCATTTTCTTTTGTCCTGTGGAGCTGGCTTATGATTTTTGTTGAGCCTAATAGCAGCTTTTTAATAGAAGTATCTTTGGCACCTTTCTTTGTTAAGACCACTTGCTCTGTTAAGCAGCTGCGTTTTCTTCTCTTTTTTTCCCCCCTCCCATTTTTTAATTAATGAAANTAGAAAAAAATCAACTGGTTTCAGGAGCAAGATATATATTACACTACCTAGGCCTCATATAAAGTTTTATTCTGCCAGGGTCATTAGCCACACTACAGAAAAAGCTGACTAAGTCTAAGCAGGATAACTTTCCCAATGCCACCACCCATCAGCAGAGCAATGACTAGTGGTCATTGACCACTAGTGATCCTGCTTCTAACTGAGCACAGTCTCACTGAAAGAAAGGACTAAAGTAAAAGCCAGAGTAGCAATGAACTAAACTCCATGCAAACAAGGGCAGGAATCTCAGGTGGTTGCAACAAGGCCCAGCTGTGCAGCCAGCTGGGTTTCCCTGATGGACAACAAAGCTTTGTGAGCCCAAACTTAACATCCTGCTTAAATCTCATCAGAGGCAGAGACAGAATTGATTATCACCCTAGTTGGCTCAGAATGAGTAATGACTCCACCATTCATCTTACTCATTGCATTTGTCCTCCCTTGCCCTCTCTTCATCCTTATTTCTTATATCCTAATGAACTTCTCACATACCTGTTGTTTTTGAGCTAAGCATTCTTGAGAATTTTCCCTAATGTCTTGCCTGGCCAATTCTTGGATAGGAAACTGTCATAAACTTATGAAAAAAATACCTAGGATTCAGTGTGGAAATATTTTGCCCCCTACAGCAGAAGAGAACTATCTGGGGATGTCACAGGCATATTTTTAATGTTTGCAGTACTGTTAAGTGCAGCAGGCTAATTAGCTTTCTCCTTAAAAATGTTGTGATATTTCTTAGGTACTTTATAGGAAAGTATTTATACTTTTTTGGGGAAGCTTTTGTACCATCTATTTATTTTCAGTAATATTAATCTAATAAAAGATGGATATGTTTATCTGAATTAGTAGCATGCAACTACATTTGTAATCATTATGATTAATTTCCTATTGAAGTACATATCTACTTTATAGGTAGATACTTAAAAAGGTGATCAGTCAGCTCCAATGTAGATATCCACTCTAGATGATCAAACTTTAGTTAGGTTAATCCCTAAGCCTTTTTGCTTATGTAATTTTGTTGCTTCAGTCATACATAACATGAGGATTGGCGGTCACTGCCTTGCTCTCATCTTCCAGCTCAAGATGCTAATGTGATAGACAGATGCTTGGAACATTCAGTTTTAACGCAAGTTGAAAGCAAAAAAAAATCACCCAGGAGCTATTAGTCCAATGGATTTACTTCTAACTAAGATGTTAAGCACCATCTGCTTTTGGAGCAGAGATATTTAAGTATTGTCTATCTCCAGCTGTCCTCTAACATCAGAGCTCTTCTCTGGCACTATATGGTGCTGCTGTAGTCTTTGTTAGCAGGTCAGCTCTTAGCTCACAGAATCCATCTACATTTCCATGAAGTTTCAGCTGCCCAAAGCACACACGATAATGACAGCTTTGAAAATGAAGATAGCTGGGTACTAAGAGTGAAGCTCCATGCATGAGGCATAAGGAAAGAAATACAAGGAATTGCATTAGAGAGAATTTTCTTTAAAAAAATCAAATAATCCAAATGATGATGTACAGGAACTGCATCCATAACATATTCTCTGTCTTCTTCGCATAAGCTGGGCCATATATTTCCTCTCTAACAGGATTTGGAAACTGCTTGGTATCAGATCTAATTTTACACAATGAAATCAAATGAAATCACCATGCAAAAATATGCAGACTGGTTAATTCTTAAAAAGGTTGCAAAATGCCAACTGGATCTTGTGCGATAGGTGTTGTGGAATTTCATACTTTCTCTTATTTTCTAGGTGAATTTCATTTTCTTTTGTCCTGTGGAGCTGGCTTATGATTTTTGTTGAGCCTAATAGCAGCTTTTTAATAGAAGTATCTTTGGCACCTTTCTTTGTTAAGACCACTTGCTCTGTTAAGCAGCTGCGTTTTCTTCTCTTTTTTTCCCCCCTCCCATTTTTTAATTAATGAAAAGCTCACTTCAAAAAGAAAAGAAAATGGATCCATTTTTTCCTTTCCAGCTGATACAGATCTAACAGATTAATTTCTTCCTACCTTCTCCTCCCTACTATGTTTTATTCACAATTTTAGCAGTTCTCATTCCTTAATAGGCCCATCTCTGTGTGTTTCTATTTGATCATAAAATGCTGAAACTTACAAAACCCAGTATTCATTTCCTCTTTCTTCGTCACCATCATCCTTCATCAGCTACTACATCCCAAATCACAGTTCTCCCAGTACCATTCTTTCCTTTCTGCTTTTCCTTTGTGTTAATTAATGTGTTGATTCAGGCCTGCTGCGTAGTAATGGTGAGGCTGCTAGGCTGCTGAGTGACTCATAACTATGCCTGATTGACTGAATGCTCCCCAGCTTGCTCCTGCATGGCTTTCTGTAAATAGAAATGAAATAATTATTTAATATGACCAGTATTTTATGTTACAAGGCACTAGACACCCTTGCACTCTATTTACAATAATCCAAACTACAAGTTGGTGTTGAGGTATGAGGAATCTCAGCATACTATGATGAACTTAAACCTAAGGGAAGCTATTGCGTGTGTGGAAACAACTAGTAACATTTGGAGGAAAGAATAGTGGAATACGAGAGTGGAAAAAGCTCTGAGAAGCTTCACTGTTGTTAGCTTTTATTTTGTGTCCTGTATTGTGTGCAATTTTTACTGCATCTTTTTATGCTTAATCATCTCTCTGAAGCAGTGATATTGAAGCGTTATTTCCTCAGCTGTTTCCGTTTTTGTTGTGTTTCAAATTCTGCTCATGACATGTACTTAACATTTAAAAGCACAAGTCTTCAATCCAAACTTGAAATATCTAAATGAACAATCTAAGGGTTGTACATCATGATATGATGATCAGTGTCAGAGAACTGGACTCAGAACAGTAGTCATGGTATGGCACCTCCTTCACCAGAAGTTTCAAAGTGCAATTAAATAAGCAGCATGGACCAGAAGTGGAAAAGACAGTGTGCAGGGAGATTTTGGAATCCAGAGTGAGAGCAGAAGCATGTTGAGAGAAAGCTCTGTAGAATGCCATGACTCCTATCTCCAGTCTCCTTGCATTTTACTTTTCACAGAATCACAGAATTTTAAGGGCTGGAAGGGAACTTGAAAGATTATCTAGTCCAACCCTCCTGCCAGAACAGGACCATCTAGAGTAGGTCACACAGGAACTCATCCAGGTGGGTTTGGAACGTCTCCAGAGAAAGAGACTCCACAACCCATCTGGTCAGCCTGTGCCAGTGCTCCCTCTTTCCTTGTGTCTCTTTAGAATCTCTTATGTTCCAGCTTATACCCATTGTTCCTTGTCCTATCATTGGACATCTTTGAGAGCAGCCTGGCTCCATCCTCCTGACACCTGTCCTTTACATATTTGTAAACATTAATGAGATCACCCTTCAATTTCCTCCAAACTGAAAAGCCACAGCTCCATCAGCCTTTCATCAGAAGGGAGATGCTCTACTCCATTGCCTTGGTGGCGCTGCACTGAACTCTCTCCAGCAGTTCCCTATCCTGCAGCACTGCCTCACATTAAAGCCAGGCACTATTCATAAAAATACTGACTGCATCTTTCTTCTTTGAGACAGTATCTCCCAGCTTCTGCTGAGTCTCGATGAGCACATTTAGTCTCTTGTCTGGGAAAAGAAAAACATCACTTGACAGACTATGAAAGGTGAACGGGTCATCCAAGCACTTGCAAAAAGTGAGTGCTCTCACTGAATATTGATAAGGAACATAGATAGCAGCAAGAAAGGCTTCTATGGGTTTATCACCAGCAATGATATGGAAATACAGAACTGCTGCTGAATGAGAGACAAATCTAGTGTAAAAGGACACAGAAAAGGTTGAGATATTCATCACCATTTTCAACTAGTTTTGTACTGGTAAGAAGGTACTTCAATAATCCCAGGCCTCTGAGACCAGAGGGAATGTCTGGAGAAACAAAAACCGATCCTGAGTAAAGGAGGACCAGGTTAAGATGTCTAAATATACATGAGGACCAATAGGATACACCCATGAGTGCTAAGGGAACATAAAAATCATTAAAATTTCCTTCCTTATATCTAGTCTGAATCTACCTTCCTTTAGTTTAAAGCCTTTACCCCTGTCTTGCCACTACATGTCATACTACATCATTCCTTGGAAAAGTGATGGAGCAAGGTGATGGTTGTGAGTAGTCAACATGGATTTTGGAAAGAGAAATCATGTCTAATCAATCTGATAGCCTCCTATCATGAGCAGATTGGTTCAGTGGAAGAGGGGAGAGATGTTGCTTACCTTGACTTTAGCAAAGCTCTTGCATCTGTCTCGTGCTCACAGACAAACTGGTGAAATATGGACTAGATAAATGGACAGCAAGGTGGACTGAAAACTAACTGAGCTGCTGAATGCAACGAACTGTGACCAATGGCACAAAGTCAAGCTTGAGGCCAGTCATCAGTGAAGTGTGCTGGGGGTTGATCAAGAAGCATCTTCATTAATTACCTGGATGACATGACCAGAGTGCACTCTCAGCAAGTTTGGAGATGATAAAAAGATGGGAAGAGTGACTGAAACTCTGAGGTTGTGCTGCCATCAGAGGGATCCAGTCAGGCTTGAGATATGGGCAGCCAGGTACCTCAGTAAGTTCAACAAAGGGAAGTTTCAAGTCCTGAACCTTGGGAGGAATAACTCTGTGCATCAGTACATATCAGTGGCTGACAGGTTTGCAGAGCAAAGCATGTTGCTGGACATCCAGTTGCACACAATTCAGTAGACTACATTAGGTAGAGCATTGCCAGTAACTCAATCCTTTCCCTTTCCTCATGCCTGGTGACACACATCAGGAGTGATGTGTCCAGTGCTGGTTTGCACAATAGAGGAGAGGCATAGAAGCAATGAGGCAGGTCCAGTGAATGGTTATGAAGATGATTAAGGGACTGGAGTATGTGACATGTGGAGAGGCTGGGAGACAAGGCTCAGGAGGGGAAACATCCATGTGTATAAATGCCAAAGCAGGGAGAACAGATCAAAATGGACGCTTTTCAGTGATGCTTCTGCATGGAGGTTGGACTAGACAATCTCTAAAAGTCCCTTCCAACCCCTACCATTCTATGATTCTATGCCTAGTGACAGAGCAACAGACAAAGGGCTCAAACTGTAATGAAATACAGCAATCCCATTTAAACATAGGAACTGACCCATCCTTTTTCATTGTGAGAGTGATCAAACACTGTAAGAAGTTGCCCAGAAAAGCTGTGAAGTCCACACCTTGGAGACGTTTGTAACACAATTGAACATAAGCCCCAACACCCTGTTTTGGCTGACCCTGTTTTGTGAAAGTTGAGGCTGGACTACACGATTGTCACAGATGTCTTCTAACCTCAGTGATTCTGTGGAAGTTCTCTCTCCTACCCCTAACTCAGGACAAAGCATTATTTCAGGTATGTGAAAAGTTAAAGCTTCCCTAAAAACCTCACAAAGCCATTGTCTCTGTAATAAAAAGAAGTAAAAGTCTGACTACCTTCAGGCAGTCTTAATAGTCAGCCTACTGACAGAAGCAAATATTTAGATGCTTACAAAGGTCCTGCTACCTCAGGGAAAGAAAAGGAAAAATATAGTGACTAATATTCCTTAGTGAAGCAGCTCTCTTTTAGGCTGTTGTTTTCTGGTCTAAGAGGCAGTTAAGATTTGTGATTTCTTTCTTCCTGGGCTTTGTTGCATAGTTACTTTTTTTATGGGCCAAATTAAGGCCTCTCTAAAAGACTTTAACAAGAATAGTTGTCACTTTCAATGTTCTAAGATGACATGAAGATGTTTTCCTCTGAGCTTCAGACAAGTTGTTTCATGAGAAGTTCTCTAAGAACCTCAGAGTAAATGTTCCTGCTCCTTTCTGAGGTTCCTTTCTTATGGTCTATGCGGACACTTTTGTTTTCTTCCTATTGGAGATGTATCCAGTCCTCTCCACACCCTTCTAGAAGTTGTTGGCTATTTTCACTTAAATTAGAAAGAATTTTAGTGCCGTTCTTTAGGGAAAAGGCTGAAAGCTCTCATTTTTGTCATGTTCATTAAGTTGCAAGGAAAGCTTTAGTGGATCTCTATGGGTTAATAGACATAGAATAATCTATCAAAGTGGAATTCCTTCATTTTCCTTTTTTTTTATTGAGGGGGAGGGGGGGGTTGTCGGTTGCTTCACACCTCTATGGGGCTTTTCTGTAAATTACAGACGATGGGCTGAGCCTTGCAAATAAGCCACAGGCTACTCACTGCTGCTCTGAAGCAACTGATACTGTGACCCCCGCCACTGGTTTCAATATGGTGAGTTAAAGCTGGTAAGAGGAAACACACAAATGTGAGCTCTAGTGATGTAAATTTCAAGAGATGGAGAAGAAAATGGATTTTAAAAGCAGGAAAACTATAAAACCAAAATGTTTAGTTTTATCATTTCCTGTTCTTGATATATCCACTGCCTACAGTCTATAATCTCTGATCCAAGATCTTGTTTGTTTACACCTATAGGCTTAATAACTTTTCCGTGCAGAAAGTGTTCAGGCTATTTCTATAATAGTGATTGCATAATCCTCCTGTATTTAAATCATCTCAAAGAATCTTGTTCATGCCTTTTCTGCAAGGTACACAGTATAAGCGCTGTCACCGTTTTACTATCTAAAATAGAAGCAGAAAGAGTGAAATGCAACAGTAAGTTCAAGTTGACAAAACATGTTTGCAACAGAGTAACACATTTGACTTCTCTGTTTACTATGTGAGGATGTAGGTGCTTACAAAAGTCAAATTATAGCTAAAAAGTTCTATGAGATTTACTGCATTGCACCTGGTTGGTACATCCAGCTCCATGTTTTCTCTTCTAATCTGATGCATGAAACTAATAGAAACAGAAACAAGGTCATTTGAAATGAAAAACACTCATTTTCTGTGCACAGAAAATGCTACATATAATAGAAACCCGAGAATTGTTAGCAAGGAGCTCAAGCTTGAAAATATGTGTAGTCAAGGAAGAGTCTGCAATTAGCTGGAGGGGGAAAACAGTAATAAAAAGGCACAAACAACTTTTTTAATGCTTTCAGATGATTAATATAACAATCTGGAAATGATCAGTGTGATGTCTGGGCCATTACAAAACCTCGTAATTCCGGTTCTGTAATGTTAAGCATAGTGCCAAGGAAGATTATTTTGTGCCAAACTTTCTATAACACCTGGTGCTAGGAAAATATGCTTTCTATTTCTCTTTTATGAAAAGAAAACATTGCAAGTCTCTTTCTCTGTAAAGTATGCCATCCTTTCATCTCTGCATGATTATTTCCACTCTTTATGAAGAAATACAAAGCACATATACACAAATACTGTCACTAGTCATGCACTTCCCCTAAACCAGCAAGAAGATGACCTCGTAGTGACTCTCATTTCACTGACTATGAAAATCACTTCACTCATGTCAGGCTATGTGACCTTGAGTCCTACTGAGGCATAATTACTCATGCACAATTAGTTTTGTTGGGTTTAACTCATTTCATCGGGCAAGGGCATGTGACACTCATACAAAACAGGCTCTGATCTAACCGATGGCTTGAATTGGGCACTCAGAGATGTGAAAGTTCAAAACAACGCTTTTAACTTATTCATGTGTCTACATTATGCTGATTTGAGCCAGAACTAAAACAGGTGCTGCTAAGTTACTCATAATATTAATATCCTATTTTTATATAGCCATTTTCAGCAGCAGACCTTCAAATACTACCCAAAGTAGTTCATATCTACCAGGACCTCTTCTAGATACAGAAACACATGTCTGTGGCTAGGAAATGACCTGCCCAAGACCACACAGTTACAGAATCCTGTGTAAGCCACTACTCTATAGCCAGAGCTCTGTAATACATCACTTAACTGCAACGCAGTTTTGAGACCCCACCTGCAGTGCTGCATTCAGCTCTGAGTTCCTCAGCACAGGAAAGACACAGATTTGTTGGAGCAACTCCATAGGAAAGACAAAACAGAAGACTGGATAACCTCTTTTGTGAGGAAAGGCTGAGAGAGTTGAGGCTGTTCATTCTGGAGAAGGCTCCAGGGAGACTTTATCACAGCCTTATTACTTATTTTAATATTACTTATTTCAGTACTTAAAGGGGGCCTATCACATAGATGAGGACAGATATTTTGGCAGCGCTTGTTGCAGTAAGAAAAGGGATATTGATTTTGAACAGAAAGAGAAGAGATTCAGAACAGATAAAACAAAATTCTTTATCATGAGAGTAATGAAACATTGGAGCAGGTTGCCCACAGAGGTTGCAGATGGCCAGTTACTGGAAACATTCAAGGTGAGGTTGGATGTGGCTCTCAGCAACCTCAGCTAGTTGAAGATGAAGATCAATCCCTTCTGTGACTTTTTGAAAGTGGGAGTAGTACTTAATAAGAAGACAACACAATTCCTCATTTCCCTATGCATTCATTTCCCTGTCCTCCCTGATGTCTCACTTTCTTGCATTTGTCCCTTCCCCTAAATTTCTTAAATTGTTTTCATGTATCAGTTTGTTCTTTCCTGTGGAATACATGGGAAACTTGTTTCCTCTCTTCTTAACAGCTACAAGACTCTGGCTGAGCTCTCCAAAGGCTTGAGTCATTTGTTCAACGGCCCCTCAGCCAGTGACCTGAGAGTTCAAGTCCTTACTGTTGTGTATTATCTCTTGTTTTCTTTAGGGCTTGTATATCTGAGTGTTTAATTTATCATTTTCCTGCCTTTTATCTTTTTCTGTTATCTTTGTCTCTTATGCTGATAGCTGTTAACCAGATGTCCTTACCTTCTACATATCCTTGAATCAGTCAGCACCCAGATTAAAGAGTTTAAATTAAAAAGAACAAGACAGCAATTTAGAGTAGACCTGAAAGCATGCTAAAGACCTAGGCTCAAGGGACTTAGCTCAAGAGTAGAATCCTGAATTTCAGTTTACAAGCGGCGCCAAACCTCCCACTCTGTTCATCAGCTATTTATATACATCACAGGAAAGAGCAAGGCTACAGCTGTTCATTCTGGCCATTTGGTCTGCCATGAGCTGGTTCCAATCTCATGACATTGACAACAAAACCACACAATGACAAAAAAAAATTAGTATTATTTCTGTTTTATGGCTAAGGGTCTGGGCCACAGTGACTGAAGAACTAATCTTAAATCATACAGGAATCATGAGTTGGTACAATCCCAGTTTCTAAATACAAAGTCATTTTCCTGTCGAAGAACTATTTGAAAAGGAATAGAAACTTTTAATATCAATGATCCCTGAACTGTAGGTCCTTCTAAATTGGAAGCTGATTTACTTGAAAATTTGCTTGTTGTTTGTATTGGTTTTGCATGACAAGGGTTTGGTAGGGGAGCGATCTACTGGGAGTGATTCCTTTGAAAAGCTATCAGAAGGTTCCTCTGCATCTGATGGAGTCAATGCAGACAATACCAAGACAAGACTCACCACTGGCCAAGGCCAAGCCCATCAGTGATGGTGGTAGCACCTCTGGGATAACATAAGAAGAAGGGGAAAGAAAGAAGGGGAAAATAAGCTCTGCAGAACTGCAGCCAAAGAGAGGAGTGAGAATATGTGATAAAAAGAGCTCTGTAGACACCAAAGTCAGTGAAGAAGGAAGGGAGGTACTAGAGTAAAGGTTTCCCTACAGCCTCTGGTGCAGCCTATGGTGAGGCCCTGTCCCTGCAGCAATGAGGGAGCCCAGAGTCACCTGCAGCTCAGGAAAGGACTCCATGCTGAAGCAGTCAATGAAGAGGAGCAGCCTGTGGGAAGGATTCATGTTTATGAAGTTCATGGAGCAGATGGATGTACTCAAGTGAGGCTGTGACCCCTCTGAGAGAAGATTTTGGAGTAGGTTTTCTGGCAGGACTTGTAACCCTGTGGGGGACCCACCCTGGAGCAGTCTATTTCTGAATGACTGCATCCTGTGGAAGGGACTCATGCTAGAGTTCATGAAGAACTACAGCTTGTGGGAAAGACTCACATTGATAAAATTCATGGAGAACTGTCTCCTGTGGGAGACACCTCACACTGCAGCAGGAGAAGAGAGTGAGAAGGAAGAAGGGGCAGAGATCATCTGTGATGAACTGATGTCAACCCTCCTTCCCCATCCCCCTGTGCACCTGGGGGAAGGATGTAGAAAAATAAGGAGTGAAGATGAGCCTGGGAAGATGGGAGTAGTGGGGGTAAGATATTTTAAGGTTTGGTTTTTATTTCTCATTACCCTAATTTGATTTGATTGGTAATATATTAAATTGATTTTCACTCAACTGAGTCTAATTTGCCTATAATGGTAGTGGGTGAGTGATCTCTCCCTGTTCTTGTCTCAACCCACAAATTTTTAATTGTTTGGGGTTTTTTTCCCCTGTGCCAGGGGGAGTGATGGAGCTGCTTGGTAGGCACCAGTGAAGGTCAACCCACCATATTGTTGCTCACAATTAAGTTTTGTGTAACTTTTAAAACAAACAAATTTGTTTAAATATGAACAGCAGTAAGTAAAGTATCATATCAATTTTATTATACTGTCTGCCTATAAGGTAGTGAAAACTACAGAGTATATCTTTGGGAACAAATTTAATCCAAAGAGAACTAGAGATACTATTATTCTCTCATTATAACCCTGCAGCCATTTTCATCCCATTTTGTTACCCCACTTAGTTTTCTTTTCAATTTTATCTTACTTTTAAACTATTTAGATTCGATACACTTGTTTAGCTCATGTTTGAGCTTGTACTTGTTCGGTACAGGTGTCTTTAAAGACAAGTTCATACTCACTGATGTGTGAAGTGTGGTTTTCCCTCTCAAAATCCACAATTTAATTATTTTTTTTAGCAGGTGCCAAACATTCAAATTGGAAATTACTCTCCACACTCTTCAAAAAAAAATTATAAAAATACTTCCCTAACGTCAATCAGTTGATGCTGCAATTTCAACATCATATTCCTGAGCAAAGTCAAATTCTCTACCCTGAATTGGTAGATCATGATGGTAAAACAGGCATCTTGCTGGAACTGTTTGATAGTTGTTTCATGCCCTAACTACTGTTCTTATTCTTTGCAAGTGCTCCTGTTATCAGTTAGTAGTTGGTTTGCGGCTAAAGTGCATTAGTTTATTCCATTAGGTGTGGATAACAACTGTATCAATTCATGGGCAGGCCTTAACTCAAATTTCAGCCATCTACACGAAGTTATCTGTAGAGGGTGACAAAGCTGCAGGCATCAAGAAGGAGAGAAAATCTAATCAATAGTTTTGGTATGAAAACAGCTGGAAGATATTTTAACCTGATTTGAGCAATGTGTACTCCTAAGGAAGCCCTCATTTTAGTGAGTGAAAAGTTGTTTTTTTTTCTTGGCTTTAAAAGAAGCTGAATCGTGTCTCCTCTTCCATTTATAGACCAATGCAAAGACCCTCCTCTTTGAATACATCATCTCAGTGCCTCTACAGACCTGTAACATAGAGAGAGGAGTGATTACATTTGGTTAGATTCTCATACTTTAAAATCAAATATGAAATGTGTCTTATTTTGAGACATTGTTCGTGGAAAGTGTTGGTATCCAAGACATACATATATTGCCCTGGGAAAAGTGAGATAGTCTTTTCCCTGTCCTTTTTTTTTCCACTAGTGCCTAATGCCGAGGGACCAGAGGCAAGCTGAGAAGATTCAAGCATTTACTTTTGCAGAATATAGGATCTGCTTATCTTTTCTTCTCTGCACCTCTCTGATATGGTACAAAGAGAGCATGAGCTGCACCCGCTCTCATCTACTAATGCTTTTACTCATTAGCCCTGTGGTAAATAAGTGGCTGCATGCTGACTAAGGCATGGAAGCAAAAGATATTTCTTGATGTTTAGCATATTAAATCATTGCTTTTGGGGTTCAAAATGTTTTCTTTCCCTGTTGACCCTTCATAATTTTCCAGTTACTCAAGGCAAGAGTAAAAATAAAATTAAAAATGACATTTCTATGCTGCAACAAGAGACCTAAAACCCAGCTTAAATCTGGAGCTGTGGTTCATGTCCAAAGTTCTTTGATAATACAGTCTATGTCCAAGGGAATTGCTTAACTCTGTTCAGTTCGCACATCCCTGTTCACGCCCATAATGAGTTCCTGCATAAATTACATGATAATAAATTGTGTGACATTTTGGACCACGTGCTGTGGATTTTATAGTTCCAGTTTCCTGACAGAATCCAACCCATGCGTTCAGTTTCTTCTTGTTTACTATAACAGTTTCTCAAGTATTTCACACTAAAGTGCTTGCGATGTTGTTCCATGCATGATAATCAGATCAGGATAAGGTTACATAACAAGAAAGAACTTTGCTTTCATCCTCTCTAGGTAATAGATGAGCAAGTCAGACAGGAAATCAGTCTCCTTTCAAACAGGCTATATTTAAAAATTTATGATGCAACGATATCTTATATTCCCCAGATTTAGAGGAAAAAGTGTGGTTTGACAAAGAGGCATTCTATACCCAAAGCAAAATGGTAACACTGTTGCAAGTGTACAGCATGAAACGGAGCCACTGACAATATCAATCCTATTATTAATCATTCTGTAGAGAAGGGCTATTTATCAAGTGATGAATCTCTCAGCAACTATGGCTTACATGACTTGAACTTAAAGAACCCTGAACGATCCTTAAAGGAAAAAGGAAATGTTAAATTTTCACATGGGCCTTTGCTTTTCTGGGTCAAGGGAAAAATATGGGACTACCATTAAGGCCACAATGCTTAAGCTTGTGCCTGTTGCAATAAATCAGGGAGCGAGCAACAGGAGAAGAAAACAGAAAGATACCTCTCCGCTTCGCCTCTGACTCTCCAAACATCAGTGTCCCAAGGAGCAGGCAGCACAATGACTCTTCCTGGAGAAGAGGACATGGTTTTAGTCTTTCCAAATGTGGAGTCCTAGCAGGGCTATCTTAGAGCAGAAGAGAACTCCCAGGAAGTTCAGCCCTTTTCAAGTGGTTAAGGAGATGGATTAAAGGGTTGGAGGCTAACCTGTGTTCTCAAGACCTGCTCCCAGTTTCCTACAAATCAGAAGAATCGAAAGAGGATGACTATGGAAAAGGCCAGTGGCTTAGACAATCTTCCCCACAGAAGTGCTATCTGGAGGTCAGCACCAGTCCTGATGATTGGAGACTCCTCCTAATATTACCAAGAAGAGAAGTCTTATGTGTGGGTAATAGAATGGGCACTGTTTCCCACTATGGAGGGGCAGTGTGGAAATGCTTTTGATGCCAGCACATCCATTTATGCATCTGGCATCCAGGAGATCCTTTCCACTGCCTTTAATGAAGAAAAGAAGATGCGCTGTGCGGTGAGGGAAGTTTTGCCCTGCTGGCATTGTAACTCTCCATCTGTTCTGCAGGCAGAGTGAAAACTTTGGTGTCAGGAGCAGTGACATCAACATTAAATGTACTTTTTTCTTTCCTTTTCAGAAAAAAAAAAAAAAGGGAGAATCAGAAAGAGATGGATAAAAGTGCGTAACTTTCCACAGGCACTTCTCCTCTGAAGAGAGAAAACAGGCTGGGTGGATGCTGAGTTGAAAGAATTCAAGAGTGAATATGTCAGTTAACAGCGATTTGGCTTGAATGATATCTTCCCAGAGGAAAGAGGTAACTCATAAAACTTTCCTTCTGGAAGCTCTCAGATTCCAGCTAATTAATTGCAGTGAGGTATCTTTTAAACTAGAGGTGTGCCAAGACAGATCCAGTTGCTTCTGAAATGCTTACTGTTGCCAAGTCTTGCTATTATTACTTTAAAGATCAGCTCCAACATATATCAATGCAAAAATCCTTGGCAGTGTAAAGATAATGCAAAATTACAGCAAGTTCTTTTATGAAAAATAATATCTTCATGAAGACGAGAAGGGAGCACAGGAAAATAGATCTTGCTATGAAGCCTTTGAACTTGAATGCCTTGAAATAAAGCTCTGTGCCCTGCAGGCTCAAAGGCTGGTGAGCAAGGCAGCTGGTTTACCAGCTGAACAGTTTGGAGTGACCATGTCACCTCCCCCCCCCGGTTTCAATACATCATTGTACATGTCTTCAGTGCTTTGCCTCCTAATGGCCACACTTACTTGACTTTGAAAACATTGCTGCTTCTTTTGTCTTCTTCATTTGACATGACACTCCATGGGCTGCGATTTGTCCTCTATTGAATGTTCCTGTTCTTATTGTGTGCACCTGTGGGGTTTGTAAGGCAGCCTAGGAGTGATGATCTATTGACTGAGCAGGAGGCAGGTTCATAGGCTCCAAGAGTTGCACTGAGACTGCAGGACGCTACAAGGAGGGCCAACATCATCTGAGTTTCTTTCCAAGCACAATGCAAACTGATCTCTTTGACTTTGCTCTCTCATGGCAACTCTTCCAAATGTGCGAGCTGACTTGTGCTTATTACTTGTTTGTGAAACAGAGTAAGTAAATTATCCTCAATAACCTTCAGCTTTGTTCCTGATGACAAAGCTAACATAGGTGGGGTAAGTGTACACAGTTATACATAAATTAATAAATAAAGATGGACTTCTCATTACAGTTTATTAACTCCTTTTAAAAAAGCTGTATAGACAAGGACACTGGATTTTTAACTAACATTTGCAGCTCATGATGAAACCCTTGCAGATTATCCTGCCAAACCAAACAAAAGCCTGTACTGCTGTTTGTTTCTTTTTGGTTTTGACTGCTATTTTAACCTGTGATAAGACCACAGCTTTTCCCATGCTGGGTAGATTGACTGAGATTAACCCTCACTAGGTTTCCGGATCATATAGAAGATGTTCAAATACCAGGGTTATAGCTAACCTTAGAAAAACCTTGATATGTAGCTTGTAATTCATCTGCAATAGAGCATGAAAGATTGAAGTCAGTGGCAAACAGTTTTGTTTTGAATCTGTATCTCTCACAAGAAAACTAAAAAAGAGTGTGCAATGACCTAAATAAGCTGTATTTTACCACACCTAAAAACTAAAAGCAAAGTGTTTATAGCCTTGAGCCCCACAGAGCCATAGATGGAAGTTGCCACTTTGAATTTTTAAATAAGTGTTGTTCCTTAAAAAGTGCAGAGGAATAATAGGTAACAGAAAACTTGTTCAACTATTAATGGTGTCATTCTCTTGCAAAGATGTAGGATAAAGAGATAATAACGATTATCACAGAGTGGAAGAATAAAGTGGAAAAATAAACTATAATTTCAAAGCCATAAAAGCACTTGGGAGGCAGTTTTTCATCCACCTTTTTCTACATTTGACTTTTGCACATCAGAGCAGAGAGATATCAATAGAAAAACAGTCTGAAAAGATTGATGAAGCCACTAGGACCAGAGTTTTCTTTTAAAGTTGACTGTGCATTCAGATTTAATATTCAAGCTTTATTAGATGCAAAGTGTAAAACACAGAGCTCTTATTCAAGACAGAGCCTAGGAAAATGATACTGTAAGAAGTCTGAGATAGGGATTGTACAGCCAGTGGTGGCTCTGGTCAGCCTCACTATCACCTCCTATGCTCACATTTCTCCCTGAAGAAGCTACCTTCTTGGGGTACAGCTAAATAGTGTGTCCTAGTTGCTTAACTTCAAGTTTGCAGGCTAAATTTGGTCTTGATTTATTATAAAGCACCAGTTTATAAATTATAGAGATTCAGAGAAGGGAAATTTGCTCTTATTCAAAGAAGCACTTAAATGTGTGTTTTCATGGGGCAGGTCCTGTTTGAGCAATCTGATCTCCTTCTATGACACGGTGACATGCTCAGTGGATGAGGATGTGAGGCTGTGGTTGTGGTCTTCCTGAACTTCAGCAAGGCCTTTGACACAGACTCCCACAGCATCCTCCTGGAGAAACTAGCTGCCCATGGCTTGGATGGAGCTACTGTAAGATGGGTGGAAAACTGGATGGCCAGGCCCAGAGAGTCATAGTGAATGGAGCTAAATCCAGTTGATGGCTGGTCACCAGTGGTGTTCCCCAGGGCCTGGTGCTGAGTCCTGTTCTGTTTAACATCTTTATCAGTGATCTGGATGAGGGGATTGAGTGCACCATCAGTAAATTTGGTGATGACACCAAGCTGGGCATGTGTGTTGATCTGTTTGAGGATAAGAAGGCTCTTCAGAGGGAACTGGGCAGGCTGGAGAATGGGCTGAAGCCAATTGCATGAGGTTCAACAAGGCCATGCGCTGAGTTCTGTGGCTTGGCTGCAACAGTCCCATGCAGTGCTACAGGCTTGGGACAGAGTGGCTGGAAAGCTGTCCTGGGAGTGTTAATTGACAGGTGGCTGAACTTGAGCCAGCAGTGTGCCCAGGTGGCCAAGAAGGCCAAAGGCATCCTGGCTCCTATCAAAAATTGTGCGACCAGCAGGACCGAGGATGTGATTATCCCTCTGTACTTTACACTGGTGAGGCTGCACCTTGAATACTGTGTCCAGTTCTGGGCCCTTCACTACAAGAAGGACATTGAGATGCTGGAGAGTGTCCAGAGATGGACAATGAAGTTGGTGCAGGGTCTGGAGAACAAGTCTGATGAGGAGTGGCTGAGGAGCGAAGTGGTGGTGTTTCGGCTGGAGAAGAGAAGGCTGAGAGGAGACGTGATCACTCTCTACAACTGCCTGAAAGGAAGCTGTAGTGAGGTGGAGATCAATCTCTACTGGAGGTCATCCAGTAATGAATGATAAAACACAAGGAAATAGGTTCAAGTTGCACCAGGGGAGGTTGGGAGATTTAGATTGGACATCAGGGAGAACTTTTTCACTGACAGGGTTCTGAAGCATTGGAACAGGCTGTCCAGGGAGGTGGTGGAGTGACCATCCCTAGACATACTCAAAAGACACATAGATGAGGCGTTGAGGGGTATGATTTAATTTAGTGATGGGCTTGGCAGTGTGAGGTTAGTGGTTGAACTCAATCATCTTAAAGGTCTTCTCCAACTGTAATGACTATGATTCTATGATTAGGCATGTGCTTAAACTCCACTGATTATAATAGAATCTAAATATACATTTAAATACAAGCATAGGCGTATGGGACTTGGCAGAAGGCACGCTGTTTTTGAGTCAAAGTCTAAGGTAATTAAGACTGCCAATTCATCCTGAATACAGCTTCATTGAAGTTAAGAATACATTTTAATTCTTACTGACAAAGAGCACCAAATTTGTGTGATGTAAATGCTCCATAAGACTTTCTAATGTCTTGTTTTTGTTAAGGAATCCAGACGTCTTTGTATGGGAAGAGCAGGATGGAATCTAATATAATACATTCTCTGTAAACAATCCTGATAACACAATCCCCTTAAAATCAGGCGAGCTCTTAAAGATTTAACTATTTTACAAAATTCTTCTGAATATGATCTCAGTGATCTCATTAGATCTTGAAAAAGAGAGCTTAAACCATAGCATGTGGCAACAGTTAGTTAGTCTAGTTCAGTCTAGTCAGATGACAATGTGCATCCATAGTAATGCAACAACTATGCACATAGTTGTGTTTGTAGGTAGTATACAGTCCATCAAGATCCTCTTTAATATTCTCACTTCTGGGCAAAGGACAGTCCTAAAATCTTCACCACTGGCCGTAGTGACTTATTTTTGCAATATTGTCAATAAATATGTAGTATCTTGCAGAACTAGTGCACAAATGATTTCATCGGGAAACTTCAAGCATATTGTTATGACAGCAGCATGAAATGTGTTCTTTTGTTTATTTGCTAGAGTTGCAAAAGTGAAAGTAGCATAGCCGTGTGCTTCTCTTTCTTATATAAATATATTTAGGTCTACTTGCTGACAAATCTATGGACTCTCAGCTATTGCCTAAATTTTTCCAAACATTCCTATTTGCTTCTCAATTTTCTCTTAGCATCTGAACCATTCTTGGATTCCCTCTGCTTCTGAAATGCTCATATGAAGGTCGCTTTTATTTATCTGGGAGTTATTTATATCTATATTATGGTTTATAACCCTGCAAGCAGTCTCTTCAGTCTATCTAGCAAAATTGATACTGCATACTCTGCCCTCGTGAGACCGTATCTGGAATATTGTGTCCAGTTCTGGGCCCCTCAGTTCCAGAAGGACAGGGAGCTGCTGGAGAGAGTTCAGTGCAGGGCCACAAAAATGATGGAGTGGAGCATCTCCCTTATGATGAAAGCTGAGGGAGCTGGGACTCCTGAACTTGGAGGAGACTGAGGGGTGACCTTATTAATGTTTACAAATACATAAAGGTTGGGTGTCAGAAGGATGGAGCCAGGCTATTCTCAGTGATGTCCAGTGATAGGACAAGGGGCAATGGGTACAAGCTGGAACAGAAGAGGTTCCAAAGAAATACAGGGAAGAATTTCTTTGCTATTCAGGCGAGGGAGCACTCGAAGGCTGCCCAGATGGGTTGTATAGTCTCCTTCTCTGGAAACATTCCAAACCCACCTGGATGAGTTCCTGTGTGACCTAGTCTAGGTGGTCCTGCTCTGGCAGGGGGTTGGACTGGATGATGTTTCAAGGTCCCTTCCAGCCCTTGAGATTCTGTGATTCAACAGCAAAGTCACTTTGTGTTTTGTGGAGTCTTCTGGAATCAAAGTTCTGTCTGAGGCCTAGAAGACGTATTTTCTGATCTTTGATCAGATTCCTGATGAGTTCATGAATGCACAGGGGTGGTCATTTGTGGTGTGACACAATGTTAAAACTTTCTGAGACCTACTCTTTGGGTACACCTGACCAGAGACTGTCTCAGTTTCTAAATCTAACTACCCTTCATCCCACTGTACCAAGCCTTCATCTTGGACATTTATTACCTGCATAGTCCCAGGGAATTTCTGTCCCTATCACAGGGATATTCGGCTTAAAGGCTGATGGATGTTTGGTGGGAGTCCCTGACTCGCCAAGGTCTAACTACTCAAGCTTGCATCTAGGATGGACTTAAAGTAGTAAGGAGCTTACTCCTGGGAATGTCTTTCTCATTGATACCTAAAACACAGTTGTATTCTTATACCAGAGAGAAATTGTCTTCATATTCTCTTCCCAGCCAGCAAGGGAAATCTAGCTTGGTGGTGACAACACAGGGATTGTGGCTGCCAGCAATCTCCTTGCCCCCGTCAGGTCCATGTGCTTGGCCTGATGAGCTTGGCTTCATACACCATTGTCATCCTATTATGTATGAAAACAGATGTGGATTTTGCAATGCTAAAAAATTTGAGCTCCACAGCTCATTTGTTAAAGCAAGAAAAATGCAATGTAATATCTCAGCCCCCTAGCAGTTTGAGACGTGGCACTGCAGTGCTTTACAAGCATCTTTTGTGCACCACAGCAATTTTCTCATGATTTTCTCACTTGAGTTACCAGCCTATTGTAACAGCTGGGTTACAGGAGAAATGAATTGGCCCTGAGGTCTCCTGTGACCACTCCTTCTTACATTGCACTTCTGCTCCCTCCCTTTGGGAAGGGAGTTACACTGGCTGCAGCTTTTATTTTCATTCCTATTCAGTCTTTAGCAGTTCCCCTTTGATGCTTCCTGCCACCTCTCTCTTTCTTACTGTGCTTTGACGGCTTGCTACTGCAGGCACAAGTAAGATCATGCTGTGATGAGCTTCCTCAAAGCAATGTCTTGCTGGTAACAGGTATCTCTGCAGTGGAAACTGGCAGTGTACTGCTGTAGGGAGACAATATGTTCCTCTCTGTCTTTTCAGATTCATCCCCTCTCGGGAATCACAAGGGCACCCCTCTTGACCAGAAATGTCAAACCACAGTTTGAAGCTGGCAGCAGATAAACTCTGACATGGTTCAAATCTGCAAGCCCTGAGAGCAGTAGCTTGCATTGATGTGCTTCCTAAAGGTCTGCATCTGCATTAGGAGTGCTGCTGATCTTTCCCCTTAAAGGTTTAGCATTTACAATGGTACCACAGTGAAACACAGAAAGGAGGCATTTTCCTATTTCTGAGTTTCTGAAGCTCTTAAAACAAAGCCTAAAAGGGATTTTTATTCTTCTCCTGAGAGATGAAACATTAAAAAAACCCCTTCTGAACATGTAAGCAGAAAAACAAAATAATTGAAAGAAGGAATGTATGTTACTTTAAAAAAGGAGGATTGAGGAGCTGAAATAGTTTCAAGTGCAAGAGGTGACTAGTTCTCACACTGAATAGAAAGAATAACACTCAAAACACACAAGATTGGAGGAAAATTTGTCATGCCTTCTGTTTACTCCCAGAAAAATACAGTTCCATGCTTAAACTCCACAAACACCATGATCTGTAAGAGTGAAACATTGTTCTACTCTCTAGGGCTGAGCAAAGTCAGGACAAGAGGTTATAGGGCCAAAGAATGGCCAGGAAGAGTACGATTTCTCAGCTGATTGCCGGAGCTAATGTAATCGAGGGCAGCTCTCATGCTACATCCTTAGCCTAGAGATGAGGACAAAAAATGGATTACATCCATCTTTCATAATACATGAAATAAATTGAATACAGTCGAAGATCCCTCTGCCTCTATGTCTCAGGCTTTATAGATACAAATAAAAAGAAGAAAAAGCAGTCCAATAATCTAAATCCCAGTAGCATGTTTGAGCCACCATCCCTGGAGGTAGTTAAAAAACGTACAGATGTGACTCTGAGGGACATAGAATCATAGAATGGCCTCGCCTGGAAGAGACCTTTAAGCTCATCAACTCCAGCCTTTGTCTCAGCCCTATCAACCACTGGATCATTTCTCTCAGCGCAACATCCACCCAGCTCTTAAACCCCTCCAGGGACAGTGACTCCAGCACCTCCCTGGGCAGCTCATTCCAATGCCTGACAACCCTTGCAGCAAAGAAATTCCTCTTCATATCCAGCCTGAACCTCCCCTGGTGCAACTTGAGGCCGTTTCCTCTTGTTCTATTGCTTGTTACTAGGGAGAAGAGACCAACTCCCACCTCAGTACAGCTTCCTTTCAGGTAGCTGTAGAGAGTGAGAAGGTCTCCCCTGAGCCTTCTTTTCTCCAGGCTAAACAGCCCCAGATCCCTCAGCTGTTCCTTGTATGAGATGTGGTCCAAATCCTTTCCTAGCTTGGTAGCCCAGCCTATGGATCCTCTCCAGCAACTCAATGTCCTTCTTGTAGCGAGGCGCCCAAAACTGTAAACAGTATTTGAGATGGGCCTCACCAAAGCCGAGTCCAGGGCAATGATCACCTCCCTGCTCCTGCTGACAACACTGTTCCTGATACAGGCCAGGATGCCCTTGGCTTTCTTGCCCACCTGGGCACACTGCTGGCTCATACTCAGCCGTTGTCAACCAACACTGCCAGATCCCTCTCAGCCTGACAGCTTTCCAGCCACTGCTCCCCAAGCCTGACATGGTGCCGTGGTGGCTGTGGCAGTGATGGGTTAATGATTAGACTCGATCTTAAAGGTTTTTCCAACATAAACAATTCTCTTGTTCTGTATTGTGTGACAGCTGGACATTTGACAGACTCTGTACATGCATAAAGCTGGAGTGACAACTGGTTTAGAGGTCAGGGCAGAAAAACTGTGAAGTTTCTGAGCAGACTGAATCATAAGAAAAGTCTTGGAGTTCGTGTCAGTGGTTATTTTCTAGCCAGACACCTGCACAGCCTGCCAGGGAAGATGTGTGAAATCTCTCCCAGTTTTGAAGAACTTGATATAGAGACACATCTCAGAAAAGATACAGGTAAAGGTCTATGATTTTTATTCCATTAGACTGAAAAGTGGGAGTGAGAGCCCTATTTCAGATAGAATACGGTAATTTCTTTTGAGAGCAAGGATTGGAGCAGGCCTGGGTCAAATGGAAATCCAAGTTCATTTGTATTTAATATTCTGAGATGTCCTCTACATAGAGAGGTTACATTCTGGCATCTTTTTTTTCTGTGAAGATGCCTATACATGAATGACCCCCAAAGAGACAGTCTCCAACTTTCAGTGGTTCATAATAAGAAAGTCCTTGGGAAAAATGGTCTGAACATAGAATTCTGCTTCCATTTAGAAAAGCAGAGGAATTATGCATGAAGCATTAATCTGACATCAGTGGAAGCTGCAGAATGGGACATATAAGGAAATGAAAACTCCTGAACTTAAAAAAAAAAACCCAACAAACAAGTCCACAACAACAACAACAAGAAGACAGGTTTAGATAACTAATATTTTTGAAACTGTTTTGGCTGCTTCCTGTTAAATTATGCCTACATGCAGATGATTTGGGCTATAAAAATAAAAATGTTCTGCTCTGACACCTACCAACGCTCCCACTGTTAGTAATCAGTTTAAGATATTGGCATCCATACGGTTGTGGGGAGGACTGGGGGAAGAGTACTTCACTTCAGGTCAGCCTAACGCTGTGAATTCCCTTTAAAACCCTTTCTTGAAGAGCAAAGCAAATTAATACTTAAGACCAAAACCATTCCACTGTTAAAATGATGCATGTGCTGTAATTAGAAAACCTTGGAGACAAGATTGGTTTTAACATGTAATATTTTAACATGGAAGTGCTTTGTTTGATGTCCTTGAACATTTCTGCAAAAGGTCTTTTGCAAAGGATTATTTTAAATGTAAGTGGAGGGATCCATCCAAAGACAGTAGCTGTTCACACATCAACAACCTATTGTTGCTGCAGATACAGACGCTTTTCCTTTGCACTCTGAACTACCACAATTTTGCTGTGACTATTCTAGCCCCTTACAAAGGAATTAAATTTCATGTGAAAGAAAAGAAAATACTGAGCAGGCTAGTGCAGCATCTTTCTGCTTCCTTTCAACAATTTTCTTTCCTTTTAGCTGTCTTTTGTTTCCAGTTTTGAAATCTAGCTGAAGAACAGGCAGTGGTGCCGTTCCTTTCTGCACAGTATGGTAAGCTTGATGTACTGCTCTATGCAAAGGTTACAGATTAAACCTGTTCTTAATATTTATAAGAATTTCAAACCTGATGCTAATATAGCACTGTTCTCCTTAAAGATACAACACAGCACAATCCTCGAGGCAAAAACTACGAAATAAATATTTTTTGAGATAACACATTTCTTCACTTTGCATAAATTTAACACTGTGCTCTCTGTACAATATGTGATGTTTTTTTTCTAACTCCCCATAGACATAAATAGTTCTGGTGAGATGTCATAAAAGTAACAGAAAACACCACGCACTAAGGATGCTGAATTTAAATTTCTGCTTTTGTTTCACATGGCCTACTTACTCTTCAGAAGCCTTGCCATGACATGATGCAGAGTGGGTATGAAGCAACTATTAGACTATATTTAGCCACATATTAAACCTCAGCTGTAAACATCTAGCCAACAATATTCATGGGAGCTTTGAGGTGTCTATAAACAAAAACAATGGCATGGCGCAGCCACCTTTATTAATAAGAGTTTGTAGTGTACACCATGGTCTAGTAGTGGTTGTTCCTCTAGGTCCTGGGCTGAGATTGCTCTTTAATTGATTGATAAATATGGAGGCAATAGGTGCCTGCAGAGATCTGCCTGCAATAGCTGTTTTACAGAAGTCACTTCTTGGACATCTTGTACCTTCTTACCTGAAACTCTCCTTTATTGAGTAAGGACATTAGGTATTTCTAATGTAAAATAAAATGTCTTCATAGCTTGAATACAAGATAAACGTTTCACCTAGACAGAAATGTAAAGTGTACAAGAGGAATAATCCTGAACAAAAAAAGTCACATGTCATGGGCCAAGTTCAATAAAGTCCAAAATCTCCATGTACATTACTCAACCGTTCCTGATATTCCCTCTCTCTGCACTTTGCATCTCCAAATGATATTCTGCCACAGGTTCATGGAGTCTCAGAGGATTTACTTCTTGCAGTTTGTTGCTTTATCAAATTTTTTTGAGTTTTCCCTTCAATTGGTCAACTGCTGACCAAACTTTAGAGTATCTTTAGAGTATCTAAAGTTTAGAGTATCTAAAGTTTGGTGATCCTTTCGACTTGCAAACCAATCCTAGACATTGCAACAGCTCAGATGCACTCTGTTGCTTCACTAAAACACTTCCAAGACCTCCATGAAAAGAAATGCCTTTTACTGCAATACAGGTTTCAACTTCTTTAATAACAGGCAGGTTCTATGTGGGAAATGAAGACACAGGGACATTTTCCTTGCCTTTCCAAGGCTGAGCTCAATGTAGTACGTATTCAACTCAGTCTACAAGGAGGGGAGCAACTTCCCAATATATTTTTTAGCCCATGATCTCTCCTTGATTGACTCGTCTGCACATTTTTTTCATCTCTTTCCCCAAATTCTCCTACTTTGCTGTCATTCTCTTTCATTTTGTGAGAAAGGAAGACAGGGGCAGCAATATCTATTGCTCCCGCCAACAGCAGTCTCCTCTTATTCCTAGTTAAGAATATTTTATGTAGGCTAGATAAGTATCAATAACGTCCTCATCAGTTAGAAAACTAAGCAAACTGAGGAAATATACTCAAAAGGTTGAAGGCTGTAACAGTGAACATAAAGCAGCAGGCCAATGTGCTCTTCTCCCCATTACATTTTGTGTCTACATGGCTAAAGGAGTGAAGAATTATAGTCTTATCTGAAACAAACATTTAAAGAATGTTTGTATGACAAATTATTGCCTCCAGGTCTCACTATCCCTGCACTGAACAATGAACACTTTGTGTAGGTACAGCTGCAGGGATCCAGAGTAGTGTACACATAAAAATCATAGACTCATAGGATCATTTCAGTTGGACAAGACCTTTAAGATCATCGAGTCCAACCACTAACCTCACACTGTCAAGCCCACCACTAAACAATATAACTCAGCAACTCAACTACTCATTTTTTAAATATCTCTAAGAGTGACACCACCACCTCCCTGGTCAGCCTGTGCCAATGTCTAAAACCCCTCTCACTAAAGTTCTTCCTCATATCCAATCTAAATCTCCTCTGACTGTGGAGAGGCTGAATTCTTGACTTGTAGGTAAGAAGAGTTGGACTAAGTGTCACAGGTTGAGTCACTGTCTCTACCACCAACTGACTTGAGAAAGCTGATTGCATGGCCTCAGTTCATAACTGGTCTCCATTTTGGTAAAATTAAAATAAAATATATTATTATTCAATACCATGAACACATCTGCATTGATTTGAGACCAGATGCTTATGTTCCAAACAAACATACAGGATTTGCAGGAAGGGAGAGGGGAAATGCTACAGTTAGTGGGAAATGTAGTGAGAAATGTGGCCCACATGCCCAAGAAGGCCAATGGCATCCTGGAGTGTATTTGAAGGGCTGTGGGCAGTAGGTCAAGAGAGGTTCTCCTTCCCCTCTACTCTGCCCTTGTGAGACCACATCTGGAATCTTGTGTCCAGTTCTGGGCCCCTCAGTTCAAGAAGGACAGAGTTGCTGGATTAGGTGTGACCTAATTAATTAGGGGTGACCTTATTAATGTTTACAAATATTAAAGGGTGGGTGTCAGGAGGATGGAACCAGGCTGTTCTCAGTGTTGTCCAGGGATAGGAAAAGGGGCAACAGGCACAAACTGGAATATAAGAGGTTCTGAAGAAATACAAGGAAGGATTTGTTCATTGTGAGGGTGAGGGAGCACTGGAAGGGGCTGCCCAGATGGGTTGTGGAGTCTCCTTCTCTGGAGACATTCAAAACCTATCTAGATGAGTTTCTAGACCTACTCTAGATGGTCCTGCTGTGGCAAGGGGGCTGGACTTTTCAAGTTGGTTGGATTTTTCAATTCCTTTCCAACCTTTAAGATTCTGTGATTCTGCAATATAGACATCCTAATTTTAGTAGCATTAGATAATTTTCCAAATTATGAAGCTTGTAACTCTAAATAAACTCATTTCAGAATATATAATGAACATGGATTTGATTAAATATTTTCCTTTTTGAATTAATCCTATCATCAAACAATTTTGTCAGTTCACAAACCAAGTGGAGATGGTTCAACTTATCCAAATGGAAGAAAACAGTGAATTTGGGATGCTGGAATAAAATTTCCTAGTTTGGTTCATCTCAGAAAAAAATTAGAACAACAAAATAGGTTAACAGCAATTCCAAAGGTAAGAGATTCATCCAAGGTCACTGTGTTGCACTGGCAAAAGGAGCTTAAGACGTTTTTTAAAACTTCACCTCAGTGACTTAAGAAGAAACCCCCAACATTCTGAAAATTCATAGTGAAATGACATGAAACCACACAACATGATCACCATGGAACTTCACAGATCAAAATCACTTTGCATCAGATGCTAATGAGCAAAAGCAGTACTATCAGTCTATGGTGAATTAAAGAATTTCTTAGTCTTGAGGTTTGGAAAAATTTGCTGTGAGGAGAATTGCCACTTGTGCAAGAAATACAATGTTTATAAGTTGACTTCAGGAAATCTACATGAAATAAGTATTTTGTCTTATCATGAATTGTCTTTTTTTCCCACTTTCTTTTAATTAAATGCTCTTATAAAGTATCTGTTTAGCTTTTCCAAGTCTCTGTCTTTTCTTTTGTTACAACTGCTAACGAAATGCACTGCAAGTTTACTTGTGTTTGCTTGTGTTAAGAAGTGTTCTTCTTAAAATCCCTTTTTTTTCTTCCCACTGATTTATGAATTAATAACATGGAGCTTAAACAGTAGGTTTGAAGTTAGATGAAGTACATTCATTTCTGGTTTGACATTGGATTTAATAATTGTAAAAAGTAATTTGAGTCAAAATGAAAAAGAAATGTGATCATCCTGGGTCTTGGCAAAACAAAAGTGATATCTAAAATAATTTTCTTTTAATCTAAAACCTTTAAAAGATATACCACTTCTTATATGCTCCACAATGGTGTTTTTCGAGATGTACTAGCTGGTATAACAAAAGATTTATTCCTTATGAAATTTTATTGCCTATGTCCATAAATCATTATTGCTAGAAAAAGTATTTTACAGTGTAACACATAGAATCGTAGAATCATAGAACGGTACGGTTGGAAGGGACCTTTAGAGATCATCTAGTCCAACTCCCCTGCAGAAGCAGGTTCACCTAGATCAGGTCGCATAGGAACATGTCCAGACGGGTCTTGAAGACCTCCAAGGAAGGAGACTCCACAACACCTCTGGACAGCCTGTGCCAGGGCTCCCTCACCTGAACAGTGAAACAGTTTTTTCTTATATTTAAATGGAACTTTTTGTGGTCCAGCTTCACCCCATTACCCCTTGTCCTGTTGCTAGATATAATAGAAAAAAGGGATGTCCCAACCTCCTGACACTCACCATTTAGATATTTGTAAACATTAATGAGATCCCCCCTCAGTCTCCTCTTCTCTAGACTAAACAGCCTCAGTTCCCACAGCCTTTCCTTATAAAAAAAGTACTAAGTTTAACAAGGATTTGTGAATTATTTTATCTCCCCTTCACCAACACCAACAATTTTCCAATATATGTCATCAAATTGCTGGTTCTAATCTGAATAGCTGTAGATCTTCATGCTTCAGAGAGGGACATTTCTTGCTGTGCTCAAGCAGAATTTCCTTTTTCTTCAACAGCACAGCCCCATGATGGGTGCTGGCAGAATCCAGGCTGCCCTCCCACCCTCTCCTGTGCTAGATGCTTTCCCAACTAGGGCCCATAAAACCGTGTGCAGTTCTTATCATTTCAGGCAGATTATAATCTGAGTAAACTGACTTTGTAAGTGATGGCAGTATTTAATTCAGTTCATTAATCAATCTCTAAATGTTTCTCAATTCTACACAAAAACTTGCAACTGCAAAAAAACCCAGCGTGATTGGTTAGAAAGTGACTACATCACATCTCTGGAAGAAGCGTCTTCTCAAAATGCTTCATGTTAGAGAGGTGCAGAGAGATTCTTTTTCTCACATGTTCCTGTGCAAGCAACAGGTATATCTGTCTGCTCAGCCCTTCATGCATTAATGTGATTTTCGGCATTAAAAAGATTCTGAGAAGCTCTTGCCGAAACCTCAACATTATCCAGTTATAAAAAAAAATCCAGGCAGTCATCACAAGGTGGGTAAATCCTGAATGACCTACCCCTGTGGACCAGTGATTTTTTCAAATTAGCCCAATCAAATCAATGTGTTTTGTATGCATATTTCATACACACATGAGAGATCTTGGTGACAGAAAAGGCCACACTGAGATATACGAGGGTTTGCTGTAAACTTCACAGATCATTGCTTGGAGCCCTGACCATGACACATGGCCAGAAACACCCCACCTTGCACTCCCCAATTCCTGATTCTCCTCACATGGTCACGTTGCCCACTCAGATGAGGAGAAATATTATTTTTAGAGAGTGAGGACAGCAGAGAGGGATTTTGGGAAGGAACAACTAAGGTCAAATAACAGAATGTATATAGAAAGACTAAGAAATATATTTCTGTCTGTGATGTCACACACAGCAGGTACTTGTCCCCAATTTGTCATCACTCTGTGACTATTCAGCAAGAGAATATCCTTTTTACATTCTGCTCTCTGCTCTCTCCTCTCCTCACAGTTTATCATCCCTGTTTCTGAACCAACTTCAGCTCTCTAGATATTCAATGGAGAGGGAATTCCTTCTGCTTCACAGCCCTAGTGCATCCTCCACATCTTTCTTCTTACTGGACTCACAATTCCCAACACATTTCCGGGTCTTGGCTTATCCCAGAGAGTCTCAGTAGTCCCGATTACTTTCTCTGTCACCCTCTAGGCAATAGTTGAGGAGATGCATTTCTATCTGGACTGCAGAGTTTCCCAGTAGTAATCCCTATGAGATGGCTACTTGCTCTTGCATGCAGAGAGAAGCTCAGCTGATGAGGGTAGATACTTGTTGCTCTGCAAAAGTGGTGGACATAAGCAACTACCTTCACTTAATATGGGATAATGAAAGGGGAAGAGGATGAAAGGCAAGTTTTCCAATGTATTTGAGGAAGCTTTTATCAAGCTGTATTTATATTTAACAAATATTTGTGTCAAAATCACCAGTGTTATTCTGGTAAAGCCATTCATTCTGTCTTTCCTTCAGGGTTGCTGATATTGGAAGGAGTTCATTAATCAATGATCTGCCAGGTCCAGGATTAAATTAAGGACTGAGGGAATTATAGAACAAGGGAAGGAAGAAAGCCATGTCTTGTTTTCACTACCCTATGCAACATATACAATCTGTGGCATGTATCTACTCAGTCTTCCCCATCTCAGTGTGCTGCATCTGGCCTGCTCCAAGATTTATCATTTCAGTGACTCCACAAAGGTGACCTGATAGACCATCCTTCAGTCACCAGTCTGCAAACTTGTGTGTAGTACCTTCTTCCTGGTTATTTCTCTTAAGATTGAGGCTAGAAGATAAGGACACGTGGAATATCACCACATACAGTACCACAGAACACACCTGTGCTTCCTCCAGAAGGCTTTGAAGATCTGTCACAGTGGAGATTTCTCTGAACAAAGCAGTAACAACTCCTACGTGCAGTCCTAGACAAGTTGCATACTTGAATCTGGACTCCAAGAGAATATGTGGATGTACTTTGCCCTTTGAAACAATCAGAATGGAAAATCCCCATCTACATAGAATTCCTACAACTAATGGACATTTTCTCTCCCAATATCAAGGGATATGGTTGTTGTGTAGAGTTGTTGGTTGTGTAGAGTTAGGGATAAGAGATCAAAGTTATAAAGTTTACAATGTAAAATTTTAGATGTTAATTGTTTTCATGTCATATTACTCATCTTTCAGGCAAGCTGCTGTGAAAACTCTGCTAAGAAGAACACAAAGACACAATTTCAATTCTTTTCAATGGCCTTTCAATTCTTGTGTGTGTGTCTGTGTGTGTGTGTGTGTGTGTGTGCATATAGGTTTCAATGTACATAAGCACTTTCCATCTGTGGTCTGTAGACTAAGAGCAAGGATTTATCTCTACTAACATCTTTTAACATCTCCTGGTATTAGTTAGGTATAGAAAAGCATGAAATAATCACAGCTGCACCCCACAGAGCTTTCCTGTCCAGCCCCATAGGCTAGCACTGCTGTGAAAAAGAACTCATTTTGCTGGTCCAGTTAATACCACAGGAGATGCAGCCTACCTCAAACAGCAGAGAATTGTCTTCTGAAAGTAGATGTTGCATCCCAACAGATGCTTTGCTGAACCACAGTTCTGGCAGGAGCTCTAGGACAACAGTCTTTTAAAGAAAAATCTATTTTCATTTCTTTTACTTGTTAATTTCTTTTTCTGAAGGGAGAAGAGGAAAAGAGTAATTGAAACACAAATGAGGAGCACCAAGAAGGCTTTTCAAAGAACTGAAACGACTGTTGCCTTTATCAGAAACCTCTGCACTGACTAGAAAGTGTTTGCTTCTCAGTTGAGAAGATTATAGCCAGATCTGTAGTAATTGAGAATGGCAATCACCATTTTTCTGCATGTTTAATTACCAGTGGGCATTTATATGCAAATCATTCAATGCAGTTCATTACAGACCAGAGAGGACCAACATGCAGGAAGAATGTGCTAAATAAAACCATGACATGAAACAGCAGACTGCCATAGGGCTGACGAGTGACAGCTTGCAGTCATACTTCTGCAAGGCAGACAAAGTAGAATTTTACTGGATCAACAATTACTGAAAAAGGCATTAAAGGTCAAAATGGATAAATATCAAGCCATACAAATCCCATCTTTAGCTAGCAGCAATTTGGAAGGTTGTGCCGTTCTAAACAACAACTCGTTGTACAAAATCTGCTGGAAATACATCATGGAGTTCCTGCAGAAATCGTATGTTGAAGCTATGTCTTTCTAGCTATTAATAATGCTACAACAAGTATCATCCTCTATCATATCACTGGTTTTTAACTGCTCTTCATAAATATTTCTAGAATTGGCTGAATTAGACTTCTAATGATTTCTCTATTAAATCATGGTCTGATCAATTTTTACGGCATTGCCTTAGGAATGAAATCAAACAAATGTTGTGCTGCACTTGCTTTTCCTCTATGGATTTTTGAGGCATTACTTTAAAAATGTATTTTTGTTTGACAGAAGAGACATCGATTTGACAGCTTGCCTTACGAAATTAGTGTAGCTTTCAAGTAAGGTAGTTGTGCTGGGTGATCTGTATGCTACTTCACTATTATTTGAGGTTTCAGCTCACATCCCAGTCACATGGGGCAATTTGTCATTATCTCTGCTAATGACTATGTGAATCTGGATCAAGCTGAGCAGCTGATAAATAAACATGTTGATTTCTGGCAAAGTACTATCAAAGAACATGATTTTAATATTTGTCATTAAAAAAGTGACACAGCTTCCTAAATGCTACAACATGGCACAGTGGCAGATGAGAGGTGTCATTTATCAAAGGTATCATTTTAAACCTAATTTGTGACCAGAGGATATGTGAACTACCAGTGAATCAGCTTAAAGGTCCTCCAGTCCAGTATCATGCTGCTTAACCTGGTGAGTAGCTGCTGCTCAGAAAAAGGCCACGACCACTGTTGAAGTTGATTGGCATAGCTAAAAATTATGTTAATCTATTAAATGAGACATCAAGGGTCATTCTAGTTGAAAAATGAAGGGATTTGATAAGCTATATTGTAAAAAAGTTCAGGAAAGGTAAGGTTGAAATGAAGAGGAAAATACACTGAGCCCTGCTAAAAGCACCTCATTAAAGCCCCGTTTCATTACCACAGCTTGTTAAATCAGTAACTTGAGGCTTAATGAAGGTCTATCCACTGCAGCAGCTGTGGTCCTGCAGGGTTCTAGGTAGAACATCAATTGAATTATCCTGAAAAACAGCAGAGATGGGTCTAACAGCTTCTTCACTGAGGTAAGAAATACTTGCACTGGTATGCACTGTAATGATAGCAGGTTGTGCAGGCAACCTTTTTCAAGTCTTGCAAACCCACAGAAAATGGCCAGGTTTGAGCACACCTGAAGTATAGCTCTGATTAATTATCATTTACATTGAAATAAAAAGAATTGGTTAACTACCTTGTAATGGGAGCCTGCAGTGAGCTTGCAGAAGACTTATCCTTTCTCTGCTTTTTGATTTGGCTTTCTTTGTGTTTAATAAAAGAAACTAAATGACTTATTTGATTTTACATTATGGTTGTAAGACTTAAGCTACATCAGGTTTCTGTAGATTCAGGAAATAAGAATTTAGAAGAGATCATTGCAGGCTATTTATCTTGTCCCATCTGAGCTCTTGCACCAATCCCTTAGCTTTCCGCTGCTTGAAGGCATATTGTTAAGAATTATTTATGGTTTGTTTTAAAGTCATCAAGTAAGCCAGAAGATGAAAATCAGTAGTCAGCTGTATGACTTGTATGGCCTCTACATGATACCTCAGCATTTTTTATCTTTGAAGGGACAAATTCTTGATCTCACAAAAAAAAACCAAAAGAAATGTGGGCCATTGCAAGATGTGGAACTGCATCTATTTGCAGGAGTGAAAAAGGTAACGTTTTATGACCACAAGCTTTAAAGCACACATTATTGTAAGACTTCAGTGACATAGAGGTAGAACTAATTCCAAACTTGTACAATTTGAGGCTTCAGAAAATGTATGTGAGACAGCTTTAACACAGCACCTAGTGATGAAATTGGTTTTACCAGGCAGGAAGGCAATTGTTTCAGATGATCCTAAGAATCTTGGATTGACACGTATCCCACTTTGCATCCTCTGTCAACCAAAAATCCTAAGAAAAAAGCTATGAGAGCTATACCCATCAGGCCTGAGCATATAACTTGCTCCAGCCTTTAGGGAACTGGACACTCAAACCAATTTGTTCTAAGAAGTTCAGATATTCTTTTAACCTCATGGTTAAACAGTTCCACAGATGACCCAGCCTTGCATTCTTCCTCCACCTGTGGACATTCATTCTCATCTTTGCTATAAGACCCCTCCGCCTGATAAGTGAGAAATGACCACAGTAGGAGCTCTGGAGCCTGGAGAAAGACTCTAAAGTTCTCCTATTTCAACTGTTTGACTTTGATCAGATTTTCTAAATATTTATTGGACCACCAAGAGATACAGCTCATGAGAACAACTCTGCAAAAGCAGAGGCTGAGTCACCAATCAGGATGGGAAACAAACTGGATGATAACGCTGCAGTTAATAACAACTACTATTACCACTCTACGACTCAAGTATTACTCAACTAGTTCTTAAAAGAGGAGTAAGCTCTAACAGGAGAGATGGATTTTGTAAAAGCTTCCTGAAAGTGCACTTTCTTCCAGTTGTAGTTCAGATTCTTTCCTAAGAGTCAGAAATCTCATAGGCAGAGGGCAGAGGTGAAGATGATGAATCTCCTAAATCTAGTTTTCGTTCCAATCAATAGAACATAGAGTAAAACATTCTTTACAACAAGCCTGATAACCTCTTAAAATGTCTTTGAAGATGGGTACTCACAGGTAACAGAATTGGTGGTGTAATAATGTCTTGAGAGTTTAAACCAGGACCAATAATGAGATAGACACTGGTTATTTACAATGGGTAAATGATGTCTGATCCTGGGCAATGTTACTCCCAAAAAGTGAGATTTTCAGGTCCTTCAGAATTTGGTTAGCAACTGAGGAACTTCTTAGCCTAAACTCTATGATGGCAATGATACAGCAGTTAGACACCTAATTCCTTTCATGGTTTGAGCTCTAGAATAACAAAAAAATAATAATAAGCCCTCCCTCCCCTTTATTTAAGGCTTTTCACTCACTTGGATGCCTCTGAGATTTTGATCCCTGAAACCTGAATTCAGTGGGCACTGATTTCAGTGGATTACACACACACTGAGATCCAAAATATCTTTGTTTCTAATGGTTTCTTGTATTGCTAAAAGAAATGACTAAACTTCAGCATTAGCCTACATTTGTTCCAAGCTCTTTCTGCTCCCATGTTTTATTGTTTTCCACTTAAATTCTATTTCTAATAAATTTACACAGCCTGGCCTCCATTGTGTGTTTTTACAGTGCTAAACTGGAGTTAACTATGGTGATTTGCATCGCTACAGGTTAAAAAAAACCCACAAAACCAAACAGCAACAAACCACTCACCAAGGTTTTATGAAGTTATTTAACATAAGATTCACTCAACCCCAAAAGTCTGTATTCCCAAATCTCTATCATCCTTTTCCACACTTCATAGCCAGACTGGGTCTCCATATGTTCAGAATAATCCAACTCAGGGTGAGACTAATCTCCTGAAAAGTAACTCATTAAATTGTCAGTGATTTTATATGCCTGACTTGGGGAAAAAAACTCACGTGGGAATGACAGGTCCTATGTGCTCTAGTGCTGTGACATCACTGCCATTGAACTGACTGCTATTTATAGTTTGAACTCCAACAGTGAGGTTGACAACTTAATTTCAGATTTATTAGAATCAGGGTAACATGCATGTATCTACCCTGTTGGGACAGATTTTGCTGATGGTTGTTGGCAGAGGATGCCTTCAGAAGAGAAATCTTTTGGCCAGGCTTCTATTTCCACAAGCTATCTTATTGTTAGAATATTCAGCAGTCAAATAGATCATCCCTCAAATGAGTGATTGCAACAGCAGTACTCCACAGAAGTATTTGGAGGTTAGAAAGAATGTGATACAGAACACAAGACAATACTGCAATGCTGTCACAAAAAGGCAAAACCCACACTGAGTTGAATCCGGGGAAGTGCAGTATATTAAAAATATTCAGTAGGTTTTTCACTGTGCTTGGCTTGGGTTAGATGTCAGTGGTAGTGATTTATTGCTTTTTGTTCTGGTGTTACTGACCAAATTAATTGCTGGTGTCATGACACTGACTTAGTATTTGTTCTGCTTTAGAAACAAGTGCCACTGTCATGAACCATGGCCCTCTTGTTCTAGGTGCTTTACTACCATGAGAGAGAAGCATGGTCTGTGCTCAAAGAGCCTCCAGGAGGAAGCAAGTGTTGCTGACAGATGGGAGAGCAGAGGAGCCAATGCATCGAAACTCGTCTCTGAGGTTGGTCCTGGTCTCAGCACAACTGCAGCCTGCACATACCAAGCTTGTCATACACACCGGAGGAATTTTAAGGTAGGAATTTTGGTCCTAAGTGAACAGAGGGGTTGGACAGATCGCTTCAGGCATGGGTAGGAGAGAGCTGCTGTCTTGACAGAACACGGTCTGGGCTGTGAAAGACCTTGAAAATAAAGAAAGAAAGTACACTTCATGTGATGGAGAGGGGGAAGCTAGGAAAGAGAAATGGGAAGGAATGTAACATGGCCAAGAGCGCCACAAGAAAATAATTTTTATGGCAATATCTTGAATTGATACAGGAGAATGTGACTAGATAAGAATATAGACATGAATTAAATGGATAAAGGAAGGCAATGTAAGGAGACAAAACAATAGATGAGCTTGTTCCAGGTAATAAAGAAAGGGAAAATGGGATATTTCCTGAACCATAGTGTCTCTTTGGTTCAGTCCTTGGTGGCATAAAGGGGTAAACCACTTAACCTGCCTGCATCTCAGCTCTTTCCTTGTAATAGATGGATAATAACATTTGTTGTTGTTGTTGTTAGGAGATACTCTTTTTCAGCAGATAATACTTTATTCCTCACTTAGTTTGAGTTTGATTATCAAATTGAGATTAAACTGCAGAACTAAATAATAACATCCTTAAAGATATATTGGCAAATCTAAAGCAGCCTGTGAAAAATCAGAAGTGGAAGGAGCCACCTGGAGAACTGAACTTTGTCTCCAAGATTTGTATGATCTCTGTAAGGAATTCACTAGCACAAATGCAGAGGGACCACATCAGGCTAATCCATCCCATTATTCATAACACGAGTGTCCCAGCAGTGGAGTCACACAAGCGGATGCTGTGTGCCCTGAATGCTTCAATGCCTGACGGGCTTCCCAATGGTTCCATTGGTTTATCAGTTTAAGTTTTGTTTTGTCACAGGGCATTCAGCAGGAAAGTGTTTGTTGACTTTCATCCTGACTGGATAACACAGAGCAATGTATACTAAATGCAAGCTAAAATAGCTGGTGTGGGAAATTTCAGAGAACTAGATATGTTTGTAGATAAGGAAAAGAATTATTCAGTTTCTTGACCTCTTCCTTCTCTTTACCTAATTAACTTACATTGTTTGGTTACGAACAAAAACCAGCTTCTGCTTATCAGAACTTTAACACAATTTACTTCAACAGATCACAGAATTTTTGCTACTCAATTCCTATTAAGGATTGTGTTTGAGTTTATTGAAAAGATGTATTTGTGTCTGTTGAAACATTACCTTTGCAAAATGCATAGTATCCAGGCAAACTGGACTTAAATTGCTAGCCTGTACCCTTTAAGAGAGAACAGCTCTGCCTTTTCTTTGGGAAGTGAAATACTGAGCTCAGTCCATACAGAAATACAATCTGTATTAAACAACAACAAACATAAAAGACCTTTAATAGCGTGACCATACATCAGGGTTTAAAAATAAAATAAAATAGAAAAGGCCATCCCTTCCTTCTTTTCTCCTTCCCTGAAAACACCATTATAACGAGGGAAGAGTGGACAGGTTCATACCATGAAAACTGATGCTTCATGTAACAAAAAAAAAAAAAAAAATCTTTTAAAAATTCCTCTAAAATCTCCATAGAAGGAGATACTGTGGTAACAAAGAGAAAAAATAATTCACTCTGGAAACTGAAGTTGGTTTTATTATTGTGATGAGAACATGATTAATTTTCAGAACTTGAATTCCAGGGAAGAATCCATGTTACATCTTTGCATTTCTCACTCATAGAAAGAGAATGTACAGCCAAGTCACAAGAGGAGGCCACTTCAAGCAAAAGTGCCCAGGAAGATGTTAATACAATATTTGTTTAAAAAAAAAAGTAGTGAATATTTTGTATGTGTTTCAGCTGTAAATGTATCCCATTGCTGTCTCAGAGGAAATCTTCACAAATCAAATTACCACAGCAAAGGCTGTGGTTAAGGTTTGTATAGAACAAACCCCAGTTTACGAAAGCATGTGATTCATTTGTTTTATATCATAAGTCTGATCAGCTGGTAGGACGATTAATCAGACACGCTGGTCCCTTCTCTCAGATCATTCTTTGTTTATCGATTATAGTGTGGCTTTTTCTCCCCTACAGTTAAAGCTCACTAGTTTTCACTTAAAATGATCAGATTAGACCTGAAATGTTTACTGTGTGTAAGCTAATTCTAGTCACTTGAAACTTCATGTAGCATATATTCTGGTTAAATCTGATTTGAATGGACAATTGACTTCTGATTTACGCTCACTGCAAGGGACAGCGTAGCAGCCCCTGATGTGTAATTAAATGAAGCGCATGGAGTCCCCTGTGCGGGAGGAGGCACGAGCTCCTGGCCAGTCTGCCACTTGCCATTACCCAAACCAACGGGGAATGTCACTGAAATGAGCCAAAGTCAGAAGGCAGAGACTGCAAGTGCCCAGTCACTGAGTGCTATAAGTGACCTTGAGATATCTCCTTTAAATGTCGGGGAATGTGGCTGGATTCTCAGGCAAGAGCCCACTGTGATGCTTTTTCAGTCATGAAATGCTATTTTTGAACTACTGTTCTTGTACTGGAAGACTCCACGGGATAAATAAAATTTGTGGTAGGCAGATCTATTTGCATTTATAGGAGCTGTTGAGCTCTTTCTGGAATCTGGACCATTTCTGGTTGTTCAGTGGCTCCTTCTTTCTGCTCTGCTCTTCAAGGTCTTCAGAGAGCTCTTAGTCATAATAAAACTCAAGTATCTATTTTCTTCTCATCTGCCTTGACCCCTCAGGCACTTCTTGAAGTCAGACACACTCTTCCTTAAAAACAGATTTTCTATGGTTGTCTGTAAGTAGGTAGCCTGTAACTTCAGGTTTCTCCTTTCTCTTATCTCCTCACATCTTTACTCTTTCCATTATTTAGCTTTTACAATTTTACTTTGCTACCTTCTCACTCATATGGAGTCCTCAGGAGCTCAGCCTCTGCACTGGCCATGATTTTACTCAACCAATTTTGAGGAGTGCCTGTAAGCATGTTTCTCAGTCTTTGGCTTGTCTCTTCCACCAGCCTTCATCTGTGGTACTTCTCTCCTTGCTAGTGCCTAAATGTAGCTGAAGCAAAATGGCTTGCTTTGGCCCCTTACCCAAGTCATCCTTTCGATGTGCACTGCAGAAAGAATGTTAGTCTAGATTTCAACCCTGACCTCCTGATTGCTACCATACTCTTAAATCTGATCTTTGATATGTTTTTAGCTTTTTGTAGGCTCTACATCTATTTTCTTGAGTCCCTTCACAATTTCTCTATGAGTCACTGAGATCAAATGCAGGTTACTTCTGCATCTTTATTTGTTGAAAAAAGGTTGCACTTGTCCTTGTCCATTTTCATGACCTATTCCTTCTTCCCAGGTCTCTATTGTTGATACCAATGTCCTACAGAAACCCTTACATGCTTTTCAACAAGACTCTTTATACCTAACCTACAGCTCAGGAATGATCTCTGACTCTGAAGTCCATTCCACTTTCAAGTCACTGTTTAAAGCCTTTCCAGAAAGACCTCCACCTGTGCTTCCCATAACAAGTTACCAGGAATCACAGAATCTTAAGGGTTGGAAGAGACCTTGAAAGATCATCTAGCCCAACACCCATGACACAGCAGGACCATCACANTTCTCCTTCTCTGGAGACATTCCAAACCCATCTGGATGAGTTCCTGTGGGACCTACTGTAGATAGTCCTGCTGACAGGGGAGTTGGACTGGATGATCTTTCAAGTTTTCCAACCGTCAAGATTCTGTGATTCTGTGAATGATTCTGACTGCAATGTCTCAACTCTCTCAGCATAAAAAGTGGAAATACACTAGTAATTGGTCTATGAATTAAATGTATTTAAAGAAAAAAATCTAGCTTTTTTCCCTATAGATGTGAACTCAGAGAAGGGCTGATATTCTCATTACATAGACAACTATGAAACTAATACAACCCTTTCCTCATTACAGGTTAGGCACAGAAATATTTCAATAAGATAAAAAGAGGGAGGAAGTGACCACTTTGATCAAGGTAAGGTAATGAAATGACCTCGCAATTTCTCCAGGAAGAGATTCTTTTTATTCTTTATTTACGTGACAGAACTGGATTTTCTTTCCTCTTGCTTTTATCAAGCAGTAGGAATACAGTGTGTCCTTCCACAAGAGTACTGGCGTCTGTTTTCTAGCCTCGGAATATCAACAAATCTTGCAAGTGCTTTAAAAATGGATCAGCACACACAGGCAAGAATAGATGTAAATTTTAATTTAGGGCAGCTTTTTTTATGTTATATTATTACACCATTTCAGAGTAATTTTGGTGGTTTATGTAGTGCTTAAAGTCCTGCAGCTGTAACTTACAAAGAAAAAAAGAATCCAATGAAATTCACAGCAATTCTTTCTCTTATCATCAGCTGGGTTTTTTTTTTTAAAGCTGTTATTAGATGTCCAAGAAAAAAATAAGATCAAGGTGGTAAATTAAATCAAAATAATTGGAGGGGGGAAAAAAGTGAGAAAACTAGGAGAAACAATAAAGAGAAAATTATGTTTCTTAACTATAGTATGAAATTTCCTATCATTGCATTTCTCTCATAACTTGTAAGGGAAATAATCAGAGAATGTTAAAATAGCCTGGTCACTGTGTCATGATTATTGTCTTTATATTGGGTAGTCATCAGTAAGTTTGATGTTTTAAAGAATATATAAAGTTATATATCACTGGGCAACACATGTTAATTGTGTCCCCTGCTCTTTTCTTTTTTCTCTGCTACACACACGCATCCAGTTCACAAAGAACGAAGAGCTATAAATTACAAACACAGACATCTCAACCATGATCCCAAAGAAGTGGGTGACCATCTCTTCAGCCATGTCTTCCAGCACTGAGCAGTGTGCTATGGGGGTATCTTCATCTGTAAGATCGAGCCTGTGTTTAACAGCTTTGCCAATCACTCAAATCGAATTATAGATTAACTATGGTCCATCTGAGTGTATCATCTAACACAGAGTCCTGGAAAGTCTCACCAGAATAGTATCTGTTCAGAAGACAATTTCCCCACTGGACATTTTTCATGATTATACCAAGAAAATAAAGAACTAATTACCTTAAAACCATATGGCACTAGATTATCTCTTTCTGAGACTGGGTGGGATTCCCGTATTGTACCTAGATATGTCCATATGTACAAGTTACCATGGGATCCTATGCTTGCCAAAAAAGTTTAGAATATGGTTCATTCCTTCTCAAACCTGAGGCTGACATTTGCTCTACTGAATCTTTCTCTTAGTGCCATTGACTATCAACTGGATCTCCACTGAACAGGTAACAAACTTCAACGTGGATTGTCAGCATCATGAACTTAGGTGAGATGGATCTCAGTAGAAATGGGTTTCTGTTGCTGATACCAAGGTGACGACAGCATTTCTTTTGAGATATGTCAGACTATCTGAGACATTTCACTCAGGTAACAGCTGTGGGACAGGACCCTTTGCAGAGCCAGATCCCTACAGGATTTCAGAGATCTGGCAGGATATCCTAGGGCATTGTACCTGGAAATCTGTATTGACTAAAGTCCAACTTACAGACCGTATTTTGTAACGTTTGGTACTGGAAACTCACTACATGAGGAGAAACAGCACTTCTTGGAAGTGTAGAGAACAGAAATATAAAGCAAAAGAAGATTTTAACAATAGTCACTTTTACATGTGTGATAGAGCTTAAAAAAGCTTAAAGTAGAAGCAGCAATTTTAGTTGAAGATGCTAATGTTTTGCAGCAATTCTTTTGCAGCAAAACTGTTTGCATGCTATTGACCTCTGGTGATTTTTTTTTTCTGCTTTGGGACTTTCTTGACTAGCTTCAAGTGTTCATTTTATGTTTGGTTGTGGATTAAATGCTTTTACTTTGCTTGTTTATATGCCAAATCTCCTGTTTTAAAAAGCAATGGTTTTCTTGATTACACATAGAATACATTTTCTCAGTGACATTTTCCTGCAAGTCAATGGCTTTTGTATCGGAGGGAAAATAGCAGTTCTGCAGTGCTTTCACCAACATTGTGTATTATTATGCTGGAAGAAAGAACAGAAAGAGACATTATAAAACTTGCGATAAAGATACCATATGATTTGTCTTTTGTAATGAATAATTCGATCTCTTTTTTTTTCTTCTTTGTTGCCATGGTATTTTTTTTTTACTTTATTTATACGTGCTTTATGTAGAATTCATAGCCAGTAGATTTATTCAGGTTGGGGATTATTTTATCTCTATATATTGCCAAATTCTCTTCCTGTACTCAGACTCCAAGTTCAGGCATCACTGAGAATACTCACATCAGAGATTTTCATAACTATCTGTAGTAGGTAACACCTTAGATTATATAAAAAAAATCATTATCTTCAGCACTGACCTTCATACTGTTTCACTCTATCTTTTAAAAGCATGTGAACAATCAAGCATAGGCCTGTTCAAACTGTCCCAAAAAAAAAAAATCAGTGAAAGAGCTTATTGGAATTCTCAAAGACAATTTATCAAAACTCTCCAGATAATATCCATGTATTTTCCTGCATTGTTTTTTACTTACCAAAAACAACAACACTTTCATGGCTTGGGAAAAAAAAGGCAAGCTGAAATCTATACACAAATAATTAGACCATTTAGCTGCACTATAAAGATACTCATTCCTAAAAATTTGGAATGGCACCAAAACAAAAGATAATAAATTAGCACCAAAGCATCCAATAGCTTTGTGGTCGGCTCCTTGCCTGGAGTGTGAGTTCAAAGATCTCTGTAGAATAAAAGACTCAATCCACACCTCCCGCATCATAAATCAGCGCCGTGACCACACTAGAAAGTAGACACTGGCTGGGCTCCAGGTGTTTCTTCTGTAAGATCTCAGCCGTGTTCAGAAGAAAAAGCCTTTGAAAATCCAACTTCAGGTCTTCCTCTATAGCTAAGGACCTGAGCAGCATGTGAATGTCAACAGGCAGAAATGAGATGCCTTGGGGATTATACAAGAGATGAATGAGGTCTTGAATGCTTAAAAAGAAAGGCTGGTGTTGGGAGGCCATCTAGTCTTCAGTGGTTTGTAAGGCTAGTATGGTTTAGGTGGAATAGATTTGAAAGCCAACAATATGCAGAGAAGTGATGAGAATCATGTTTATTCCAGCCAAAACTGATACCCTGAAGGAGATAGTTACTTGAAGGCAATGGCAAGTTGAAACCAGAAAGACTTCTTTGATTCTGTGGTTTTGTCAGGGCATTAGAGCTGCCTACCATTGCTCCAGCTGCACAGAGCACTCTGATAATCCCCAGCTACTACTCTGCACAAAACAGCAGGAACATAAAGTATCTCCCTTCCCAGAGTGGTCACTTCAGGGCCTTGAAGAAGATTGTCTGAAACCTGGAAACTGTTCTGACCAGTTGTTGCAAAGCCGCAGGTGTAAGTAAATGGACGGTCATCATTGCTGCTCACAAGCAGCCATCCTTACCAGATTTCAGATTTCAACAGTGGTCAGTATAGTCTGCAGACAGTTTGTCAGCAAGACTCAAGGCAAGATCTTCAAGCAGGCTTTTACAGTCTGCAGCCATAACTGCTTCTCTTGATCTGAGGGTGACTGTAGCAATTTTATGTGGTGATCGCAGCTATTACTTCTGTAGCCATTGGCACTGTCTCTGTCCTGTGGCACACGAACCGTGGAGCAGCATGCTGCAGTTTCAATTCCTGTTTGCACAGCCATTGCAAGGTTTGAACTGTGACTATCCTCTCCTTCCTGCACAGCCCATGATGCTAAATTTGTGAGGTCTTTTTCTGGGATGCTGCAAGAACACTCTGCCTGTCTCTTAGTATCCCTGTTATATTTTGATTCTTTCTTCATGTCCCAGAAATTCTTCACAACCAAACCACATATAACAAAGATGCTCTCAGGTTATTATTGTTCTCTGCATGGCAAAGAAAGGAAACAGAGCGGGTTGAGAATGCTACTTTGAGAGATTCACAAGGGACATGGTAAAACCTTTCTTAGCTGGCTTAACTGCTCCTGTGATCTCGTCTGAGTGTTGTCATATTGTTTGCTTTTCTCCAGAGTATTTCACATCGATGCTACAATTCATCTTGACTTCTTGTGTGCTGAAAGTTACTCCTGCAGCAGGACCTTTTTCAGGTCCAAAGACCAGAGACTTTGGTGTCTTTGTTGAGACAACCATTAATTTATCCATTTCTCTTTATGATTGTTATGCAACCTTTTGTGAAACAGATATGATAATCTTACTGACAGTGCAGTGACAGGATTACATGAGTTTGATTAGTAGATAATGGAAATTGCCTGTAACATAAGTATTTTGCAATTATGTAAAAAGCACAATGCCATCTGGGTCCTGCTCATATTTCTCCCCCTTTTTTTTTTCCTAATAAACGGCAACTAGCAATAAAATTTCACTCTGCAGTTAGATGTGAAGTACAGCAACAACCATTTATAAAAAGCATTTTGTGTTTTCTTGAGCATTTTGAGACTTAGAAATAAGTCCAGCAAATGTTTAGCCTGCTGAGTAGTGCTTATTCACAGAAGGAGCCATCGACTAACAGCGTGACCTATCTGATTAAAGATTATTTGCAAGAGCCAAATGTTTCCAGGTCTGGTAGAAAATGGGGAAGGATTGATTCAGGCTCTTGTAATCGTTTCCTATCTTTCCTTCATTCATCTGATGTGTGAAAGTATGTTAAATTGTAATGCCCCAGGTGAAAGAATATCACATCACTTCTATTATTACTGTTGTTTAGTGCATGTGTACACTCAGGCTTTCTGAACAGGACATCTCACAGTGGGCACGAGCTGGCAGCCAGAAGCCTGGCATCCTCTCTGCTCCATCTCTTTGATCTCACAGTAACATGGCTTTGGACCACTGAAACCAAGTGGTTGGTTTCTCACATTAGACACTCGGAAATAAGAAGTAAAGGCAACTAACCTCTTGCTAAGACCCTTGAAAATGCTTGTATAAATGACCTGATGAGAATCCTAGTATGAACTAATGAGGGAACTGAGATTACCTGTCAGGGTTAACTGGATCCCAAACTTTTGCTACATCCTTTGCAAGAAAAAGAAGTTTATCTTATTTAAATCCATGTTAAAAGAGTGAGGAGTGAGAGAAGGAAGGTAATTATCCTTCTATAAATGTTGAAAATTAGGTAAGAATTTCTGATACAAGGGTCTGCTGGATTTGGGCTTTTATCTCTGCAGAATGGTATTCCTTAGACATCAAAACACATAGCTAGAAAAGTTCTTGCAAGATTCATGTGTTCATGCATGTATAATAAATTCAAACAAGAATTACATAAACCTCAACTAACTACTTTCATCTAAGTCTAGGAAGTCCTCTGTGTTTTGGCAGTCAAAATGCTGCTTGCGTTTACTTTGAGTGGATGTAAAGAATGGCCTATTTACATAAAGGAAAATAGTACAGTGTTCCTCTACAACTGCAGAGAGAGTAAAGAAGAACTCTTACTCCTTGTGAGCACTACATAAATCATTTCTCTGAGCTGCTTCTGGCCCCCTGGGAATACAGGGTCTTCCTTTCTCACAGGGAATGGAGTGATTAGAAGTTACAGAGCAGGAAAGCCCCATCTCTGAAATGGAAAGAAACCAAGCAGGCAGGTTGAACTGCCCCTTCTCCAGAGTCCAGAAGGTGTCTCAGAGCAAGATGTGCTAAATGACAGAGCAGGGTTTATGCCAGTGTACCTGGAGAACAGTTCACCTTCAAGTTAGTGAAAAAGAAATGATTGGAATGAGTTATGGTCAAAACTTAGGCTTCAATATTTCAATTGTGTTAAAAAATAATAACCAAGGAATGTTAGTTACATGAGGTAAACAGAACAAGAAAAAATGCTAAATAATTCACCAAGAGTAGATAATGCTTGAATAATCAGATATCTCCCTTTGATAGCATAACTGAATATCCTGACAAAAGAAATGCAGTAGATGAGATCTCTCTGAATTTAACTGTGACATTAGATATTATGTCACATGGGAAAACACTAGAGAGGCAGAAAAATCAGGAATCAGTGTAACATCTGTAAAGTGGGAAGAGATTTACCTAAAGGGAGCTGAAAGCCAACTGTACTCCAGCAGGGAGATGTTGTGTTGAAGAGAAGTTAGTAGGGAAGTTCTCCAGGGTTCTTCCAGACTTCCCATTAATATTTTCATTACTAAACACCTGATAAAAAGCCTATTGAAATTCTGCATTGGCCTAAAGTTGTGATAAGCACAGATGAAGACTGTGTGGGTCCAGAGGAGAGGTGGTTTGTCTGAGTCTTGCCACACAAGAATGGAATGATGCTCTTGTTGAATGCAGGGCCATGTATTACTGACCAATAACAAAAAATTGTCCTTTAAACTGGAAATAAAAATAAAATCATCTGGAAAGTCTAGAAGATGTAAAAAGAAAGCTTTTTTTCAGCTGTTTTACTCCTGAGTTCCTTTTAGAGAAATGCTCTCTGGGGAGCAATGCAAGGAGGAGTAGGAAGGCACGTAGACATTTCCTACTCAGGCTTTGGAGAATGAGGGAAGAGCCAGAAGTCAAAGGAAGGGAACAGAGATCAACTCAAACTGCCATTGCTGTTGGGGTGATGCTACTTGTCACTGTTTGCTCTGCACTGGAAGTCCACTATGGCACTTCAAGCTGTTAGTGCTCACCTTTGGTTTTGCTCATTTAGAGAATAACTCTAACTTGATATATCAGTCCCTCACTGTCACTTGATCTGCTAAGATAAATACAGGCAAAGCATCCATTTGTTTTTAAACTGTGCCTTGAAATGACTTTCAGACTGTTTGAAAGCCTTTCTGCTGAAATCTTTTACTGAAAGGCAAAGAAATCTGCCATTTAAATACCTGTGAGAGAACAGTTGTGTTTACAAAAAATTCATAGTCACATAAAGTGATGTTAAAAGCAATGCTGGTCATTTCCAAAATGAATGGCAAAAGTTGCAGAAAACCCCTATGTTTGTCTCTTGTTTAATTTCAGAGGCATTTTTAATAATACTTAAGACGTGTAACCTGTTTTTCTTAATTAATCTGAATGAATGAAACAAATTATATCATTTTGGGACTAATTCCAGTTTGCAAATTGTTTAAGTCTGTACTAGTTTATGATAATTCTTGTGCATGAAATGCATTAATCCTGTGGAAAACAAAATACTAGCATTTGTTTAATGAAATCATTATCACTAAACACTTTTCATCTGTTTAATGAAATTCAGAAATTCACAGATGGTTGTTCTCTTATACAGCAAATGCATGTTTAGAAGAAACAATGTTTAGAAATAAACACAGTAATCAGTATTATAAATCTGTCTCTTTTTTTTTTTTTGCAATGAAATCCAAAGCATTTTTTTCAAGCATAGATACGAACTATCAGCCCAGAGTAAGATTATTCATCTGTTCTGAAGAGTCCTCTTTAAAATTAAAATAGGAAATAATCTGCTTTTTGAAATAACAGATTAAAACAAACAAACAAAAAGTGGAACACTATCATGATCCAGAGGCTAACAACTATCCAGGCTTCTCAAATCTCCAGCCACCACATGCGTAATAAACTTTGGCGAGGCTGATAATTACACTGCGGTATTATCCAGGATTACAATGGCAATAATTGTTATCTCCCATCCATAACCAGTATAAGTTTAGCCAGCCTTGTCACACACACGTTTCCTTTGTTATGCAGAATATACAGCTTTGCAATTTCCTTTCTTCTGTAGGTTTGGCCTGCCTGTAGGCATTTACCCCTCACTGCCTGATTCTGTTCTGCTGGGCTTTAGATGTTTTCAGTTATTTAACTGTTCCCATAGGAAATTCTGGGTCTGCCTGAAGTCACGTCGTGTTGAACTGAAGCTGAAGTTAAAGCATGTGATTTAGCCATGCAGCATAGCCTCACTCCACTCCCATATCCACAGAATTTCTGGGGATAGAGCTTGACAAAGTGTCTACAAAATCAAATTGCTTCTCAACATTTTGTCCTTGGATTTGCTCTTCCTATATACAAGGACAGCAAGCAGAAGAATAACTAATAGAGGAAAGGAAGCTGGAAGGGAGCATTTACTTATGAGGATTAAAATGATACAGCATAGTGATTTTGCAATCCGCACTTTAAGGTACCAGATGTCCCATTACACTAATCTCCTTAATTTAAAGGGGTACACATACAGTTTCTTTTTGTCCTGCTTTGCTCTTGTTAATAAATTCTGTGTGGCTGTCCTGCTGGAAAGGCAAAACTTTTCTGTCTCTTTTCATCTTGCTACTAATCTCAGCATGAAAACATACTGATCTCAAGTATGGCTCTATTCAAGAAACAAATGTCAGGTGAAAGCAACTGTTTTATTGAACACTGGGGCTGGCTGCATTAGACATCGAAGTGTTTATGCTGAGTCAGCATAAAGTCATTAAGTCATTTTAAGTCATTAAATACACATTTCATCTTTTTTTCCATTTCACCACTTTGTGGAACTGGGAGAAGAGTTACGTGTCAGAATAGTCTTCCAAGCAAGCTACATGTGAATGATTTCATAAGCACATTTCATGCATCCGGGTTGAAAACTGGCCAGCCTCCAGTGATAACAGCCTGGAGGAGCTCATAACTTGCACTGTAAGGTGGGAGAACAGATTTTTAGGTTTCTGTTGCAGATCTTTCTGCTTGTCCAAGGTTCAAATCTATGCCTAAACCTCATCTCAGTTCAAGGCAAGGCTGATGGGCTTGAAAAAGGAAATCTGAGCAGAGAGGAAGAGAAGAGATGAGGTAAGTTATGTAAAGCAGCCATCAGCCTTCAGCCTTGGGGAAATCAGGGATATTGTTAGTGCAGCAAGGTTTTCTATTGCTTGGCTATAGTGATTTTCTGTGCCTGGAAAACATCCTGTTGGAGGCAACATCATTCCTGCTGCAGGGCTTCCAGAGAGCAGGCAGGAGAAGTGAGAAACCCTGGAGCCCAGCCCAGAGACAAACCTGACTGTGAATAGCTCCTCTCTGGCAGATGTGCTGAGGGAGTTGAGGCAGGAGCACAAACACTTCCACTGTACAGGGCAGACCAACTCTCTGAAAATAAAAAGATATAATGAAAAAAAGTTGCACAGGCTGTCAGAAGCATTGTAATCCATCGAAAAAAAAAATCAGATCCCTTGGGATTTCCCTTCCTGAGGAATCTCTGCAGGACTAGCTCAAGCCAAGGCAGTATCAAGTGTATTTTCTCTCTCTGGTTAAGGGCGGCATAATTAAGGAATCAGAGATAATAGCGGCTGCCACACTGGGAAAACTAATATTTAGGGATAAATTTCACTTTCAGTCACAACAGAGAAGCTGGAGAACTTGGCCCTACAAAAAAAATCTCCATGGAACCTCAAACCTTAGGTAATTACTGTGCATTTTCCTTTCAAGTGCTTTTCTGCCACTTTATGTTTCTCAGACTTGTATTATTGAAAGGAAAAAAACCCAACCAAAACTGAAGGGCATTTTTTCCTCTCTACTGCATGGTTAAATCTTTGAAAGCTTTCTATTTTCATCCAGCACAGATCCTTCTCAGACTTATCCCTGCCCAACTTGCAAGCAGTAGCAAATCCAGATCACGTGTTAAAAACATGAAACGTTCACTCATATGTATATTATATTGAAAATACATCTCTTTCCCCATATCTCCCTTTAAATTGTGCCCTTTTTTTACCCTCTGGAAAACAAGTCTGTACGTTTTTCTCTTATTTGCATTTTTCTGAAGGCCTTTAACTCAGTTCTCTTAGCATTGCCATGCATTTAATTTAGTTAAGCAAATTTAGTTTGTATCAGTTCGTTTGCTATTCCTGCCAATGTCCTGAGCCTGCTATTTGTTCCTGGGCTGTAGGAACTGCGCTGAGGTTTTAATCTGAATGTACAGACAACAGAGGAATTTACAGCACTGGCAGCCCCTTGTGTTTATGCTGGACTATGAGCCATCAATCATTTCCAGAGGCCTTTGCCAAGAAGGTGAATGGCCAGATGTCTTATTTTGGTAAGTTTACAATTCTTTCTAAAGAGGGGATAATCTTCCAGAAAAATCTTCTCTAGAAACATCACTTCCAGTTATGAAGCCCCACATAAGTTGGCTTTCAAAATACCTACTGACTTCAACTGTCCCTCCTCCAGTAGATTGAAAAAGTATGATTTAGTCAATGTGCACATTTGTGGAGTGAAGTTTACTCCATAAGGTTTGATTTAAATAAAAAATCCAAATGTTTGCTCAATAGAAATGTCTGCATTTTGGAGTAGGGTTACATAACGAATCACAGTAACTTCACAAAGAATTGGTGTGTTTCATTGTGACAGGAGACAAGGGACACTTCTTCTGATCAATACTCTTTAGTCTGCCTGAAGTCATGGCACCACTGAAGATTGAAAACACCCTCCACACAGCCTCCCCACCCCACCTCACCCCAGGAAAATAGCATAGCCAGCTGCAGCAATGCTGTAGCTTTTCCCGCAAATCCAAGTCTCAAATACTTTATTGAAAAATATTTTCCCTGTGATATTTTTTTTTTCCCAGTCGGTACAGATTCAGAAAAAAAAAATGCTTCAATGTATTTTGCAACAATATCAAGGAAAAAAAAAAAGAAAACTGAACCTTTTCCGATCACCATACCTGGCAACTAAGTACCCACTGAGCATCCTCGCTGGTCTTATTACAGCCCTGTGAATGAACAGAACCATTTGATTCAGACACATGTTTTATCAGAAGAAAAAAAAAGTCTTCTTCACTGCCCCATAAATCTTGTATTCTTAATACCAGTCTTATTCTTACATGCATTCACAAGCAACTACCATTGTCAGCAGGCAGAGTAATTTGTTCAGCAGAGAGCCGAGTCTCGCCTTCAGCTTAGCTTGAGCCTGCTCTCACACACCTCTGAATTGAAAAGCGATGCAAACTCGTATGCTGTAACAGGGAGCGAGATGATGTAGCAAATAGGGTAAATATTTTTCTGCACTTTGTGGCTGAAGTGCTGACATGACATAAATGTCAGGGAATAAAAATGGTAGTCAGGAAGGGAGAGAACAATACAAAAAGCAGATGTGAAAGCACAGTCTTGAAAGTGTGGCCTGGATTTAAGGGACAAATTAGTGCTAATTTTTCCCATATATTTTTCTCATTATATAAAAAGGAAATGATAACACAGTATTGGACTCATTTGGTGAGTAACCTGATCGGTGATGATTCAGGCAATGAAGACTGGGGCTCATTTCTTGAGCTGTTGTACACATATAGTGAAAAAATAGAGCAATAAGAGCTTAATAAAAGAGGATTTAAAACCCATCTGGAAGAGTTCCTGTGTGAGCTCTCTAGGAGGACCTGCTCTGACAGGGGAGTTGGACTAGATGATCTTTCAAAGTCCCTTCCAACCCTTAAGATTCAGTGATTCTATGATAAGAAAGCGTTAATTATTGTGCATCCCTGAGACTGAGTTTAAGTGGATCGAAATGAAAAGGCTTAAAAGTTTTCGATAAATTCCACTCAAAAACCAAGACCAATCTAGAGCTTCCAAATTCCATGTCACAGTTACTGGTCCACACCATCTTTTGTACCACTTAACAAACTTATGCTAGAAAAAAAGATTTTGTGAATTTCTGCATACTGTGAGCTATAAAGAGCAGCTTGAAACGAAGATGAATCACAGGCAACCAGTTGGCAACTTTGTCTCCTGTTTACTGAAGTACTGGAAAGAGAAAACACAACAAATATAAGTAGGATAAGCTATAAAATTAGTACAGTCCTTTAATAACTGAAACATCCAGACTGTAAAGTTTTGACAAAGCATGGTTGTTTTTTTTTTTCACTGTTGCCTTTCTCTCTATTGATTATACCCAAATGACTGACTAAGGTGACTGAGCAAGACTCACTGGGCACTAGTGAACTTTCTGAATTCAGAGGTGCAGCACAACTGATTAATTTTCCTGGATCCAAAACCTATTAATAACCTGTCAGTCATTTCAAAGAGAAACAAAGCCTCACAGAGTATTGCCATGCATTCAGAGCTTGGTTCATTTGTTTGTACATGTGTTTCTGCTCTTATAAAGTCATAATTAAGATATCACAGAATCATAGAATGGTAGGGTTGGAAGGGACCTTTAGAGACCATCTAATCCAACTCCCCTGCAGAAGCGGGTTCACCTAGATCAGGTCACATAGGAACGTGTCCAGGGGGTCTTGAAGACCACTAAGGCAGGACACTCCACAATCCCTCTGGGCAGCCTGGGCCAGGGCTCCCTCACCCTCACAGTAAATCTGTGTCCATGTCTACCCAAGCTTCTTGGTGTGTTAGAGATGTCTTTCTCAAACTGGCTCCACATTTAGTTATCAGTGATGTTGGATTGCACTGAAATCTTCCTTTGGTGCTTTTTTAATTAGCAAATTAGACTATGTCATTAGGGCTGTGGAAGGACAATATACTGCCACAATAAAAAAAAACCTTTCCCTGTGTTTACTTCTGAGCATCTCTTGTATGTTTTGCCTTTTCCGTTCCTCAAGCATATTAATCCCAATGCAATCTAAGACATGATAGGATTTGTTCTTATGTTCAATCAGCCTAATTTGATGAGTGTTTTAGCCAGGATTCCTGCAATAGGAATTGCATAGCTTTTGTGTAGTATAAAATTCACAAGAAGACAGGATTGTGAAACTAACAAAGAGCTTTTAACTGCAAGTTTAAAATAGAAACCACAGCACTTGACAATCTTCAGAGCAGAAGGGCTTTTTAAAAAAGAGCAGTTTGTAAAGGAAGAAACAGAGGAGGTCAAGTGACAAAGAACAGGTCTATGTTACAGGGGAAACAACTGAAAAGTGAAGGCGCTGCACTGCAAAGCTTAAACAGTAAAAGAATTTGCTGACTTTACAAAACCTTCACCAGGGACCCTGCAGAGAAGTTACACTTTTTTGCTTTTCACTGAGGGTTTTTTTTCAGGCAAAAGGTGCCAATACATTTCAGAACATCCCAGTATGCTGGCAGGCTTATTCCACTATTAAAAATTCTTTCTTATATCCTTCATTTATTTCCCTTATCATGATTCAGCAGAGTGCTTAAGTACATGATGAATCCTCTTGCAATCAGCTGAATGACATGCTTAAATTTCAGCAACTATTAAAATACCTAAGTGAAATGAGGCCTTAAATGAGATTTTGTATGTGACCAAGATAGGCCTTACATAGATATGCAAAGATGATTATGTAACGGTCACATCAGTTTCTGACGTACCTCCATGGATTTCAAAGAAGCCACATTGATTTATGCTGCTAAACGCTTGTCTCACTGTATATATCAGACATATAAACTATACTTTTTGGTCTGTGAAATAAATACCACTTTTCAGATGAGTCAAACAGTACATCAGACAGCATAAAAGCAAGATTTAGAAGCATAATCCATTACAAGGTCCAGAACAGAAGGTTTTGAGCAAGCAAGGTTAATTTTTAATTTATCAATAAGGCAATTTAAAATTATCTTTAATTTTTGAAGGAGTGTGTGCCATTCTTTTTACAAGTCATTACAACTGGAACATCTCATAGCTGAGAAAATAAATATTCCACCTAAGTGCAAGACAAGCCAAGCAGGTGTCAAGAAATAAAGGAAACCATCAAAGCAGCTGCCTACAGTGCCAAATTTGTGCTGTGCCCTGTTTAGCACAAACTTGCACTTGGTTGGAGTTATTTTGAAAATGTATGACTAATAATAACTCAGAATCATAGAAACCTGGAATAACTCCAGTGGTCAAGGGCTTCAGGATGTCTCCAGCCCAGGCTCCAGGAAGGTCAGCTATGGGGTCAGTCCAGGTTGCTTAGGGTTTTATCCAATTGTGATAAAGAATGGAGATGACACAACTTTGCTGTTGCAGCAAGTGCTCCAGTTTGACCAACTCAGTGGCTTTCCATTGAGCTCCTTCCAGGTTGACGATGTCTTTCTAGCACTGGAGGGACCAAAACTGGATGCACTGCCCTAAACTTTTCCCAGATGTCTGTGTCTTTATTTACAAAAGCTAAATGTTGCTTTCTTTTTTCTTCACTGTCAGGATGCTGTGGGGGTAAATAGCTCCCTGATGATTGTCAGTGTGGGATCTCTGTGGGGGTGGGCAGGGCAGGGCTTCACCTGCCAGAGCCTGTCGACAGCCAAGAAGCAGGACAGATCCCTGGACAGTCAGGTATAGCCCCAGGTAAGAGCACCAGGACTCCCAGTAGGGATGGGGACATACAAAGACAGGCCAGGGTTGAGGGTCATCTCAGCAGCACCTATGGCAGTGCTGCAACTCATGAGAGCTGTAGCTTAGATGTGGATTGAGCACCAGATCCACACTGAAAACAACTCCCCTGAGTCAGAACACAACCCTCCTCACGGCCTCCTCATAATGCTTCCCAGCATATACTCCCCATGGTCACCCATGGGAAGGGGCCAGACACAGTGGTACTGGTGCTGAGCTGGCCCCCAGCTGCAGCACTCAGACCTCCTGGCAGTGCCAACCAACTATGCTTTAAGGACTTAAAGGTTGAGTTTTGTCAACAGCCCAGTAAACTTCTTGTTTAGAAGCCTGGCTCTTAAACCAAATGTACAGAAAAGAAGGTATTCATTTCCTTTTGATCTCTATCATGAAGGAATCTTCAGACAAAATAGTCAAGGTCCCATGGGAAAGTGAAACAGACTTCTCAGTCCCTTCTCCAATGTAGTGGAGAGTTTCTGAATCTAGGCAATGTAATCTCAGCCTTATGAAACCTGAAGCAGCCTGCTTTGTTCTAGAAACTGTACTGTTTACCACTTGTGAGGTTTGGGCACATGTCATTGCTGTTTTGGCTGGTTTTCCAGCAGAATGTGAACTATCTTTTGTTAAGTCTTGAAGTGTAAGAGTTGACTGTATCAATAACCTATGATATACCCACAGTATTCTCCACATAAGGATGTCAATTAACAGTAGATGACACTCCACTGTGCATCTCGTGACATTTTTGTCTCCAGATAGGGTGATTATGTCACCAACTCATGTGATATCACTGTGGAAGCAATAACACATCCTCTACATCGTTCATCCTTGGAAATACACACCAGTAAGTTTGGCTTGTACATTCATAAGATGGTTGATGCTATAACAAAAGGTAAGATCATTTTGTTCATTGATAAACACAATGTGTTCGTTAAAAGTTGTCAGAGCTTATCTCAAGAGAAACCATGCCTTACAAATCCATTCAGAGTTTTATAGGGATTTACTAAACATGTGGCTAAAGGAGATGCATTTTGATCTTTTAAAAGGCTTTCAGTATGATTCCACAACACTGTTAGAGAAACAAAGTTGTCAAGATATCACTGATCCAAGTGTTTGGACTGAAGCTGGTGAAACTGTAGGAAGCCACACTCTTCACGAGTCTGCAGTAGGAGTTCCTTGGATCCTTAAGGCAGTAATTCTTAAAAAGGAGCAGAATATTTTGGGGAAAAATAAGACAGAACTAAGATAGTGAGTACACCCTCTAAACTTATCAATATCAATACTCCCATAATGTAGAAGACACTTCCCTGCTTGCATCTTAGGCATTGGGAGTTATTGTGACTCTTACAGCTATGAAGAGGTTCTGAGTTAACTAGCCAGTGCTCCCTCTTGTGTACCTTCTCACAGCTGGCTGTTCAGGCTTGGAGACTGCATTTTGGACATATCTTTCTGTTTCTTTTCTGGAAATTGCAGTTCAAGTGCTCTCTTATGTCTCTCATCTCTAGTCATAAATGCACCCTACATCGGACTCCTTCAATTAGTCTGCTAGTGTCAACACTCAAGTAATCTGAGGTCCTTACCACTGCATCAACTAATATCCTCCTCAGTGTCTCAACTTCCTAGAGAAAAATCAATATTATAAAGATTCACATTGAAGTCTTGCTCTCACATAAGCCCTTGGAGCAGAAAAAAAGGCTTGTTTTTAGCTTCTATAGAGGAGTCCCTTATTCTAGCTGTACAGGCTGCCATTCAAGGTTACTTACCTCCTCCCCATATCTGACATGATTCTTTTGCCATTTCCTTAGCAGTCCATGATAAAAGGTTCTTTATTATTAGACAAAAATATCACAAAAAATTGACAGAAGTAACAGGCAAACAGCACCCAGCTCAGTAAATTCCTCTTGCTCCACTAAAATTTCTTCCTACTTGTGTGATTGATCCACCTAGATTTCTCATTAGCATTTATCTTCAGCTATCAATTACACCTTCATTCTCTGAAGAGTTACACTACACACATCTCACCTCACATCTTCAGGTAAATTCTGATATGCATAGCAGAGCCTCCAGATGTAATTGTTACACACAGAATCATAGAATCAGAGAATCTTAAGCCCTGGAAGTAACCTCTAAAGATCATCCAGTCCTACCCTCTGCTAAAGCAGGTTCACCTAGATCAAGTCACACAGGAACACATAGACTTAGAAACCTCCAGGGAAGGAGACTCCATACTCTCCCTGGGCAGCCTGTGCCAGGGGTCCCTTATCCTCACCAGAAAGAAGTTTCTCTTCATGTTCAAGTGGAACTTCCTGCATTCCACCTTGTGTCCTTTACCCCTTGTCTTATCATTGGACATCATTAAGAACAGCCTGCCTCCATCCTCCTAACACTCAACCTTTATATATTTGTAAACATTAATAAGATCACCCCTCAGTCTCCTTCAAGCTAAAGAGCCCCAGTTCCCTCAGCCTTTCATCATAAGGCAGATGCTTCAGTCCCCTGATCATCTTTGTAGCCCTCCACTGGCCTCTTTCTAGAAATTCCCTGTCCTTCTTGAACTGAGGGGCCCAGAACAGGACACAAGATTCCAGATGTGGTCTCACGAGGGCAGAGCAGAGAGGGAGGAGAACCTCTCTTGACATACTGCCCACAGACCTTCTAATCCACCCCAGGGTGCCATTGGCCTTCTTGGCCATGAGGGCACATTGCTGGCTCATGCTCATCCTGCTGCTCACCAAGACCTCCAGGTCCCTTTTCCCTAAACTACTCTCTATCAGTTCATTCCCCAACCTGGTACATGGAGTTCTTCTTTCTACACTTTCTACACTCTACACTTACCCTTACTGAATTTCATTAGATTTCTCCCTGCCCAACTCTCCAGCCTGTCCAGGTGTGGTTGAATGGCAGCACAGCCTCTGGTGTGTCAGCCACTCCCCCCAGTTTAATATCATCAGCAAACTTGCTGACAGTGCCCTCTGTGACTGTGGAGCTACATCAGCATTGCATGTCAGTGGTTTTCGTATCATATAAGTTTGGTGTAAAACTTGAAGGGTTTTTCCTTCAGTGCTTCCAGCTCTACAAAGTCAAGCTTGTGCCCACACTGTGATAACCAGACCTGGGGTTTTTGACAGCAAGTGCTACACAGACATAGCCACCAAGGATCTGGAGGCTGTGTTTCAGGGCCAGGTTTGCTCCAGCATGTACTTACCCACCCAGAGTTTCTGACTGCCAGCCATCTCTGCAAGAAGTATCTCTGGTATCCAGACCCACTGGATACACATGGCTCAGATGCTTTTTTCTAGTTCTGTATCACTGCTGGCAATAAAGGTTGTGTCACATTTTTATCTGTGCTGTCTTTGGATTATGTTCCATCGTCTCCACATGATGGTAATTTCCATCCCTACAAGGACATTTTCTGCAGAGCAGTTTTCTCTTGGCGTAACTTTGGGGACAAGCAAATGGCAATAGGGTTATGGAGGTGTTATTGAATTGTTACTGCTGGCAATAAAGTGCCAGCAGAGAAAAGCACAGTTTGACTGCCACGTTCCAAACTGAGTTACCAGCTCTGACAGCTAAGGAAAAGAAATGAGTACATATCTTTTGCTGGTAAAGTGATCACATTTGACTCAAAGACCCTGAAACACTTTGTGTTTGGAGAGATACAATACAGCATTTACTGTCACTAATCAGAGGAGAAATGTGATTTGCTATAACTTCTTTTAATGCAGACATCTGGATGACATAAGCTAACTGCACTCAGAAAATCTTACAAAACCTGAAATTCAGATCCAAAGCTTTGCAATAACCACACATACCCACAATGATAGCTTGAGGACCCTAATCTTTATTGCATGTGTGGTGCACCACTGTGATAGAACAGTATGTATTACAGTCATTGGGTTTTCAACACAGAAAGTTTAAGCAACATTAACCTCTCTTTGGTTTTGATGTAAATCTAACTTGCTTATACAGCAAACTCCAGTCTTTCCCTGGATAAATTCTGCATTCCTCTTCTGTCTTGACCTTTGAAAATCTTTCCCATGACTACCAACCAAAACACTCTATGCATCAGAAATTCCTTCAGATCTTGCTGGAAGATTAATCATTCTGTATTCAAAAATATTCAGTTGAGAGTCTTTTAGTTAGTTAATTTCCTCAAATTGCATTCAAATAGTGTCTAAGTAATAAAAATTGGCAGAAATGATTAGTGCAGTATCATCCACTTGCCATTGAAAAGGACATGAATATTTCCTCACCAAAGACAGTCGTTTCCCAAAGTGTAGTTTTTGCTTCCTAAGCTAGATCCAACAAGAGACTTCTATGCCTGGAAGCTAATATATGACATTCAGAAGTCTGATTCCCCCTAGGAAGGATACGGAACTCTTTGCTGAGTGTCTGGGCTTGGTATGAGACGTAGAGACTAACACACCACAAAATGAGGCTTGGGGCAGCTACTGTGCTGAGCAGAAAGCTGACAAGAGTGTTTATGCTCAGATTGCAGCCACCTAGGTGTTGACAATAAAAAATCATCATCGAGGTAACTTTGTGCACAGCTGAAAAACAGTTTAAAAGCACTTTTTCTCTGGCTCCTTACATCATCTCTTTTCAGGAATATTGAGAATGCAAGGATAATCCAAATATAATAGCAGACAGCCTTAAGAAAGAGCTGTCAAGCTATATCCACCAACTCTCCCAAAAGCACACTGGCAATTATACAGACACATTCTAAATAACTTGCCAAATTGAAGCCTTGCTGAACCCAAGAACACAGAAGTAAGATGCAGGTATGTGTCTGAAGAGTGTTCATGCTGATCTCAAGTTGCTATTCCTTCATCAGTTGTCTGACAGAAGGCAGAAAGGAAATTCCACTTGCACTGGGGCACACAGCTCCTTTGGTTGTGAGTCCCATAAGTTTAGTTTCTCCTTTCTATTGCATTGGAAACATATCCAAGGGAAGACTCTGATTTTAAGCAAGGGGAGACAAGTCTTTAATTGTACTATCATGTAGGTTCTCATTCCTTAATCTCTGTCCTTTCCCCCAGAGAGTTCTTTTATTTGCCCTGTATATCAAAGATTCATCATATAATTGTGTCTATAACAATTCCTCTTTGGAAAATACCAGCAGGGTTGTTCAAAATTAAAGATGTTTTAGAAAAAACTTCAGTTATCTGTGCAATATGAGGATTTATCATTTGCAAACTGTACAAATAACACTCTTAGCAGCTTTTCCTAACCTTACATTTGTGCTTCCACTAATTGGTATCTCTCTTGGGACTCTTCACCACCAGATGGGTGACCATATGGATAGGGACACTTGTTTATACACCCTGTTATTTATGCACATACAAGGCTACCTAGGGAAAATACACTTCCCTTAGAGTTTATTCAGGAGACAGACATTCGAGTATTGTCATTCCATAGTGGTAGAAACAATGTTTTTTCTTGTCCTTTTTCAATAGAAGCTACAGCAAAAGCTCAGCTTTTCGTTTGGGGTTTTTTAATAGCTTCTTAAAGGGAGTCAGAATTGCAGCCAGTAGTAAGGTAAAAAGCTATTAACTGTGCAACTGCATCACTCTTTCTTCTCCAAAGAAGGAGTACAGAATGGTAAAAGGGGAAAAATAGTTTCTTGCAACAAGATTGACTTTAATATAGTGTGTTTGATTATTGCACCAGAAATATCATCTGGAAAACCAGCAAAAGAAACCTGCATTTTCAGTCCCACCAAGGAGGACAAGGGACCTGTATTTTATTCTTTTACATTCACAAGTATTCAGATAAAGTTTAGTAGCTCTAAGTCAACCATTATCTGCAATCATGCCAGTGAAGTTCCAGGCCAGACCTTGGCCTAGAAACTGCAGTAAAATTAATAATATTAGAATAACACTTTAGGCTAATGAGAATTTACATTACTTAATTTGCCATTTACTTAAAGTCGCTTAATCCACCAGAAAAATTAATTTGCTGTTAAAAGACCTTTTATATCCCATTGACTTCAATGGACATTGGATAAATCCTTATGGGTTCACAGCAGTTTTCAAAAGGAAGCAAAGATAAATAGCAGCTAGTTTTAATATTTGTCAACTGAGACGGTACAGGTGAGGAATATTATGAAATAATTTATATAAAATACTTTTTATGTATTTCCTGTAAGTCAGCAAAAGAGTATTTCCTAACATGAAATCAAAAACTATATTAGTAACACACAACATATGTCACTGCACAGGGCCTTACGTTGAAAAGAAACGTGACTTTTGCGTGCTATGTGTGACATCAGTTCTGTGCTGATACAGCAGATGAGTAAAACCTGCAAAAGCATCAGCCCCTTTAACAAAACATCTACTCTTATTTTTCTGTAAGATTTAAACATAGTCTGATGCTATTGTTGGAGTGATGTGCAGACAAGTGGTATAAGCAGTGAAGGACAGGGCTCTCTCTGTCTGCTCCTACAAGGGCTGTTACGCTCATCCCTCAACATCATTGTCCAGCCTGCAAGGCCTCATCCAGGTTCTCCTAGCCACTGATCTTCCAGGCTGGGAACCTGAAGGGACCCTACTAGGGGCCTGTTTGCCCTCTCAGTTCATAGATAAAAGAAAGAAAGAGAGGGTATCTCGGTCTCATCAGACTCGAAGTCAAATGTGATCATGGCCTGAAAGTTCTCAAATACAATAAAATACTGGAGCTGGGAAACACAACTCATTGCTGGGGTTTTGTTTTCTTGTTTTCAGATATAGCTCAAGAAATTGCTTGATTTATGCTTAGCCTCTACAGACACTTAGAAGACAGGTTATAAAGAAGCATAATTTACAGTTTCAAACTGATGGTTTCAGCAACACAGCACTGCAGGGAGTTTTCACAAAGCATCTCACCTTCAAAGCCCAGTGTGCAAGAATGTCTTATTTCCCTTTTGAAGCACTGCAAGGGAAATAAGAAGATGGAGTCAAATGAGGAAAGTATTCCTCTGCAGTGAGATTCTCCACTTGTCTGAAAGTCTGCCTTACTTCAATATCAATCGAGTTAACTCAACTGTGAGGTTAAATTTAGGGAGAAGATTTGCATTGGCTCTTATGCCCCTTACCTATAATCCCCAACAATACAACAAACATAGCAGCAGATTGGCTATCCAAGTATTGATTTATTACAACTACTTAAAAGATCCACACTTTGACAGAGTAGCACAGAAAGTGTTCTCTAAGGTCAAAATTCTTCCTGCTTACCTAATAGCCACGATAATGTAGCTTTCACATAGAAGTTACAGCTATGTCTGTACAGTACATAACACTGTGCCAGGGAGAATTTCTAGGCAATTCTTTGTATACACTGCTAAATCCTTCAGTTGGTCCCTCCCTGGTGCTGTTTTGGCCCATGTCAACCAGCACTCTCTCAAAGAATGTCCAAGAACAATTTGGGAGGTAGTACAGGCTATGGATCTCTCCTAAGAGGATGTTTGGATGTAGTCACCCTGATTTAGAAGCCACAAAGCTTCAGTTGTGTGGGCACTAAGCATTAGCTTCAGTGACAGGTGATGGTTACTTTTGACTTGTTAGAAGAATAGCAATCTATGGTCTTGTGGTGTGAAAATGTACACACCAAGAAAGAGATGCTTACAAAAGAGTGAAATTTATAGCCATCATAGATCAGCAAAATAAAATTTCTATTTATATTGGGTCTGGGATGGTGGTGATTTTCCACAGCAGCCCTTGTAATGCTGTGTCTTATGTTGGTAGCTAAAAACGTGTATTGACGGCACATCAATGTTTTGGCTACTGCTCACACGTCATCTCTTCCCCCACCTTCACCAGCAGCTATGGGTGGGCAGGGTCAAACCACCACGCTATTTCAGTAGCCAGCATTGCATGCCATTAAGGAAGATTATTAAAATAGTGTATATTGATGAAGACAATTCCAGGCAAGAAGGATCCAACAGGTATAATGTGATGTGAGAGTGACCAAGCACTGAAACAGGTTGCTCAGTGAGATTGACCAGTATTCATCTTGGAGATATTCAAAAGCTATTTGGGCATGTTTCTGGTCAACAGGCTCTAGGTTGCCCTACTTGAGATCCAGAAGTTCCTTTCAACCTCAAACATTCTGTGATTCTCTGATTCTAGTGAAAAGAAACAATTCTAAATTATTCTTGTTTAATTATGCTGAAAGTCACAAAGAAGATGAAGAAAACTGTCCTTCTGGACTGTTTTGTAACAGAATTGGTTGTCAGAAATAAACAGAAATGGTTGCTTATGTGGCAGAGAGCTTGACCCATGAAAACACTTCACTCCTGGATATGCTCCAGTGTGCAGGAAAGTGGGAGAGACTGCTGAACAGGTGAGCTAAGACAGTTGAACAACAAAGGAAAACATCTTTGCCACATTTCCTTTACAGTGGTAAAATACAAAATCCTGGTACTGACTAACTCAAGCTGCAATGTAACTTTTGCCTTTAAAAGAAGAATGTATTTCTCACAAAAGATGATGAATTGTCCAGCTTCTGCACAGAATACGAAAAGCACAGGGAATAAAAACCAAACCTTCCTTGCCATGAATTGACAAGCATGTTATTAAGGCTATTTATTCTGCAAATATACCTCCACAGAAGAAAGCTGTCATCCTGCAATCTGAAAATAAAATGCAGAGGCCAACAAGTAGGGTGGACATTTGACCACTAAAAACAGGGCTGAGATCATTGCACTCACTTTTGACCACAGGTTGCAGGATAAAAAGCCCCATATTCCATAATTCATCAGGCTTTTCTAGTCATAAATACAGACACTTCTGTGGTGTTATTTACTGAATATGCCTGAGCATTAAAGCACCAATTAACCAACTTTTAGGTAAAATCTGCAAGGGCAATATTTCAGATATGTCTTTAATATTGCACAGCTTGAAGAATGTTATTGTCTCCTCACCTCTTGTTTTTCAGAGGGCTGGGAGCTTGAAAAGTATATCTGTACCACCTTCTTCTCATATCACCTGCACCACATGTTATTCTCTCTAAATAATTTACATTCTGGATTAGAGTAATGAAAATTTCTTGATAATTAAATAGAAAGATTTTGACCCTGTTCATAAAAGATACCTTTTATCGTTTTTAAGAAATATGTGTTCATGAACTTTTTTAGAAGTGCCATTGGTCCTTGGGGTGTGGTATTGTGGTGAGTAACAGTTGTTACCACTGAAAATGGGCCATGGCTTCACAGGGGTCACTGCTCGTTGAAATGACTGGTGAAAGATCAGGGTGCAGACGTGGGAAAAGGTGTTGTCAAGTAAAACACAAGTGGAAAGAGTCAATCTGACACAGGACTCAGCTCAGATGATATCTGCCATTGAAACACCTCACACAAAGCAGCTTTCTCCTCCTGGCCTTGAACTCATCGTGCATGCCTAGCATTGCTCTAGTTAGGCACCTACTTCTTGCTTTCTACTTAGGGCTTCACAGGATAAGAAGAGTAAGCAAAGTAGGTCCACAGTGCCTAGATGAGCCCATCTGGTCTGTTCAGGGTCACACAAGCAGCATACCAACAGCTGTCTGGGCACTGCAGATTATGTGTATATTTTCAGTGACAGGTGATGTCACTACCAACATTTGCCATATGTAATACCACTTAGTATATTCCTCCCAGGCAGCAGCCAATGCTAACTGGGGAAGAGGGTTTCTCTCCATATTGGTGGCTAGGATGATGTTTGAACAAGCGAGTGTGGCTTCTTTGAAATCGCTGTGGCTCAGAAAGGCCTTGGACCAGGATTTCACTCTGTGGTGAAGAGCTTCTCAACATTTGTCTTGAAGGTAAAGGAGTGAAACTACCACTGCTTCTCCTTCCTCTGTGAGAAAACTAGAGCAAACTGTCATCACATAAGATCTCTCAGAGACCAATTGTAGGGGCTTATCTTAAAGAAAGGACTTTGAGCTCATACTTCTAAATATCTAAGTAAAACAGGGAGAGAGGTCTACCTGAGCTCTGAAGTGGCTGAGATGATCTAATAGCTCACAGCCATCAGAGAGGTGGCCTACTTATGGTTATTCACTCTCATTGCATCTTACATTGACCTTCTGGTGAAACTGGGAGGACAGGCTGATTCCCCAGAAGACTGTGCTGCCATTCAGCGGGATCTGGACTGGCTTGAGAGTTGGGCAGAGAGGAACCTCATGAGGTTCAACAAGGACAAATGCAGAGGAAGGATCAATCTCATGCAGCAGTTCAGGCTGGGGGTCAAAATGCTGAGAAGCGGTTCTGCAGAGAGAAACCTGTGAGTGCTGATCGATAATAAGCTAAACATGAGCCAGAAATGTGTCTTTGTGGCCACGAAAGCCAATGGCATCCTGGGACGCATCAAGAAGAGTGTGGCCAGCAGGTCGAGGAAGGTTCTGTTCCCCCTCTACTCTGTCCTCATGAGGCCTCATCTGGAGTCCTTTGTCCAGTTCTGAGCTCCCCAGCTCAAGAGGGACAGAGAACTTCTGCAATCTTAGACATCATGGAACTCCACTTGTAAGTACTTAAACCTTACAATGAATTAATTTAACAGCAGTCGATAGGCTACCATTGAAAAAGTCTCAAGCCTCAGTAACCACAGGTTACTACAGCCAGAAATCTGAGCTCTCTTGTACTTTTCTGATGACCCTCTGGCTGAGTTAATTTTTTTAGTTCATTGCTCAAAGATAGTTAGAAATACTGAGAAAGTGATAATCTTGGAATGGGCAAACTGATTCAGGAATCTCCCAAGAAATGAGTATTTGTTGTGTAAGTGAAAACTATTCACACTTATCATTTTCAAAATAGGCCCTTGTGTAAATCTACAGCAAATAAACTGGTGTTTGACCTCATAAAAACAGATATTACAATGGATAATTTAATCCTTTATCAACTCAGTTATTTATCATTTATGCTCTTGTTAATAATAATGCTTGCAACATTATTAATTCAGGAACTTACTTTATTTCCTTTTGTGTCATTAGGATTAAATCAGACTGAAATTCCACTTTTTAAAATATATATTAAACAGTAGTTGTTGCTCCCATGAAGACAGTTCCTAATGGACAAGCCATGAGAGATGAGTGTCTGTGTCCTCACAAGTACATCGACTAATGGAAGACTGAAGAGCTGAATGAGATAAAGAAGCACTAAGTAAAAGAGCAGATTTTGAAAACAACATATTATTTCAGCAGTAGTCATCAATATGAATAATTTAGAGTTAATCAATAGTGGTAATTACAACTCCTTACTGACCTAATCATTATCAAATGGCAATATCATATAAATACGTTATTGGAATTAATCACCATTATTATTCACAGCTATATTAATTTTCATACTGATATAATGGTCAAAATCCTTTTCATCTATGTGTGGCATATTCAAATTTTAGTTTTGATGGCAAGAGATCTGCTCCATCCATCTTAGTACAGTTCATTTGCTGCTGAATTTTCTGATTACTGAAGAAATATTCCTGCTCAACTGCTATTTTCTCCTGTCACAATCTACATTTCACAATAGCAGGACAAGCACTGGGAGGTGTCAAGCATTTGTAATTTTATTTTAGTGAAAGTTACAGATACTTGATACTTTTCAGGTCATGAACCAACGTCAGCTTCCCGAGCCACTGAAACACTGATCCTGTCTGCTGTAATTTGAGTTCCCTTTCAAATCACAGATTTGATGGTCAATTGCTGGAGTCAGTGGCAGTCTTGCCATTCATCCTATGTGGGAAACAGAGAGCTACATGCAAAAGATAGTAGAGATTTATTCCTCATTATTGCATTTTGTGAGCGAACTAAGTAATAGTAAAGCAGTATTTATAGAACATATTTTACACACAAGTTCTAGAAGTATTTTACAAATAACATAAGCCTACATTTCATGTCCAACCCTCCCAGACATTCAGATAAACTTGTGGGAAGATTTGGTTAGCCTTTGCTCCAAGTTCAAGGCTTCAGATAATCAACAAAGTATTTGTTTATCAACAAAACTGAAGAAAACACTTCTGGAAATAATTATGTGTTTTATTTATCCAGTAAAACTAGCCATAAAAACACCACATTTCGTTTTTATATTTTATACTGAAGTGTTGGCATACAAACGAAGTGAAAATCTGAAGAGAGATAAATACACACAGATAGTATTCCAGTGTTCACATATGGCCATGTGTTTATGTGCCTAGTGATTAGATGGTTTATAGGGTCACGTACATTTCAAATATTCACCTCTGGGGCCTGGAGTATTTCTATATTTTGAAAGTATTTATGAAAGTATTTTCTAGGCAGAAATACAGAGTTTTACTGACCTTTCAGCAAAGGTAAGAGACCTGCTGCACAGATATTGTCCAGCTGATCTGTGTTTGCTCAACAATTCTGAAACTTCCCAAGTGGGATGATCATCCAATGAGTGAGGATTGTGATTCCTCCTGTGTCTGAGGGAACACTCAACACATTGAAGTTGTACAATATTGCACAAAATCTTCTAACTCCACTCAAACTAAAGTTTCAGGCAGAAAAATGGTGTGACTGACAGAATGTCAACATATAGTAGCTATAAACCACTGTGCTCTGCAAAGCAGAACTGTGAAACAGAAGAAGGTAAACGAAATGTCTTACAAGATGCTGCAAATGAGAAATAATTCCATTAAAATTTGAGTATTAAAGAAACCTCACCAGCTGTGAGACGAGAGTGTACCACTGCCAAGATCTCCACAAGTTCATAGCTCTCTATTTATTGTATTTTTTGAAAGATTTTGATCTTGAGAGATCTTCATCACTTATAAATGAACTAGTCATTAGTAGTCTTTTATGTATCTCCAGAGAGCTATCAGAGCTCTCATTAACTGCTGTATCCAAACAACTGAAATCTCATGTTCCAATGGCATGTATTTTCAAGTCTAAATCCTTACCCATTAGCAGGTCCTGTCTCACAGAAGTAGAATAAATTCTGAATAAAATTAGAGCAAATCCTTTAGCATGGCCTCAGTTAGTGTTTAGGATGTATAAAAGATACATTGAACTTAATAGTTCAGTCTCACAGACTTCCTGAAGAAAATGAGAAGCAAAGAAATAACTGTCCTAAAATATTTCTTCTGAACTGAAAGATACATGGTTTTTTTTTTCTACCAGTTGTTGGCGATCCAATTTATATCATTCCTGGTTATGAATGTGACCATTTAGATCAGAAAAGAAGCCTGTATTAAGAAGTTTATGCAAAACCAATTGGAGCAATTATTGAACACTATCAAGAAAAGCAGCAGTGTTGTTTGTTCTTTTTTTGCCACAGCTTTCCAGAGGAAAGAGAAAAACCCACAAAAATCCGGAAATGAGCTGTCACCTAGTTCATGGCTTCCACTTTGGTATTGTTCTTTGTCTAAGATGGTGTACGTTTCATGTACTACATTAGTGTAACAACTTTGCTTCTCTCAGTCTTACTACTACTCTTAATTTTAGCTAGAAATGTAAAACATATTCATATTGAATTAGAAAAAAGGTCCATCTTGCTGAGTCCTGTTTACAACAGTGGACAGTAGCTGCTATTTATACAAAGGTACAGAATCACACTAAGGATCCAATGATATTTTCCCTCATCTAGCTTACCAGCTCCCAGCAAAAATAGAATGGGTTGCTTTGTACTCATCTTTTCACCCAATTTCTTCCCTTCCTGCAAACTTGAAGGATTTTACGAAGCACTATAACTACACAATCACTGTCCTCTTTTATGGGCGCAGACAACATTTCTCCCCACCCCCCTCTTTTATTACATTTATAGTCTTTGCCTGCCAAGATACTTTTATGGCGATGGGAACGATTGCCTCACTCTTGATAAAGTCTGGAGTGTCCCTTGGTGCTCCATATAACTTGTCGCAATATTCTTAACAACATCTCATCGTGTATTCCTGAGTGACTGATGCTTTGCTACCAACTCCCCTGATGTGCTTTCTGACACTGTTAGGAAGTATTCTTCTTTACAGCATCTCCCATACAGTGCGGTGCACCAGTTCTTTCCAACTTCTCCTCTTGGTTTCTTCACTTGTCTTAAGTCCTGATCTTTTTTGCCTTTGAAGACAGTGAAAATTTATCTATTCGCTGTGTACAGTAACTACACAAACAACTTGAAGTAAAACATTTCCTTTGCTGCATTGCATTTCAGGTGAGAGTGTTGTGTGTGTTCTTGTAAGAGGTATATCCCCAACAATATTTGTTGTAAATATAACTAGAAACCAGGTATGTTTACCTCAAAGTATCTTGAGGACAGCAGCTTGTGTTGTTACAAACTTTTGGCTTTCCATTCAGCTCAGCTTTGCTGCATGGTTCATCTGCATTTCCAGCTCATGGAAGATTACTTATGTACTTTCTGTACTGAAACATGTGACCTAAAGGGAATAAAAGACCAAGCAATAGTATAGATTTGGTTCTCCTTCAGAGTTCTAAACACGAAAGAATTATTGAAGATACTGTTAGGGCCCCTTGCTGAATCATCAAACTGTTTTGCAGTGGTAATTGAGACAGCATATAAATACTGCATAGATATCACTTCAGGCCCTCTTCACAGAGCAGTTTTATTCCATTAAAGTGCTTTTCTTGTACAGGTTAATCTCTCAGAACAAAAGTGGAAAATACCGCAACAAAACAAGATGATATTTTCACTACTCAATAAACCTCTTTTCTCTTGTCTGTAAATAAATGATTCCCAGAGGCATCCCCTCCAGGACTTCTGAAAACTCAAAAGGGCAAGGAAAGGAATTAAAAAATATCACAGCCTGCTCCGACACATTCATAGTATTTATTAAAAGCCAACCAAACTAAACAGCATGTCAAAGGCTGTTCTGCTTTATACTGCACAAAGCCTCGGTGATTTACACAGTATGCAAGTTAAATCAGATTTGGACCCCATCTGACTGTAGGAATATGTGCTTTGTACTCCCATTGATTGAGATAAAAGTGAAAACAACCTCTTAGTTGATACAAAGCAGAAAAGCTGGTTTTTGAAAATAACAATAGCAAATCAGGCTTGACGATCAAGACAAATCCAAAGTGTGAAAGGAGTAGAACAAGCTGCAATATCACCTCTTGTAATTTCTCCTACATCCCTTTTTTTTTCTCATCCTGTAATTTTTTTATTACTAGAACTATATCTACAGCGACTGAAAAGCACCTGATTCATTTTGTATACTTCAACAGTGTAACTTCCAGTGTTACAAAAATCCAGTCTCATTGCAGCTGCACACATAGGAAAGGATCTCAACACTCAATGTTGGATTGATTTCACATTATAGATTAAAAGAAATATAAATGCCTCTCCTAAGGGAGGTTCTGAAGTATAATGGCTAGATTCCAGCACCAGAGTACTTAAAATAAATTGCAATTATCTGTAATGTATCTAATTATATACTATCTACCACTCTGTTTTGATACCTTTGTCCTTCTCTTCCTGTCCTAAACTGTTGTATTATTGTATTGCACGTTGTGCCAAACAATTTTTTCTTGCCCAAGCAGTGGTCACATTTTCTCCATGAGCCTTGTGTTTCCTCTCAAAAAGGGCGTTTAAAGAAGTTCGTAAAACCTTTGAGACCTTTGGAGGACGAAAGGCACTATATAAATCTCGGTTATTACTATTAAAAGAGCACTGAGTGAGTTGTCTAGAGGCAACTTCAGTATGTGGTTTGGCTCTTTATTGATAAATCATAGACACCTGCGTTACTGGTCTGTTTTCCTGGATATGAGAAAGTGCCAGATGACACCTTGTATTTCACCAGCTGCTTTCCTGCAATTTCTCAAAGAAAGTAACACAATCTACGGCCCACTGCTGTGAGAACATCTGAAATACCACAGACAGTAAAAAGCCTTTGAGTAAAGTTCTTCCAGAGAGCCTTTTGTTGATATGCTCTATAGCCTTTACTTGGTTTTTCAGACAGTATCTTCAGTTTTCCACGGAAAAGAGCTATGCTTATAGCAATATTCATTTTTTTATTTGCATGAGAATTTGATGAGAATATTTTTTAAAGAAAGGGTTGTTTTCCTTTTGTTTTAGTGATCTGGGGTTTTTTTTTAGTTTTCATTTAGGTCTGCACAAAGGATCAATCAGCCCATTATTGCTTCATTGCTAGCAAGTACAAATTTAGCTCCTGCAGGAGTCCTAACGAAGGTCTAACCCTGTATCTTTCATTTATGTGAGTAAATTGTCAGATGTTAGTGGAACTAATTACAAGAGCATTGCTTTCTGGTTTCATCAGGACTTCAAGGTCTGACTGAAGGATGGTCAATATTCACCACTGCCTTCCAATAACATCTTTATCCCAGATGTTGACTTAAAAAGTAGTGTCTTCTTTGAAGAGTGTGAAATGACTTTATAAGCATCAATTCCTGCAGTGACCTGGAAGGGGGCTACAGCCATCCTACAGGCAGGTCGATTGAGTCTCAGCAAGGCTACGTGGTTCATCTGACACATCATCACCAGTGACTGAGCCATATTTTCCATAACCTACACAATACTCATCACTAAATTCCACTTGATTCCCTACAAGCACTCTGTCCCTTTAATTGATGCTCAACTCTTTTAGACCTACAAAGCAGTCACTAATTGTACTCTACATACACAGTGGAATGGGACCTTAAGGAATAGTTTTTTAGTAACTCTGATGACACCTTTCTAGTCAGTGTGGAGTAGTAATATCCTATTTAAGATTGCTTTGTTTAATTATTTAAGAGCCATTATGGTAACTGGATATACTCTAACTGTAATTCATTAACTCATACACTTGAATTATCCAAGTCTCTGCACTCACTTCACAGAATTGCAGAGGAACTAGAATAAAGAAATGGTACAGATTCCTTCTGTTGAGAAGTACAGAAGCTCTCTTATCTCTCATAGCAAAGCAGTTCATAAGATTTGTTAAACTATATACTAAGTCTATACGAACCATTTTATACTGTCAGTAGTTATTCATGTAGACAGTATTAAGAAAATGAGTGCATTTTATACAAATGCATATGTATATGTAAGTATTTAAACATAGCTATACATTCACAGATATGTCTTCAACATAATACTATAGTTCATTGCCATTTTTTATGTGAAAATTGTGCTTCGTCCATTTATTCATCCCTCTTTCTCTGCTCTCCTGAATATGCTTGTTCACACCCTGATCCTTGTCTGTTTTTCTGCTCCTGTGCTTTCTTGTTTTCTATTCATGTTGTCTAAGCTAGGCTGCCATGTCAAATGATTCCTTTCTCATTGCCCATTCACCTGAATCCCTCCTCACCATCATCCTCTGCATACACTGCCTGTCTGCCTCTGCCTGCCTGCACAGGATATCTTTTTTTTCTGTGGAAAATGACAGCTCTGGGAGCAGCACCTTGAGAGGAGTTCTTCCTTGCTCCGATATAGCTTCTGTTCTTGCCACCATCAGCTAGATTCCCTTCTTGCCATTCAGGCACTTTTACACATCTCAGAGCTGTCATTTACAGAAAGAATAGAGACACGTGGAGTAGCAGATGAAGAAAAAAACACTAGAATAAATCATGTGAGCAACCAGCTCCCTGAAAGCCATAGCAAGCACTCACAGACCATCTCTGTGTCATAAATTAATTTGGAACTCCTTAGAAGGGAAAACTTTTAGCACTTGAGATTCTTACTTACAGCACTCTCTTCAACAGAATATTGCTTTAGTTACAGCATGTATCTTTCTTAACCCAAGCTGCCTACCAGAATTCTGCCATGCTCCAGACAACATGTCATAAACATCAGAGCCATTATAGGTCCTGAATTCTGGACTGCAGCATCCCCACTGTTCAAATATACTGGCGCAGGACAGGAAACTGATAATAGCAATTCTACAGAGCTTTTGAGCCAGGAGAAGAATATTACAACCAAATACTGCCTTGGAGGCTCAGATGTTCTAATGCAAAAAGGGGGGGAAATCATCGTTTACCTGCGCTGACCACTCTTGCAAAAAAAAAAGTAATTTGCTCTAAACTAAGAGCTTGCCAAAAATGAAACATTAGGCAGGCACGCCTGAGAAAGACTGAGAGCAGATACACAATGCTTTCAGAGTTGTGTAATCACTAATGCACAACATCCCTCTTACACTTAACCTTTATGTGCTACGAAAGTACGGTGTCAAGATTGTCCTTCCAGCACATGTCTGTAACTGAAAGCTTTTAATATCCTCCTTCCATTTCCCTCAAAGCCAAGTCATCAGGAATGTAGAAAGATTTAACCACTTATTAAACAGTGCTATCTTGTCAGGCAATATGTTCTTTTCTGGAGGGCACTAGTGAATTGAATGTGCAAGAGAGCCAAAGCGTGTAACAAAGAAAAAGTTGCTGCATGACAAGGATTTCTTCTCCTCTCCCAAGGAACTTGACTAGCAAGGAAAACTGAGCATGGGGTAAAAAACAAAGCAACGTTATGACAGAAAATGAGGTGACAGGAAATCACACAAAGAGAGATGTAGAAAGACTCTAGTGGACATAAAACGTGATTTCTTTTTTTAACTAAATATTGCTTCAATAATAAATGAAAGTTTAGGATCTAATTGCTTTGATTACCTAGCTCATGATTATCCTGTTTCTCTCTTTCTATTTTTCTGCAAAGTGCAATTAGAAACAATGGCTCTGGCTCTCGTGTTTTACACCACCATGGCACAAACATGGCACATGGCAAGCCATGTACAGAACGTAGCTGAGAATCAGGCCTTATGGCAGGCACTGGTAGCCTTACGAATGTGAAATAAATATCACTATATAACTATGGGTATTTAACACTGTGGGAAAATTGTCACTGGAGATTCCTCTGGTGGAAGAAAATGCAACAGATAGATCTCCCATAACAATATTATCACATCACCATTGCATAGTATAGATGCATGCACACTTACTGACATAGAGAGCCAGCATGAGCCTCTATCCAGGTTTACTGCCCCACAGCCTCAGTATATCGACACCTGCACCGTCTGTGGAGACAAAATTGTGCAAACAGTTCAGGATTTCTACATTTCTATGCCACTAACTCACATCTTCCACAGAGACTGCTGCTGATACTGACTCACATTAGCTCACATTTGCTGACAATCTTTAATGCTCAGTCTAAATCCATAATTACCACTTGATGCATAGTCATGAGTTGCATATACAAAAGTGACCAGCACTTCTGGGCTCTTCAGTTTCTGAAAACCAGCAGAAGATACATCAACCAGTCTACAACATCTCTACTTGTCTCTGATCCCCTCTGCTAATTGGAGGACAAGAGGACTTGGTCAGATTCCTACTTTTTTCCCTTCTTCTTTCTGACAGAATTCCACCCAGAAAAAAAAAAAGAAGATGCAGCCAAGAATGGATGGCTGCATGGCAGCCTTGAGTTTCAGATTTCCATGCTTAAATTGGTTACCTAAAATCAGCAACCATTCTTAAAAGTGTTTAGCTGTAACTTTTACAAGGCCTGGAGCATCCAGTGCAGCTGCTTTCACTGCCCAGATGAGAGCTTACACACAGTCCTAAAGTGAGAAAGAAATAAACCCCACAAAGCAACTCCCAAAACTACACTCCCAAACGGAATTACACTGTAATTTCAACAGAAAGCTAAAATGTTAATATAAAAATTCAAAATTAACTATAGAAGCCACAATTTTAAATACACACAGTTAATCTAGTTTCCTTCTTTATTTCATCTTTTAAAAAAGAATTGGTTTACATTCCGTAAAAGAGACATTTAATTAGGCTTTGTAATTCACATGTAATTTAATAAAATACATGGAAAAGGGCATATGCATCCCGACTAATTTCATACCACTGTTTGAATTAATACAGCATGCCTCCATAAACAGCAGCTATAGCCTGACAAAATGGAAGCATGTTGTTTTTAAATTAAACATTGAAACCAAGAACATTTGCAAAATTTTGCATATTAAATCATTTAAGCTCTTTTCTTCCTTCTTCCCACATTTAGTATGAAGGGAAATGGCTACCAGAGATTTCGGTGCCACCCTTTTGTAAAGTGTTATGTTTCCTGTCCAATGTCTGCCAGGTACAGCTGACAGCCTCCTAGACAAGCTTCTGGAAATGATCTGAAATACCAGTGTTTGTTTTAAACTTCAAGATCTTACTCTCTGGGGGCTACAAAGAAAGCTCTCTTACACACTAATTGTGTCCTGTGCTTATTCATAGCTACAGTCATTACATACATACATATATGGCACATATGTCAATAATTTCATCATGGTTTAAGACTTTAAGTGACTTAGTAGTACCTGAAGTGCTAAAAAAGAAGCTTGCTATGAATGTGACAGTGGGAGCTGCTGGAGTATGTGCTCAAAACTTTAAGAAAGGCTGACCCTTCTTTTAATAGTGACTTTCAGCTTTTCAAAAGCTGGTGATCTCTCCGAGGTGTAAGGGATTCTGTAGTCTTTGTGCAAACAGGTCAAATGGACCTGGGTGTTCTTGGAAAGCCATAAGCAACACAAGAATAGCTTATATATATATAATGAGGCTGAAGGATACAGACTCATTAAATGATTTCTGCAAAATTATAACTTGTTAGCAATTAGATTGCTAAGTGTGCTGCAAAAGAACTTGTTCTGGACCCAAATCTGACTTCAGGAATATAATTCTTTGTGCATCTTCACAAATAATCTTGCTAAGCCAGAGTAAGAAGAGAACAGTGTGCTGGGTTTTTTTCTGTCCAAATTTCAATTACTGCAACTGCAGGAGAAAATTCATAGGAAAAATTAAAAATGAAACATTCTGTGAATACACATATGGATACAGAAAAAGGAGTGCAGTTACTTGTGTGCATTTAGCATTCAAAATACAAAAGAAACAACATGATTTATTTCAGCCAAAAACTAGCTTTAAAATGTAAAGGCTTCAGGAATGAATGACAGAGGAAGCCACCGGGAGGCAGCAGTGTCACTTAGCAAGTACACGATCAAAGGCTCTCCTGCTGCCACGGGCCCTAGACCATCACTACTTTAAGTGCCGCTGAATGCAGGTGTATGCAGGTCAAACTGCCGAACAAGAACATCACAGGACAGCAAAAAGAGTACGCAGAGCTATTTAGAGGCTGACAGCTATGTACCTACCTTGAATAGTACAGAAAGTGTTTGCAGTGAAGTGATGTACGAGTTTTTGCTAGTTACCCCAAGATCAAAGTGATTTGGTTGGTTGAGGTTTTATGGTATAGCATCATTGATCTTTATCCTCAACAATCATTATATGAGAAAACCACGGTTATAATGAGGAAACCACAGATGTTATGTGCTTATGAAAGCTTTTCTTGTAAATCAGAAATTAAGGAATGCATACTCATCTCTCAAAACTTGCTCCACAAAACAAGAAACTGAAAGTGATGATTTAATAAGACTTTTCTCTAGTTGACAGAAACCTTAAATACATCATAGAATCATGGAATCATAGAATCGTAGGGGTTGGAAGGGACCTACATCTATCCCTTTGATTATAATCAAGAAGAAATAAAGCTATATGCAAGTACAGATGAAAACCAGAAACCACAGAAAGCTGAGTCACCCCATCCTTATGCTGTCTCTCATTAGAATAAAAGCCCAAAATATCCAACTTTTTTTTCTTCTAGATACACCTAAGTACAATATTTTTTTCATACAATTAACAATTGTTTTACAACTTGAAGAATATTATTGGTCTTTTTACCCCTGCATTTCTTGATTCTGAAGGAACTTCATTAAAAAAGTTTACTCTTACTTAAATACTGTTATCACAGTTAGAGAAGGCTTTACTTAATAGTCCTATTTCATGCATTTATTATATTTTTACAAGCTACTATAAACTTGGAAAACATTATTTAGGAGTTTTGTTATTCCGTAATGAAAAGACTGGGAAAAAATGCAGTTTCAAGCAATGCTTTATGATCTCTATTGCTCCATACTTATGAGAGTTTCATTCCTGAAGCTAATCATGCACACAATATTTTCCTTTTCAGCTGCTACTCATAATATTTCATATGCAGGATATTTACCCTTTTTCACCTGAAGACAGAAACGCAAATCCCTCTAATTATTGATAAATGTCATATCATCTCCCTTGATTGCCCAGCAGGGAACCCAGAAAGATCTGCTGGTGGCATGATGTATAGAAACACTATCTGAAAAGAACCCAAAGCGAACAATTGTAACACATGCTATACTTTGAATTATTTAGCTCACTATACAGAACACGTTGAGAGAAACACAATACGCATCTCAATTGAAACTCCTTTTCAGTGCAGAGGTTTTAATGTTAAAATGAGTTTAGTAGGTTAATCAGTGGGAATATCAGATGTCGTGTGGCATATCTGTATGTGCCAAAAGCGTTTGCTCAGGCAGGTGGAAACATCTGCCTTTTAATTCTGCTTTGACTCAAAGCTAGCAAAATGCAAATCAACTCCAAGTTTGATAGCTGTGCTCCTGCAACAGTGTGTCATCTGAGATGATGATATGAGCAGAAACCTGAGCCAATGACACCAAATAGTTCTGGTTTCACACCTGGCTTGCACTCTGCTGTGCTCTAATGTAGGTAGAGTTAACCCAGATCAGATCATGAAGATATAGCAGGGCACCAGAGAAAGAAGGTTGGTTTGCTGTATGGGGTGCTAGCTGAAATGTAATCGGCTGCTCTGTTAGAGCTTACCTTTGGACAATTTTCTGTGCTTTGGAACTTCATCTACAAAAGATTAATTCTATAATTACTACAATATTGCAGAGATAAACCAATTTATGACTGTCATGCACTTTGATATTGCTGTAATGAGGCTCACATAAAACACTTCAGAGAGGTCCTTCGAGCTATCTTCTACAACAGTGCAGTAAGCTGGCCAGGCAGAGTTTACACGCCTCAGGCTTGAGACACCCAGCAGCTTCAGGAAGAGGAAACAAAACCTGTTCATTTGCTGCATTTATTGATTTATTATTGCTGGACAAAGGGAACAAAAAAGCAATCATTTATTTCTACTCCAGAGAGAGTGCGGGGGGGGGCAAAAAAATCAAAGTTCAAACAATATTCTGTTTGCTTCTAATTAAAAAGAATTTGTGAAATTATAAAGTCAAGTGAAATGTGGGATTCAGACTGACTTGTGATTCACTCATTCACTGGTTACAAAGCAGCTCTGCCTCTACACTGCTGCTTCTTTAGAAGAGAAGAAGTGCTGAGAGTCCTAAAGACTCCACTCAGGAATCTCCAGTGACCTTGATGAGGGAACAGAGTTTGACAGAAATGGGGGAGTGGCTGACACATCAGAGGCTGTGCTACCATGCAACCACACCTGGGAAAGGGACTTGGGGGTCTTGGTGGGCAGCAGGATGAGCCTGAGCCAGCAACGTGTCCTCGTGGCCAAGAAGGCCAATGGCAGCCTGAGGTGTATTAGAAGGGCTGTGGGCAGTAGGTCAAGAGAAGTACGCCTCTTGCTCTACTCTGCCCTCATGAGACTGTATCTGGAATATTGTGTCAAGTTCTGGGCCCCTCAGTTCAAGAACGACAAGGAGCTGCTCGGGAGAGTTCAGCACAGGGCCATTAAGATGATCAAGAGAGTGGAGCATCTCCCTTCTGATGAAAGGCTGAGGGAGCTAGGGCTCTTTACCTTGGAGGAGACTGAGGGGTGATCTCATTAATATTTGCAAACATGTGAAGGACAAGTGTCAGAAGGATGGAGCCAGGCTGTTCTCAATGATGTCCAATGATAGGACAAAGGGCAACAGGTACAAGCTGGAACACAATAGGTTCCAAAGAAAAACAAGGAAAAACTTCTTCAGGTGAGGAAGCACTGGCACAGGCTGCCCAGATGGGGTGTGGAGTCTCCTTCTCTGGAGACATTCCAAACCTACCTGAAAGAGTTCCTGTGTGACCTACTCTAGGTGGTCCTGCTCTGGCAATGAGTGTTGCACTAGATGATCTTTCGAGGTCGCTTCCAACCTTCAGTTTTCTGTGATTCTGTGTAACATGGAGATGTGTTTTCACTCCTGAATTAATGTTCACAATATTATACACAAAGTTCCTTTTAAAAGTTGCAGTTTCCAACCTTGACATTAGAGGTAATCTGCAGGTAGTAAATAGTTTGCCTGATGTTATTCAACAGCTTGGTTGTTCACTCAGCCTTCTGGGATTAAAACCAACTAGAACAGCTTTCTTAAGCCATTTACACCCAATAGCTCATCAGAGAGCCTATTGCCAATTATATTTCCAATGTTGTTCCTACAAATTAAGTTATCCAAGGGAGATAGTTCCAGAGGAATTCAGAGTTTGAACAAATGAAATTTACCTACCAACATTATTAGGAATATGAATTTGTACAGGACTGAGTATTCTCAATTCTTTATTTTCCCCTAAAGAACAATATTGTTTCTATAAGTTGGTGGGAAAGAAAACCTGTTGCAAATTACAGTCCTCTTGCAGCTGTACAGAATAATAACAATAATTAAGAATTTAATAATTTTCTGTAGCCTTAATTAACAATTTAGTAATCTACACAATCTGGTAGAATTTTTGCATCTCTAATTGTTTATACTCCTTATTTTGGATAGATATTTTTTAGAAACAGACATGGCATTATTTGTCCTGATCTATTTAACTGCTAACATTAATTTAATTTCCTTTACAGTGAAATTTTGTTTCAGTTTTGCAACACAAAATCAGATGCATAATTCCTGAAAAATAACTTACAACTACCTAAAGCTTTTGGAAAGGGACAGAAGTTTGGTTTTTTTTTTCATATAAAAATAAGATTAGAAAATAGGCACTTACTTACCTTTACTGTCTGGAAGATGCTCCCCATTTCTTCCATTTGATAACGCAGAGCTGTAGAGCTAAAAGATAGGCTTGGAGGACATGAGCTTTAAAACTTACTCTTTGGAGAGTTACTGGATCTCTATGCTTTTTTAAGGAAAAGGGCAAACCAAAAATGATGATGGAAACTAGGATGCATAAATAGGCCATGTACGGGCTATAGTACATAGTTATGTGCTATAAATCAACAGGACCAGGGGGAATGGGATGAAGCTGGAACACAAAAAGTTTCACTTAAATATAAGAAAAAAACTACTTCACTGTGAGGGTGAGGGAGCAGTGGAACAGGCTGCCCAGAGAGGTTCTGGACTCTCCTTCCTTGAAGGTCTTCAAGACCTTCAAGGACATGTTCCTATGTGACCTGATCTAGGTGAACCTGCTGCTGCTGGGGGGTTGGACTAGATGATCTCTAAAGGTCCCTTCCAACCCTACCATTCTGTGATTCTGTGGAATCATGCAGGTTATTTTTAAATGGAGAAAGACAACACAAGAACAATGAAGAAATGTAGCTGTTTCTAAGCCCTAAACTGATGATATTCTGTTGTTCTAGAGATACTAGAAATGTACATAGACACAGAGGCTTACAAAGCTTTGCTTACTTCTCAAAGAGAATTGATAAATGGGGGAAGGTATCCCAAGGGGTTCCCTTAGTTTAACAAAATCAAAAGTACTTTTCAATACATTGCTTTTTCCTCACATCTTCCCTCAAATAAAATGAATTATGCACACAGATGTTTATTGTCAGTTTGCACGCTATGGAGTTTCTGTTGTAACAAACAGGTCTCTGAGGACTTCTCTACAAATGATTTATGTGGGGTTTATCAATACAAATGCTTATCACAACCCCAACAGTTTAGCCTCCCTCCTCCAAAAAGAAGTGTTATTAATTTGGAGATGCTGAGATATATCGTAAGTTGCTGTCTCTCTGCATCTTTCAATCTGCAGAGCAAATGGAATAGAAAAGTTCATGTTCCTGTAGGATAGATTGTGAGGGTTTTTTTGCATTTCTTACATACTTAGAAAACAGATTTGTTGTTTTACTGAGGTGTTTTAAGTTAATTTGATAACTAAATTTGCTGTAGGATTTAGGAATAGTCACACACAAGTAAAAGAAAAGTAAAAATAAATAAACAACCCGAGGGTACTTTTATGGTAACTCCAGTCTGTACACAAAGACGGCAATTTTTTTTTTTTTAAGCTTGTGAAGTTCTACCTTCTTCCCCTAAGAGCCCAAAGGATGAGCACTGTCGTAGATCCATGCTTAAGGCTTTAGACACCATATCTGGAAGATGCCTTCTCAGAATGATGGGGACACATACTCAAAGGACAAATGCTGCCAAAATGCAATGATAGCTTCTGTCTTTATAAAATCCCAGCTGCAGCAATATCTGCCATTGTAATAGCCCAGTAGTTGTAATATTGACCCAGAAACTAACTGGTATAATTTTGGAAGACTCTCCCCTCTCAGAAAGCTTCTCTAGTCAGTCAGGAGTTCACACTTTCCCATTCTTTCTCCTCCTGTATCTTTCCTCCTTTTCCTCACAGGAGAATACTCTGAGTGTACCTACAGGATGCTGTGTTTTGCATTCAGAAGTCAATGGATTTAAAAAAGAAATAATCTTGTAGGCAAGTCAAGGCTCCATGACTTCACACTTAAGGCACTATGCACTAGTGTCAAAGTATTTCTGATCAAAATCTGAAAGTTATTTTGTACATGGAGGGCATCACAATGTTTTTCTATTTTTTCAGATATCTTCCTTCATGAGCTGGTGTTGACTTTGCACTTGAGGAGAGTGTGTAGCATCTTCCTTGCAGAACTGACCATGATGTCCAAACAGCAGCCAGGAAATAAAAACTAGGCTTCTCCCAAGCTCATTATTTTCCACTGGTAGCTGTTGAGATACTAGCACTTTCCTAATTAATCCAAAGGTCTTTTTTTTGTCTCCCTAAAGAAACTAGCTCTCCTCACAACATTGCAGAGGAAGCATATGGTGGGCTTTGGCTTCCATTTCTTGGGACCAGTTGCCTAAAAAATAACTGTTGCAAAAAAATCACTGCAGCTCTTCACCCATCTGTCTTTACCAGTGGTGTACGCTGAGCTGCTGGTACTGAAGGACTCCTACTTGACTGAAATATTGCCATTGAAAACAGCCAAGCAGGGAAGCTGTTCTTGGATACCTTTGCTCATTGAAGCAGATTATAGTGTTCCACAGACTTACACAATCCTGACAAAGTAAGAAGGCAGAAGGATCATTTTGGATAACGTTTCTGTGACTTGCTGTCCACATTATAGAAGCCATCATAAGATGTCTGCATATATGTATGAAGTTAAACACCTGCACAACCTTTGGCACAATGGGATCATAGCTATTATCAGTTACATTCATAGTACTTTTCATCAGTTCTCATTCTAGCTTGTTTTCTGTATTTTAAAGAGGTTAACAAAGCAACATAATGTCATTAAATATTGTCAAGACAGGAAAAGATTGGTGAAGAATCTCAATTCCTACAGAAAATCAACCTCTAAGCAAAAGCTGCATCATAACTTCATCTGGATATTGAAATAATGTCATAAAACTCAGGTTTTCAAGTACTACTAGAAAAAAGCCTACCATAACAGATTTCAACAGATGATTTATTGCACATTGCTCACAGACCCTATTATAAAGCAAATACTGAAACCCAAAACAAACTGTCTTACATTATGCTCATAAAAAGCATCTGGCTTCTTTACTGAAAAAAATCAAAACACAGGGTCTAAAAACACAAGATAACCCAGACCAAATGTTACACAAGCAAGGTTATGGACCATTTTTACACCCTAACACTCTTCTGTTAGTGCCTTCTTCTCTTTAACTGTAAGATACAGTTTTATCAAACACTACCAGCCTTTCTTTCCCTTTTCCCAGTGTGTTAATAAGGTTTAAGCACCAAAATAACCACTTGCAGAAGAACTACATTTCCCAGACTGTTTTGCAAAGCAGTCTTTTTTTCAGTAGCTCTCAAGATCCATTCACAGGAAACCTGCTTCTTGAACCTTTGTCAGCGTCTGAATTTTAAGACCAGTCAAATCACCCACTATAACCAGAGTAGAGTTGTTCTCCACTCAGGGTTTGCAGGTATTTGTAAACAAAGACAAAGGATTATTTTATTATTTATTACTGTACTGTTGCACCTGTACATTGTTTCCTTATAACAAAATTTGAAGGGAACAGCATTTTCTAAGAATTTCCTCACCAGAGGAAGCGTTAAATGACATGTAGTATAAGAATCACCTATTGAGATCTTCAATTTTAAGAGCCTTAAAAAAATATTGAAAAACAAGAATAACATGATTTTCCCCATATTTTATTAATGTTAACTTTTATTTGTTTCAAATTTCTAGTGTCGGAGATAATTCCCTTATTGGTGGGTTCGTTTTAAGTCTATGGAGGGAGGATCAGAAATAGAATCATAGAGTGGTAGAGTTGGAAGGGACCTTTAGAGATCATCTAATCTAAATCCCCTGCAGAAGAATTCCACAGCTGCTTCATTCTCAATTTGAATAAGGCAACATATAACAAATATTCCTTGCTGTGTGTGAAGCTTTAGGATTTTGTGGGTTTTAAGGGTGGAAGTTGACTTTTTTTTCCCAAATCAGGTTAGAAATCACTCCAGTAAAGCTGCCTGCTGTATCAGCAGACTCTTTTCTGTAAAAAACAAACAAACAAACAAACAAACAAACTAAAACCAAACAAAAAACTCCACCAAAACCAAACCTCAAAAAAACCTGAAAAAAACCAAAAGCTGAGAGCTCAATGAAGAAAAAGCTAGCTACGATTATATGAACACTAAATTAGTTTATCATTTGCTATTTTTTCTTGCTATGTCTGCCACACTTTTGAAATTACATGTTCAATGTAATTTCAATGTAATTTTATGTCTTTGAAATGAATATGTGGGTTAAAATTTGTTACTTTGATTAACAATTAAAAAAAAAAATAATATTCAACTGAAGAAGTTGAATAATTTTCTTTTCCTTAAGGACACAAATATTAGTCCTCTCAATCTTAGGATAGTTATAGCAGTGAAATGCTTTAAGTCCTGATCTTTTAAAGCACCTTGATACTGATGAACCACCTGTCCTGATTTAGGTCTATCCATGAAAAAAGGACCACGATTAGTACCAAGGGCCTTTGGAACCCTCTTAAGGGCAGCAAGAGCTCACTCATCACTTATGGCCCCAGGCAAAACATACAAGACTACTCAACTTGGGGAAGAAAACAAAACAAAAACATTACAAATACAAATACTCAACCAAAACCAATACAGAGTAGGATGATAATGAGAAGTACAACCAGCGCCTTTAAGATTTCCTTCCTCTCACCTCTCCTCTCTTCCTGATCCTGGTGGTTTTACCTTTTCCCCCCCTGAGCAGTGCAGGGGACAGGGAATGAGGGGTGCTGTCAGCCCTGTTCTAATGGCTCCTGCTGATTGTCTCTCCTAGGGCTGCTGAGCTCCTCACTGCTTCTCACCGTTCCCCACCGTCCTCCCTGCTCCAGTGCTGAGTCCAGGCCTCATGGACCACTCCGACAGGCCTTCATCCCAAAGGCTGCAGCTCCTCTCTGCTGCCACTGAGTGGGGATCCAAAACAATTGCTCTCTCTGGCACAGAGTCTCCAAAACTCACCCCCTCTAGCACGAGTTCTTCTCAGAGCTGCTGGCAACCATTATCCCTGCCATTGCCCTTCATGTGTTGCAGAGCCTGTGTTCTCACTGAGGGCTTCAGGGGGAGTCTCTCGTCCATCTCTCCTCCTGGCTTCCTCCTTTTCTGACTGCGGGGTCTACATTGTTACCTCCTTCTTCATTGTTACCTCCATCTCCTTCTACGCTCTACAGATTTCCCTTCTTAAATAGTGATGGCAGAGGTGTCAGGCTGGCCTGGATGAGCCAGAAGTGAGTCCAAACTAAGAGCTGGTGGAAGTTTCGGGAACCGTTTACAGAGGCAGCACTGCAGCCCTCTCCACATTACCAAGCACAAGCAGCTTTAAACACAATAAGGTCAAGGCCATAAATAGTCAACAGTCCTTGATTTAGTTTTGTAAGAAGAAAGCAACTTACTTGTTTCTCGGATTACAATGTTTGCTTTTCTCAACTGACAGCAAATTCCTTTAATTTTTTGACATTTACAAAATAAAAGAAAGCTTGGACAAGTACATCTCTTTTGGCTTCTTTTCATTTTTCTAACTGAATTAATATCTTTTGTCTTATCACTACAGTAGTAAGAATTCTCTGCATATATTTTCTGAGTCCTTCCCAATCAGTGCAATTTTGAGACTGAATATTGTTTTCTGAACTTCACTTATCCCATATTGTAGTGCATAACAACCTAACTAAAATGACTGAAGCATTAACGTTCTTATTATGAAGATTTTATTCAGAATTTATTCTTCAAAAGCCCAGAACTTTTATGTTAACTTTCCACAAGTGCCCTTCTCTGGCCCTCACATTCTGTGAGATATAGAAGACCGTTAGTCTGCAGCGATTTTATTGCAGTAGGTTTTAAACAAAAATAGACTGGTTATTGACTTTTTCAGCTAAAAAAGTGTTAATTGGGAGATAGTATTGCTAATATTATTTTCATAACTGTTGAAGACTGAAACATGTCAGAAGAGTGGTATGGGAAAACCTGTGGATTCTTTCACATGTAATTTACTCCTACCATATGTACATAGACAGTGGTGTCAGTTCAGTATCTTCCATGAACCGCTGAATGAACTTTAGAAAGAATCCATATCATGGAAAAGAATATAATGGGAAGTAAGTTTAGGTTTTATGTTTAATATACAAAAAGATAACTAGGCACTTATATGGAGGCTTAGAATGCTAAAAGAGTAACATAATTATTCACACTCTTTAGAGTAGGTAGATATTAATAGAGAAGATGTAGGATGTGTAAGAGGAACCTTACATTATTACATACATTACATACGTTGTCTTATAGCTTTAGGGCAAAAGCTCAAGACCTGCAGTGAGCTCTGTCCTGGTGCACTTGCATCTGGTAAAGCTTTACAGCAAAGGAGATGTTTGTGGGTATAAGAAAAGGCCATTACCAGGCGTAAAGTATTCGATTTTCTGGCAAGGCAGTTCAGCAGATATTAGTGTCCCCTGGACTCTTTCCTTGGACAAACTGTTGGATTAGATGACCTTGTGGGGGTCTGTTCCACTCTTTTTCTTTGATTCTGTATCTTACAGCTCACTGTAAGACTGCATTGTCAAGAAATAAATATCATGTTGGTTTTCTTTTCCTGCAGGTAGAAGATAACAGCATCTGCCAAAGCAATCTTTTACAAAGCCACAGTTGACCACTGGCCTATTGTGTTAAGGAAATTTGAATATCCATATTTTCTTCCTTGAGAAAACAGCAAGACTTAACACTTCCACAGCTAAATGCCATAAATCTTGAAATGAAAGCATATGTTTCTTTCACACATTCCCACTTTTATGCTTTAATTTGTCCCAGCCTACCTGAAGTATTTTTACTCAAATTAGATCTGTTACTAGTATAAAATTATAGCTGTTCTATTTATGTTTTATATATATATATATATAAAAGAAGAAATAGAATTGTATCTGGGTATACTTAGGATTGGATATTTTTAAGATTGCTTTCTAATCTTGCTGTGGAAATCTAATGCAATAACATAGTGTTATTATCCTTATAGCTATAATATAGGCCACCATGAATCAAAAAAAGAGGATACGATAATGAATATTAAAAATCTAATTATTTGTGTCATTTAGAACATTGTGTTTGTTTTATAATACAACCAAGAATATGGCACATTTGTGTAACACATTCTGTTTATTGAAAAACAAATTCAAAATGAGATAATTTGAACTGCATATTGCGTCATGGGAACAAAAGATCTGTGGCAAGGACACTAGGAAAAAAAAATCACAGTAATGAATAAAAAAATCAGTAGCTGAGAAACTTCGAGCTAGGGACTCATTTGTTCTTTAGGATTGTTATGCTAATTTTGGGACTTGCTGCAGCAGCAAAGTTGAGATTTAGAGTGAATGCATCTATTAGCAACTAGTAATGCTAGAAAGATATCCTTAGCTTCTCAAGGAAATGTAAAAGATACATTCATGTATCTCATGTTTTTTAAGCATTAAACTTTTACTTGAACTGTATAAGAGGTTAAACTCTTCAAAAGTCAATAAAACTCTAACAGTTTCCATAAGAAGATAGAAGTGGTTTCCTTGGGAAGGATTGTGTTCCTCTTCTATAGTAATTAAATATAATAATTAAAAAAAAGAAAATAAATCTATCTAGAGGCCTGTGAATAAGACCTAGAATTGAGGTATTAGCCCATTGATGTATTATATCTAAGGAAATGTGTGCCTGGATACATCTGAAGCCTTACTAAGCATTTCTCACTGCCAATATAAGACAGTGCATCAATAACATTCAAACTACTGATTTCTAGTAACTTNGGTAGATATTAATAGAGAAGATGTAGGATGTGTAAGAGGAACCTTACATTATTACATACATTACATACGTTGTCTTATAGCTTTAGGGCAAAAGCTCAAGACCTGCAGTGAGCTCTGTCCTGGTGCACTTGCATCTGGTAAAGCTTTACAGCAAAGGAGATGTTTGTGGGTATAAGAAAAGGCCATTACCAGGCGTAAAGTATTCGATTTTCTGGCAAGGCAGTTCAGCAGATATTAGTGTCCCCTGGACTCTTTCCTTGGACAAACTGTTGGATTAGATGACCTTGTGGGGGTCTGTTCCACTCTTTTTCTTTGATTCTGTATCTTACAGCTCACTGTAAGACTGCATTGTCAAGAAATAAATATCATGTTGGTTTTCTTTTCCTGCAGGTAGAAGATAACAGCATCTGCCAAAGCAATCTTTTACAAAGCCACAGTTGACCACTGGCCTATTGTGTTAAGGAAATTTGAATATCCATATTTTCTTCCTTGAGAAAACAGCAAGACTTAACACTTCCACAGCTAAATGCCATAAATCTTGAAATGAAAGCATATGTTTCTTTCACACATTCCCACTTTTATGCTTTAATTTGTCCCAGCCTACCTGAAGTATTTTTACTCAAATTAGATCTGTTACTAGTATAAAATTATAGCTGTTCTATTTATGTTTTATATATATATATATATAAAAGAAGAAATAGAATTGTATCTGGGTATACTTAGGATTGGATATTTTTAAGATTGCTTTCTAATCTTGCTGTGGAAATCTAATGCAATAACATAGTGTTATTATCCTTATAGCTATAATATAGGCCACCATGAATCAAAAAAAGAGGATACGATAATGAATATTAAAAATCTAATTATTTGTGTCATTTAGAACATTGTGTTTGTTTTATAATACAACCAAGAATATGGCACATTTGTGTAACACATTCTGTTTATTGAAAAACAAATTCAAAATGAGATAATTTGAACTGCATATTGCGTCATGGGAACAAAAGATCTGTGGCAAGGACACTAGGAAAAAAAAATCACAGTAATGAATAAAAAAATCAGTAGCTGAGAAACTTCGAGCTAGGGACTCATTTGTTCTTTAGGATTGTTATGCTAATTTTGGGACTTGCTGCAGCAGCAAAGTTGAGATTTAGAGTGAATGCATCTATTAGCAACTAGTAATGCTAGAAAGATATCCTTAGCTTCTCAAGGAAATGTAAAAGATACATTCATGTATCTCATGTTTTTTAAGCATTAAACTTTTACTTGAACTGTATAAGAGGTTAAACTCTTCAAAAGTCAATAAAACTCTAGCAGTTTCCATAAGAAGATAGAAGTGGTTTCCTTGGGAAGGATTGTGTTCCTCTTCTATAGTAATTAAATATAATAATTAAAAAAAAGAAAATAAATCTATCTAGAGGCCTGTGAATAAGACCTAGAATTGAGGTATTAGCCCATTGATGTATTATATCTAAGGAAATGTGTGCCTGGATACATCTGAAGCCTTACTAAGCATTTCTCACTGCCAATATAAGACAGTGCATCAATAACATTCAAACTACTGATTTCTAGTAACTTGTTTTTGACCAAAATATATTTATAAATTTCAGTCACAGAACTGCATTAAGTCAATATCCAAAATTATTAAAGATAATGATTAGATGAGAGAGGAACACCCCATATAATTAAAATCTTTTAGCAGGAAAGCAAAGTCATATTTTCATCTTAACATTTCACTTTACAGACTGATCTATAATGAACACGTGGACAGAAGTGTTGTGATATTTGTGAACATATGGTCAAGACTATTGTTTCCCAATTGAGTTCTAAATGAAAAATCTGAAACCAAGTCATTCTCATCCACTGAATTCTCTGGTATACTTTGTAGAAACAGGTTATTATTTTTTCCCAGTGACTTATTTTTATCTTCTTATAGCCACATTGCCTTTTACCACCCCCCAAAGCAAGAGCACTCCCAACTCTTTTTAGATTGCGCTATTCTATGTGTTCTGTCTTGTTTCCACAACACATTTAGGACTTACAAATCTAAGACAACCTCTAGAATTGCACTTTTAAGTCTCAAAAGCCAATCTCCTAAAGTACAACAGTCAATCTGTATTCCCAGAGTGCTTTACCCTGGGATTTATTAGTGCTCAGGTATTTTTAAAAGATGTAATTAGATTTGATACTTTTGTGGATTTTTTTCCCTTGCTATGCCATAAAATTCCAATACAGACTGCAATCATAACAGTCCTTTTGGATATTTTTTTTAACAGGTCAGGACCAGATTTTCATCTCTTAAAGTGAAATTTTGAAATTGCCTAATCTCTTTCAACAGTCCTTTACTACTACTACCACATGTGGTAAAGGAGATTGTAAGGCAGCTAATAAGGTACCACCTTATAACTGTAAAACTAACAAGAGAGGTGGTGACAACAGCATAACTCTCCCCTTATCTTTGTGCAATGCTGCCTGATGCTGTGACCACTCAGCATTTAAACAATGTATGGTACAAACATTGTTGTCCTCCTGCAGTGAGACAATTAATGAGAGGATGAATCTTGATAAACAATTTAAATTGGTACTTCCATCCAGTGTACTTTATCTCAAATAGAGAAAGAAACACATAACTATATATTTCAGATAATTGCTACAAAACATAATTATTACAAAGAACGGGAGACTGCTGTTCTAATGCAGCACCACATTGCAGAGCAGGTACTTTATATTTCAGTTTATGTCTGACATAAGAGAAAACCTAAACATGAAATCAGACTGTTACTGAAATGGAAACTACTTACTTTCTAAAGCAAGAAATCTGAAATGGAAAGATATAATAGTTTGCTGTTGTAAAAAAAATTGAGAAAGTTATGTAAGGAAACATTTTATTTCAAAATACAAGACCAAAACACATTGATTAGAAGTTTCTTTAGAACTGATTTTAAACTTATCATGTGACAGGTTTAAAGGCCAATTTTCTTGTGAGACTAAATTCATAAATATAGAATTTGACACAACTCTGCCTTGCCACCATAGGTATCCTCTTTTTGTATTACTAATAATTATCAATATACACACAACTGAAATGTTTTTAAAAACAATTTTTTTTCCATATATCAGTTACCTGCTTTGTGATGTCACAAAATTAATCAAGGAGATATGTAAATCACAATTAATCAAGGAGGTATCAATTAATCAAGGTATGTAACACATCGATGTTTCAGAGTCGAGCTGGTATTGACAGGTGAAACCACTGGGCCTTGGAAAACAGAACTACTTTGTGTTAAAAGTTCAAATAACATTTTGGATGACATTTTTAGCAACTGCTAGTGAGCTGAGTGAATCTCTGATGGCAACAGTTTAATAACTGCTTCTGTCTCTTAACTTTCTATATGACAAAACATACAAAGACCACAGGATACTGAGATCATTTTGTACTGCTTGATGCTTACGTTTTAGGACATATGCCTGGCAGAGTGGGAGCACTGATATAAAATCAATGTTTCACATACTATTTTGCCTGTATACTTTGAGCAGGAGCTGGGTCTTGTTGTCTTTCATGGCAAGTTCATTCTCTTTCATCTGCTGCCTGTAGAATGTGCAGAAGCAATATGCTCTCATTCCTAAACAGAAGATCAACAGGTTAGAGTGCTTTATGCTTTTTTTCCAACAGTTCCTTTGGGGCTCTCCTACAGCTGCTGCTTTGCTTCACAATCTCACTTCAGATATGCAGACTTTGGAAGGTCACTTAAAAGCATCACTATTTTTGTGTATACTTTGGTCTTGTTGCAAATTTTTCATGAAGCATGTTCTGTGTCATTCTTGTAAAGCAGATGGTACAGATGAGTACCTGGGATAAAAGCCTCATCTTTCATAACTCAAACCAAGATTTTCTTTAACAGAAGCTTATAAAATGTTTTTTATAAGACTACTTCATGATTATTTGTTTGAGTTAATCTATTTAAAAGCAAATGCAATAAAACACCATCACCAAATGACTTGTCAATATACACGATAACTTTAGTTTACATTAGTCCTTTGAAGATCTGAGCAGTCTGAGCAATGGTATTTTCTGATACATTATCAAAAGAAAAGGAACTGTCTTCAGTTTTCATGCAGAACAATGAAAGAAATGAGTCATGGGTAGATTAGAAATGGAGTATTGCAGAAAATTGTGGTATACGGAAGATATTGATGTAGCAGATTTCTTCAAGGGTTGTAATAGATAATATCTTTGACCCTGAATAATCAGTTGTTTCACTAGGTAGCAAGGAGAAAAGGTAGGGGTATTTTCAAAGCACAGGTAAACAGTAAACTCATGCAAGCAGACACAAAAACACAGATTACCATGTTGAACTGAGCTGTTTTGTTCTTTAAAGAAAACATCACTGGCAAAGACAAATGCTGTGAGATACATCAGGGTCTTGCCAAGACAACGGATAAGTTATGGATGATGAGGCCTTGGAAGTTAGGAAAGCCAATCTGTGAAAGACAGGCTTTTAATGAGAATTAATATAATAGGAAAAAAAAATAGTAACAAACAATTTCACAGTGGAATAAGCTGTCCTAAGAACAAGAGATAATATTCCTTAGCACTCAGCACAATGTGCTAAAAGAGGTGCAATCAGGAAGAAGACAGGTCTAACAAACATAAAGGTGTACTGGCTTAGGCATCACCCACATTTAGAGTATATAAAAGAGGTATGTGGGAGGACCGGATGCACCAAGGTTTATAAGACATGTTGATTGTCCAGTACTAGAGAAGACAGTCACAAAGTGCATAAGGCAAACCAGTTTAATAAGCATACTACATGGTAAAATAGGAAAATAAAGATTATATAATTTTGTAAAAGCTCCTAGCAAAGGGGTTCATCAATAGCACAACATTCATTTATGGCTACAGTACAGGTTCAAGACAAGAGTAGTGAAGAACTATTTGTATTCAAATACAATACAAGAGAAATATGTTAAAAAAGGGAGTTTTCACCATGATAATATTGATATCACTTGCATCGTCAGAACTATATGAAGTGAATATTAGCAAGCACATAAAGGATGGTCTCAAATCTAGATTTTTACTAAATACATGTGTAAAGACAACATTGGGACAGAGATGTAAAATCATTGCCTCTTATGTAAAACAAAAATAGAAATATACTCTTAATCTCACAAAATACTTGAGAGAATATAAAGTTTGTCATGATGCCTACAGGCACATCATATCATTAAGGTATATGTGCATGCAGTTTCAGGACCCTGTGCACTGCTGGAACTACCATTAGCAAAATGCCTAAAGGAAAGAAAAAAGCACTTTAGAACATGGCATACATGAATATAATGAAAAGGTGGTGAACTCACTGCAATGTATTGCCTCAATTACTACACTAAGAAACTGGAGAGACTGTTCCCTAGCTTTTAAGATCTAAAAGGAATAATGTGTAATGCTAAAATTTACCTGCTACAGATGATGTAATCTTTTAGCTCTGTGAGTCTCATCCTTAATTCCTACTATGTGTTGTACGTGGATACCAGAAGTTCAGGCCAGGCAGTGCAGCAACCCACTTTTCAGCTCTCAGAATATGGAATTTCAAGAAAATGTTTTTTTTCTCCTGACTGTTGTGTAAGAGATTTTTAAGGAAGGTGCAAGGATATACTAGAGGACTGTTTGGAATAAGCCATTATCAATACTATACCAAAACAACTGCAACAAAAGATTATAGCAAAATCCTGTGAGGTTATATGTAAAAGATACAAGGAGATACAATCTAAAATTAGATTACGGTTGTGGAAAACCTGATGTTAATCATTTTGATTATGTCTAGGAATAGAGACGTATCTACCTCTCCAGGCTTAGTGCTTAAAGCAAGTAAGACTATTTTGTTTTTATAAGAGCTGAAGAGCATAATGAAGCTGATGACTAAGACCAGCAGAAATCTAGAGCACATGGGGAGGGATGCATGAAAATGGTACTGGGATCACAGTCTGAATGATTTCACAGATGATGTTTTCCATAACATGAAAGATTTAGTCACTTACTTGTTCTACTGTAGTAACTTAGCTCATTTAAGGAAATACAGTGTAGGCTGATACATAACAAGGAGAAGTTAAGAGTAGCCTTTCATTTATGTAAAATTATTATTTTCAAAATAGTAGTTTCTTGTGGATACTATTGCCTTTCTTTTTTTGTCTTTTCATCACAGATATGGGTACACAGTAACAGAATCACTTCAGATTCAACAGAAATCTCCATAAACCCTTGACTCTTTCAGTGCTGACTGTATAACACAATATAAACAATACCAATGTACAACTTGAATGAGGCATATAATCCTTTAAAAAGTATTTTTTTGATATCTTCTGGACAATTAAAAATCTTTGAGCTTGGGCAGGACCTCTGGAGGTCATCTGGTCCAACCCCACTGCTCAAAGAGAGACCTCTTGTTGCCCAGGACAATGTCTAGACAGGTTTTGAGTATCTCCTAACACACAATACTTTCTTCCTGCAAATCTTGTTCCTCTTAGAAATAAATGTAGGGAAGGAATGAATAAAATATGAAAGCAATATAATGAATCTTTTAAAAGAAGCAACTTTATCACAGCTGATAATGAAATAAGTTTCATTGGGGATGAATATAGCCTAACTTTTGAACTATTAGACAAAAGGTATAAAAGAGAAAGCCATGGTATTTTTAGAAGGAAGCATCCAGAGCTTTTGAAAATGATTCAAGATGTATGTCTTGATATGACAGTGTACTCCCATCTACCTTTTCACACTTGCAAGTATGAAGACATATTGTGGTTTCTTGAAACATGGGCTAGAATAGTTTCCTGTTCTCCAGGAACACTGGAGAAAGGAGTGAAAGAGTAATTTCAATGTGCCTAATAGAAATTGGCAAGTGATAGAATATTAAGCAAGCCAGCACCTACTTAGCAACATGCTAATCAGAACTGTGGTGAGTCACATCAAGGACATATTCACTAGATGTGGCATTTGTGACAAACAATTTCCCAAAATAGACTGTGCTTCTATAGGTCTTCTGTTGTGTGTATTTTAATGGCTTGAAGTCTCAAATAAATTATTCCATAAGAGCCTGTTGTGGGCTGTGCTTTAAATCAGGAACTTAGAGGTAAATCACAGGCAAGAACTACACTGGAGGCATGTAAGGTTTACCATAGACAGTAGCAGCTTGGTAAGATAATTGAACTGGTCATACCAAAGAAATGAGTGAACAGTAATTTAGGCCAAACTGTAAATATTATAATGTGCTTACATTATTAGGAACAGTGAAAATACTGCTTGTTATGTTGATTCAGCAAACAAGGAAAATGTAACTACAGTAAATTGGACAGAACAACTTACAAACCAGAGAAAGGAGGCAGCTCTGTTTCAGCCTCTTCGCACACAGACCCCAGATGTCCCGTTGGCTGCATCTAAACATAGAAGAAATAAGAAAGTGAATCTCACTCCTGATAGTGAAGGCACTAGTATGTCTTAATGCTTCTATTATGTATGAATATTAATTTGGGCATCTAAAATTTTTGCTTATAAATAGGCAAACACACTGTCAGGTTGGACAATCGCTGCTTTAAGGGAAGTAATGGATGTTAGTCTGACATTAGTTCCTGACTGATGTACGCCTACCAAACTAACTTTCTGAGACTTCCACTGCATACAGACAGCAGAGCGGACAGGTGTAAAAAAACCCTGTTTAGTTTACTGTTGGAGAGTAGGCATAAACAAAGGTAAACAGTGAATTTTAAAAGTTTGGACTCAAGACTTAACATCTGTGAATACTAGAGTTAGTACTGACTGAGTAGATTCTTGATCAAGCTGCTTTTCAAGCTTTGTATAGATTTCAGTAGCAAGAAACCAATCAGCCACTAAGAAGTGTTTGTTTCCTGCCTTTCCTGGAAAGTATAAAGTACTCAGCAGACTTTTGTTAGCTAATCACATCCTAGGCTGCTTTCTACAGCCTGAGGCTCATAATTTCCCATCTTTTTTGTCCTCCTCTTGTTTTATCACATACTAGAGAAATTAATTGGAGAAAACAACACACTGCACTTGCTACGTGCAGGTTAGAGTTTGAATAGGGTAAAATGTGGATAGTTTTATAATTTCTATATTATTATAGGTCTGGTGAGAAACAAATCTTCAAACTTCCAGTAAGTCTTTCTCTATTGTAAGCCAGAGGGAACCAGCATAATTTGGCAAGAAATACTGTGGTTTCCTGAAATATCAAATGTTTATTTACAGTTGCCAGAGAGAATATGACTCTTTCCAAGAAAGGTACATTGTGTTTTACACCATAAGTAATAATACAGTTACCTTTTTGTCTGAGGTCTTGTATGTCATAGAGGAACTTTAAATACATTTTTGGCTTTACTGGCAAAGATAAGGATTATTTTGCTCCAGGTCATTCAATAAAGATTACACTCCTACATATTGTTCCATGTCAAAGTTGTATCTGTCTGCCTGTTTCACAACAGATGGCTGCAGTTCAGCACTTAAATATAGAAGATGTATACAGAAGGTTGAAATAAAACATGGATTGTAATCTAACTTCTTCCAGTTGCTTGCACATTCTAATTGCATCTGTCAAGTTTGATGTCATGTGGGATCATTTTTTAAATATAACTTTGTAATTTTGTTTCTGTTTATTCTGGGTCAAGATTTATTCGGAATGGTTGTATAGAGAACGTAAATCAAGTCTACTTCGTATTGTAACATATCTGACATTGTTTTGAGATATTCCAGTTTGTAAAATACAACAAGAAATAAGATACCTTAATATATGGTCCCTCTGTTTTAAGGGCAAAAGAGCATGTGTAATTCTGAGAAGGGAACATTAACCTCTGCTTCCAGCCTTTGAGTGAGTGATTTCTCATGCAGCTTTTTTCTTTCCACAGCTTTTTTCTCCTCATTTTAAAAGGATATGGTTAAGAAACACTGCAAACCTACTTTTTTTGTATGTGCATGAGATACAAAAGTAAATGTGTGATAATTCAAATCACAGAGATAAGAATATTTTCAGTCGTCTTTTATCTGTAGCATATCATCTAAAGTTACTCATGGGCTTTTCTAGTAAAGATATGGTTAAAATGTTACTTTAGCCTTAAGGTTTGGGCTTCGGTGATTTAGCAGTTTTCCCGTGTACTTGGTTACAGAGAATAGTTGGTCCTGCATCCTTTGGGGTTTTGTTGTCAAAGATACATTGATGAAACACGTAAAGTCTAATAAGGAAACTATGTAAAGCCTCAAAGCTAAAGATCAAAGTGAATAATGACCTAATAATCCAAGTGTAGCCACTGAAAAAAAACGACGAAAATAGGCTTGAGCGAGGTCTTTTAAACTTTTATTTGTGTAAAACAGGCTGTTAGTGAGTCACCAACTCACATATCGGTGTAATTCATGGGAAACAAGAATTTCTGGCTGCTATTGATTAAGTGCTTTGTATTACCAGAGGTGAAAGTTGAAAATGCTGCATGAATCGAGAGCACCGCTGTTTTAGGGAGGGGGAAAAAAAAAAAAACCCTTCTCATCGCGGGTTTCCTCCTTTACACACAAACCTTGCTTTTCCTCGTTCCCCCTCCCTATGGGCACGGAGAGGCAGGGTCCGCACGGTGCCCCGGCTGCCCTGAGCCTTTCCCACACCTCCGCCGCGTCGGGAAGCGGGTCCCGAGCCGAGGACTGTGGCGGGGAGTGGGATGCCCCGGCCGCCTCTCCTCTCCCCTCACCGCGCCACAGCTCTCTGTTCGGCGCAAGCCGCAGCCCTCGCCCGGAGGGGAACAGCCTCAGCTGTCCTCTGAGGAGAGAGTCTGCTGGCGCTTTCGGCGGCAGCCCTCGCTCCTGCCGGCCCCGGCAGCAGCCACCCGCCCTCCTCCTCTCCCCTCCCGCCACCTCTGTGGGAGCATTACCTCAGTAATGCCGCGCCCTCCCACGGCGGGGGGGCGGGGGAGGACGGGAGCAGCCACCAATCAGAAGCTGCGGCCGGCCCATGACTGACAACTCACACCACCCAATAGGAGTCGTCATTTGAGTAGGCGGGGCGAAAGGGAGCGGGGGTCTACGGTCTCCGCCTATTGGGAGGAGCCGGGGCCCGGGGCGTGACTCGGCGCGGTTGGGGGCGTGGCCTCGGCGGAGCTATTTAAAGTTGGCACGGCGGCGCTCGCCCGTTCAGTCGGCGCGGGGCTGGTGGCTGCGGTGGCTGCGCTCGCTGCGTCAGCCGACCCACGGGCTCCTTTCTGGTGTACGCGCGTGTGTGCGCGGGAGGCCCGTCCCGTCTGGGTCAGCCGCTCCCGCGGCGCATCTTTTCCTTCTTCCCTCCTGCCAGCCTCGCGCGGCTCCTCAGAGGGATTTCTCCGCGCTTCTTGTCCGGTGGGGGCGCGTCCCCCCGGCCCGCGCCCTTTTCCCTCCCCGCTCTCCGCCGGGGGCTTGCGGCGCTTCCCTCTGGATGCGTCCCCGCAGCCCCAGGCGGGAGGCGGCCAGGGGGAAGCGCTGCCTCCGAGGATTTACTGCTGCCTGGGACTCGGACCTCCGCCGTCCCTGCCTCCGAGGGAGCCTCCGGCGCCCCGGCTCCGCTCCCGCTCCAGACAGCGACCGCCATGGACGAGAAGTACCTGCCCGAACTGATGGCGGAAAAGGATTCGCTGGACCCGTCCTTCACGCACGCCCTGCGGCTGGTCAACCAAGGTGAGGGCCGGCGGGACACGATGGAGTGGGGCTGCTTCGTCCCGCCGTGGGGCCAAGCGGTGGGGACGAGCCGGAGTTAGTGGCGGCCGCCGAGGATGCTGAGGGAGGGAGCTACTTTTCGTTTTGCATCACTTAGTGGATTTTTTTTGTTGTTCATGCTGTTGATGGTTAGCGGCTCCTGTCTCCTTCCACTTGCTGAGGGTGCGGGGAGGAGTCGGTGGGTCCATCCTGCTCCTCTAGCAGGAAGAGCATCTCCTCCAAACAATAGCAGACACTGAACTGATTTCCTAAATTTCTTCTCTTTCATAGTTATTGTTTTTTTTTTTTTTTTTTCAGTAGCGAAGGCATGATCACTTGAGTTCTAAATTATTCTAAGTTAAATTGTTGTGTCGAACAGCTTGGGTCTCCTGTGCTGTGCTTGGGCTCCCACTTGATTAAAACCCCAAAAAGGTTTTCCCTTTTTACCCTTTCTGAACAACAAATACCGTATTGTTTATGTACGTGGGAACCTTTCTAGAGAGGAGCCTACAATCTATGTCCTTTCCTAGGAGCTGTTGGCTTTGTAACTAAAATATTAGGGAATCAACAGTATGTTTTGGTGAATATCTTAAAAACCCAAAAGCATGTTTTCTTTTGCAATTACATAACTGCAGGTGATGTTTCCTACCCTTTCTGTATCTGACATGTCAGATATGCTTTAAAGCACTAGCCCTTTGTTTCAATGATGCTGCTGAATGATACTGATGAGAAAAGTAATTATGCTTTACAGTATGATTTAAAGTGTATTGGGAAATAATCTCTAACTGACAAGTGACTTTCAAGTACAGCTCTGGAGAGACAAACAGTTGATACAGTGCTTGAGATGGTCAAATGAAACAAGTTAACCGATCTTAGAGAACTTAATGGTAACAGAAATGAGTTTGGCTTCAATTGAAGTGATTACATAGCTGTACTGGGGTTCTTTATTTCCTATAACAGGAATAGGTCTAAATCAATGTGGTTTCTTTTAATGCATTGTTGCAGTTCTTGATGTGTGATGGACTGTGAATGCTCAGCTCTAAATCAGAAAGTGAATCAACTATTGTCAGAAATACTCTTGAGTTAGGAATAGCTGTCACAGTTTTGGCTGGGGAACGCATAGACTGTGATTTGTAGCTACATGTCCTTGAATGGTTGGGATTTTGTCTATTTTTCCTAACTTTGTAAAAATGCCACTGTTGATAGTAAATAGATACTTGGTATTACTTGCTGTAAATAAAGAACTTGTTAAAAATGTAGCTGGATGGCTGAGAATGCCACAGATAGCTGCAAATTAATGATGTTCTTCTCTAGATAGTGTAAATTTAGCAAGTTACAGAAATGATGTCCTGTTTTACAAACCTTGTTTGTTATGTGTAGCTGTTATCAAAATTGGGAGTTTTTGGGACTATGATAGTGTTTTTATGATTCTCAATGAAGTAAGAAATTAGAGGACAGACAAACTTCTGCCTGCTTTTATCAAGTAATACATGATATCTGCATGTCTACTTTTGGTTCAGAAAGAAAGGATGTTATTGTCAATGAAAAAACATAGATGGACATGGACCCAACCTCTTTACTCTAGTATGTCTTTAGATCTTGCACTTCTTTGGAAAGTGAAGCCTTGCATTAAATGTTAGGCAAAAAAAAATGAAGCAGAGTGTCTATCAACTGGCTAACTGTGGTTTAAAATGGAGATTTGTGTATCTGTGTAAAAGAGATGGTTTGGGAAGTTGTAGGATCACCAAAGAAACAAAGAAGGTGAAATGATTGTGTGATGTAAGCAAGAGGGAAACCTAAGATGATGTTTTACAAACCCATCTTGTTATGGCACTAACTTTATCAGTGACTGTTTATTTGCTTCTCAACTGTAACAATTCTGTGCAGTTAAAGGATGGCAAATATTAGTGGAAACGTATGTCATAGTTCTGGCTTGCACTTTATAGGTCAGGTCCACTGAGTTCTTGCTGTGATCAGTGAGCAGGTACAAGAACTGGCCTGTAATTCTTTTTAACTGTTTAACTTCTCAATTTAGAATGAAACATGTTTCTAAGTTTAGTTTCTTCCAGGTGTGTGTGTGAAGCTCTCTCAGCAAAGGCTCTAAGTGTTTAAAATAACCAGCTTAATTATGTAATAGCATTTTGGAGTCTTAACAGTATTACGTTTACTATCTGTATTTACTTAGTGAAATACAGTAGCTCAGCCAACTTCAGAAACTCGAGATTGATTTGTAAGAATTCTATAGTTAATTAGTAAATCCTTCTGAGATGCTGAAGGAATTGAAGTGTATATTGCTTAGAGCCAAATTGCTAACAATTTCTAACCATGTTCAAATTGGGTTTCTAGGGAAAAGACCTGTCTAGACTTAGAAAATCTGTTAATTATAGATCTCAAACGGCAATGGACACATTTGCATATTATGCTTATAATTACAAATTATCATTTGGGTACACAGAAATTTTACATGATACAGGGAAAGGGAAGCTTGACATGCCATGAGTTCTAGGGTAGACTTTCACTTGAAAAAAGTGTGGAGATAACTAAGATGCTGCAAGAATACTTTTGTGGGCTGTATTAATCTTTCAAAGTTGAGATGGCAGCATCTTCTCTTGCCCTAATGTTGTTTGATCATTTTGAAGACACTGAAGTCAAAGAACAGCATCCTTCGCATTGGACATGGAAGTGCTGATTTTTCTTGAGGTCTATGCTCAAGTATTTGACTTGTCTCTCTGGGGTACTAATGAAACCTATTGCTTAAATTTCACTTTAAATTGTCATTGAACTTATTCAGCTGCTGCTTAAATTTTAGAATAGTAGGAATCTTTTGCAGAAGACTGGGCTATATCCTTTTCTCTAAGATGTCTGACTTGTGTACTTGAACATAAAGCCTTCCTAAGAAGGGCATATTTTTACCTGTAAGCCTGTAAGCATGTTACAGATTGGAAGTGAAACTACTTTGCATGTGTAGAAAGGTAACTATGCTAATGCAATTGATTTGCAACTGGTCCCAGATAGTGTGAGCTGGAGCATTGTCCAGTTTTAATTTTTAAAGCTATCCAGTCAATTTTTCTTAGGTCCTGTAGTTTGAAGAACCCTGGTAAAGACGAAGTTCTGTGAAGAACTGTATTTTACTTATCTTTATGCAAAATCTGAACAATTGTTGTATGTGAAAGCAATGCTTGCTCTGAAACCTGTTATTCTTTGTTGATCAGTGCGAGGCGCTGAGTACCTTTACTATTAAAACTTCCTTTTGAGACCTTTATTTTGAAGCCTGACTGCGTTTGGGGTTGTATGTAAATGCTGGTAAATGTGCTAGTGTAATGTTGACTGTCATAACTTAGTTCTTGAGTGATGCTGTAAAAATATCAAAAGATCTGTAAGATGAGTTACTTTATCTTCTCTCACATCTCTGCATAGTATTGATGCATGACAAGTATTTTGAGTGTTGGGTAAAGTATGTGAAAGTGCAGATGGAAGAAGCTAACTGTAAATAAAACATGTTGGTACTAGACATCTTTTATAAGAGTAGGAATGTTAAAATGGATGCCTGGTACTTGCTTGATTTGTGTAGTTAAATGTGTAGAGGGAGAGCATGCTGTAATTGAAGTTAGGGCAGCTGAAATTCTTATGTCAGAAGGCAATGCATCCTCGTGCCATTGGTGAAAGACAGCTTTTAATTCTCTAGACTTTATCTGTGGAATTCTTCTACCAAGTTTTTTTTAGCTACTTTAAGACTTGAGGTAATAAGTGAAATTTGCAAGGCTTACTTCAAATTGTCAAAAGATGATGTACAGGAATAACAAGCCTTCCTATCAGTAGATGGCTGTATGTGCTAGCTGTATACTGAATTACTGAGCCATGTGACTAGCAGGGATCAGGAGAGGCTTGCTGGTTCTTGTGTTGAATTTTGAATAGGAGTTCAAAATCCAATACACTAGTACATCCCCAAATATCAAGGAGAATGAAATGTAAGAAGTGTGCTGCCTTTCTGCATTAACTGATTATTTTTTTTAGCAGGTAAGAGGTAGCTTTGTAAAAATATTTGAATTAGGAACTTTAATTTATAAGTTCCATAGATGTTATCGATTTCAAATTAATCTGTTTTGGCATGAAAGGGCTTCTGGGTGCTGAGCAAGGATTTTCTTTCATTTTTCACTAATAGAATTCCAGTTCTTCACAATTTTAAAAGATGTCTTTGTAGTGTGATGTGGCATACATGTATTGTGATAAATAGTTTGCTATTGAATCACACACTTTCCTCTGAGGATGGGCATTTCATGGTCTGGAACAGACATGTGTGATGCTGCTTGTTTCCAGTCCCTAATAGTGTTACATGTACTCTGTTGCTGTACAACTTCAGACTCCCCTTCAGTCTTTCATTGTAGTCTCAATTACAAGCAATGCTTGTTTCAAGTGTCCTGTCTTGGAGGCTGGTAAAACGCTTCATGAAGGTCACAGATATCTTGTAAAGCAAATATAGCTCAAGAAATCTGATTGGGTTTTAAGATTACTGGGAGTATCCTATTAATTTGAATAGTAGTTCTGTAATTTGCCCTTCAGATGATTTGGGACAGCAAGTTCTCTGTTAGAGGTTAACTAGAAATAAAAAACTCTTCTGTTTTCTTCTAGTAATCAGACTTCAAAACAGTCTGAAAATGTGCAGGGAATTTGTTATTTGGCAGGCTCAGCGTGATGAGAAATTTAGTGAAGCTAATAGGAATGGCTGTGGTGTTATGGCAGCACCATAAAACTAGGGAAGGCTGACTTTGATTCTATTTCTAGTTTCTTTAAACAGCATGGAAAGTAATAAGGTTTAGAGTGAAGGCAGATTTCAGCTTTTCACTCATGTCTCAGTGTTCCTTGTTCAGAAGTTCATGTTTTTGTAATAGTTGCTCTTTGCTTTAACTGGAGTGAAACTACTGGGAAAGTCATAGAACTAAACAAATTCCAGTTTTGGCCTCTTAAAAGGTTGGGGAGGTGATTTATCAGGTATTCCAGTTGTGTTAACAGGGCTACTGTGAAATGCAGCTGAAGATAATCATACATACTTTGCTGTAGGCTCATCTGCTCTGAAGCATGACTCCAGCCTGCAGCCACTAACCAATGACCACGTTTAGTTTAAAGCTGACTTCTAATTCACTTGCATACTTACTTTGGCAGTCAATGAGAGAGATTAAATTTGAGACCTTTAAATTCAGACTGACATGGTTTGTCACTTTCAATCCTTTTTGACACCAGCCATGCAAATTAAAACTAACCTTCTGAGTACTTATTTACTGCAGAAATTAGAAGGAAGGTCACAGTACTGGATGGCTGCTTTTCTGGCCTGTGGCTTGTTTTACCTGACTTGCATGTGCCTAAAAATCTGTGTGACCTTTTTGCTGAATTTTTTTCCTGCTTCTGACTTTAGTATAATTAAGAAACAAAAGAATTTAGGTTTCATTTTGATTTGAAAGAGTTGGGAATCAGAGTAGCCTCTAAGTATTCAGTGTGGTACTCCATAACTTTTTAATTAGTATTTGGCAGTTTCAGTAAAAAGCATGTTTAAATGGATTAACTGGTAACTGACACACCTAATATTTCATGGTGAATTAACTGATAGCTCTTCACTGAGCTCTGCAGGAATCTTGCAGGCTTAATGTTTACATTATTAATACTGTTTTCTAAATAGAAGATGATGGACAGGATGTTTATACTGGGCAAGTGGAGTATCTTATGAAAAGTGGGCTTATCAAGAGGTAGCAGTGAAGCACCAACCCGTCTGGTCAACCGCCCTGTTTCTGCTCCCTGAGCTTTTTCACCCTCAGCTAGTGAGAATCTGATCTTCATGTTGCCTTTCTCCTGCTACTAAGTAGAAATTATGTGCTCCCTTGGATGCAGATTGGAACAGTACAGCTTTATGGGGTAAAGTGAAGTAAAAACATCACCCTCCTCTGCTACCTCCAAAGTAATGTTAAATGATAAATTTTTCTTTTGTGAAAGTGAAAAGCACTGAGGTCAATTGTCTGGATTTCATGGCTTTTTGTTATGTTTAAATGTACCATATACCCCTTCCTGAGTTTAATGAAAAAACACTGTTTGGTTAGTGTTTTTGGTCTGTTTGTAAAGTCATGGAAGTTCAGGAACCTAGACATTTTATCTGTCTGTTTCATGACCACTTCTAGACTGCTTTTTTTTTTTAGGATCAAGAAGTCCTAATTTCAAGGAAGTAGTGTCACAGTTGAGTTTTCTGCCTTCTTACAGGATTTCCCCAAAACTTTTGTGGTATGTGGAGGTGTTTCTCAAAGTGAAATGGCTTCTTACTAATGATGTGACTCAGTTTCTCCATTTAAATCCTGATGTGTGTGGGAAAGCTACTCTGCTTTACTTTCTGCATCACAGTTGCAGTGATATCTTTAGCTCAAGTGAACAGTTGCTGTTTTTTGGAAACATCCTGATGATATCCTACGCTGACTGGTCTGCAAGGTGAAATGTGGCACCTTAATACTAGATCTTAAGACTGGGAAGGACTACTGTGGTCCAATTTGTCTTGTGTAACATAAATTGATCTTAAAGATTCTTTTCACTTATTGTATACCCTTGACCTTTTTATTACACCATGCATCCATGGTCTGGAAAAATGATTAGGTTTTTATTGGCCTACTGTAGGAAAGCATACAATAGAAGATTTATCATGTTTCTAAAGCTTACTGTATCTGTTTTTCAGACTCTTTCTGCAGACACTTCAAGTCTTCAGAGAAGCCAGTTAATACCATGTGAAACAAATGCCAGGAATGGCATAAGTGTAGTCATATAAAGTGCTTGTGAGGGAATTAATGACCTTTTAAGATTTCTTCCAGCATTATTATTTTCTGTGAATTTGAGGATCTCAGGCAATTAAGTATTAATGTGAACACACTTCAGAAAGAGCAGAAGTGATCCACAATGAGTTTCCTTGTAGAATAGCTCACAGCCTCTTAAAAAGGGATTCTGAAATTTTGAATGTATTACCAGGGAAGGCTTTTGGATGCTGTCTCTGTTTAACAAGAGCAAGTGCTGCATCCTGTACTTGGGCCTCAACAACCCCATGAAGTGCTACAGGCTTGAGGCAGGGTGGCTGGAAAGCTGCCTGCAGGAAAAGGACCTGGAGATGTTGATCAACAGCGGGCTGAATAAGAGCCAGCAGTGTGCTTAGGTAGCCAGGAAGGCTGATGGCGTCCTGGGTTATATAAGAAAGTGTGATCAGCAGGACCACGGAAGTGGTTATAGGTGCTGTATTTGACACTGGTGAGGCTGCGCCTTGAATACTGTGTTTATTTTTGGGCGTCTTGCTACAAGGACGTTGAGGTGCTGGAGTGTGTCTGGCAAAGGGCAATGAAGCTGGGGATCTGGAGAACAAGTCTGAGTGCCTGAGGGAACTGTGGATGTGTAGTCTGGAGGAGGCTGAGACATGATTGCTTTCTACAGCTACCTGAAAGGGGGTTGTAGTGAAGTGGGGTTTGGTCTCTTCTCCCATGTATCAAGTGACAGGACAAAAGAAAATGGCCTCAAGTTGTGACAGGGAAGGTTTAGTGTAAAATCTTATTCACTGAGAGGGCTGTTAAACCGTGGTATGGGCTGCTCAGGCAGGTGATGGAGTCTCCATCCCTGGAGATACTTCAAAGACACAGATGAGGTGCTGAGGGATGTTGGTTTAGTGGTGGGTTTGGCAGTGTGAGGTGAGTGGTTGGACTCTGATCTTAAAGGTCTTCTCAACTGAAACAATTCTACGATTCTGTTTTTTTTTTTTTTTTTTTTTTTTTGGAAACTCGACTGTATGAGCAGGAGATCACAAAGAACGGGAGACGACATCATGCGGTTTTTAACTCCGCGTGGAGCTTTTTCTCCGAAGGGTTTGCTCTGGACCTGATGGAGCGGCGCGTTACTGCGGCGCCGGCGCTGCGTCAGCAGGGGGAGCCAGCGCGCGCCGGTCCGACGGGCGTGGCGGGAAGCGGCGGCAGCCTCCCCAAAGCTGAAACTCCAGTGGTCAGAGAATGGTGTTGGCAACATCACTTTTCACACTGCTTCGCTAATGTGAATATAAAACACTTAAGATCTATAAACCCTTAGGTTGGTGTTGCATCACACTGCTCGGTCATCTCAGGCATTTGTCTTCACTGCACATAGCTCGATCTCAAGCTCAGGCTCAAATATAGCCGGTGTGCTGTGGCTGTAGTGGAACTGCCTTAGCAGCGTTTCCAAATACAACCGAGATAGGGATGGGACCTGAAATAGCTTTGGCCCGTGCTGCTCTCACGGCGTATGCCTTAACTGGTAAGGCTGATGTCAGTCAGTGTGGTTTTGGGAAGTGTTGAATGAAGTTCTACAATGCTTTGACAGTATTTTCAACTTTATGCTCTTACGCTATCACAATATTATCAACTGATGAAACGGAGAGTGCAGGGAAACTACCATGCAGTTATTTATAAATCATTTGTTCATAGATACACTTATGGAATTTACAAACCTCCTAAAATAATAGCCCTTGTTTGAAGCACTAAGTAATAGTTCATAGTTCAATACAAGGTTAATTAAAAGTGCTGATGTGTACTTCATTATCACATAAGCAGCTCTGCCATCAGCTCTAAGAGGAACTAGACAAATTATCCTTTTTAAATTCATGCCCTGGTAGAGGAAAATGGATGTGATTGGCTTTTTTAAGCAGTAGATCATTGTTTCTTTCAGCTTCAGTTCTGTGTTGAGTGTTATGTTAACATAATGTGTTTTCAGTCTGTGAGTAGCTTGTAGGTCCTCAAGGCACTGATTCCTTATCTTTGTCAAAGTTCTCAAAGCAGTGAGCAGACTTCTCAACTGACTGGTTGTCTAGGCTAGAAAGCTACCTGTTAATGATGGCATGCATGAAGTTAGCCACTCCAGATGCTAACTAGATTACTCAAGCTTCCTGGATGACTTCTACTTAGTCTGTCTGCTGGGGAATACAGTGAAATGGATAGAAAAAAGATTAATCCAAAGTGCTTCATTTTCACACTTGGATAAAGTAGGATGTAAAACTATAGGCTTAATTCTGTACTGTTCTTTGGGAACCTTTCTGTCGTGGTTTCGGCCCATCAGGGAGCAAAAGACCACGATTAGCCTCAAGTACCGAAGACTTAAGGATTGCTAAAGGGCAGGGAGAGCTTAATTGCCGCTTAAGGTGCAGGACAAAACAGACCAGGCTACTCGACTTGGGGAAGAAAACAGAAAACAATTTAATACCAACTAAAACATAAAACCCCAAAAACCAGAACCAAAACAAAACAACACAGAATGGTACAGAGATGAAGAGTCCGACCAGCCCTTTAAGACCACCTGCTCCCCACCCCTCTCCTCTTCCCGGGCTCAGAGCCCTGATCCCGGTGTTTTATACCTCCGTCCCCCCTGAACGGCCCAGGGGGGCAGGGAGTGGGGGTTTCAGTCAGTCCGTTCCTGGTGGCTTCTGCCGTTTGTCTCACCTCAGGGCAAGTGGGTTCCGCACCAGTCCTCCTTGCAAGTCCGTGAGGTACCACACACACATGGCAGCCCTGCACGGGCTGCACCGACGCACATTTGTCCCAAAGCCCTGCACGGGCTGTACCGATGCTCATTTGTCCCAAAAGTTGCTGCTCCTCTCTGCCTCTCGTGTGGGGCTGCTCTGCGGTGCACAGGCTCTCCAGCATGTCCTGTGCCATGACCGCCTCCCCCACACAGTCTCTGGCCCGTCCGGGCACACTCACATGAAGTTGCTGCTGCTGATCCATAGGTTGCAGGGGTACCGGCTGCACTCTCACCACGGCTTGCAGAGGGGTCTCTGGTCTGATGCTCCATCCTTCCTCCTTCTCCGACTGTGGGGTCCGCATGGTCGCCTCCATCTTGTACCACTCTTACACCTCCTGCCTGGCACCTCAAATTCCCGTCCCTAAATAGTGATCGCAGAGGCGCCAGATTGGCCCAGCCAGGCCGGGGGGTGGGTCTGAACCCAGGAGTCGGGGGGAGACTCTAAAAAACTTCTACCGGGTCTTCACTGCAACCCGCTCCCACTGTTGCTAAGCAAAAGCAACTCCTTGCTAAACCATGACACTTTCCTTAATATTACTATGTTGGAGTAATAGATGACTAGAGCTCAAACTTGTAGCTTGTAGTGAGTAAATTTTTCAGAAGTAACTACTCATTTGTGAGTCTATGCAAATGATGCTAATCATGTAGGTATGCCTTGTCAGCATTTAAATGAAGTATTTTTGGGCACCTGATTTGGAAGGTTTTGGTGCTGTTATCAAAGCTCAGATTTGAAGCTCTTCTGCAAGTCATCTAAAAAGAGCTAAACACAGAAACATAGAAAGCAAACAGCTCCTTTATTCAGATTTGGCACCTTAAAACATGGCTCTGCAATACTTGTTAGTAATGGATGTCAAGCTGTGTTGTAATGAAAAATGTTAGAGCATTATTTTTCCTTCACTTTATTGATGACTAATTAGCTTTTTGAGCTGTATCAATTATAGTCAATCAGCTTTTGGTGATAACCCTTCTTTTCATCTTACACTATTTCATCAAGACAGCCATTACAACATTGGATAAGCTTTTACATGTTTGAAATACAGAATTAGTGAATACAATTTCAAGCTAGGCCACAAAACAAAAGTAAGAGCAAATAGCTCTTCTGATTCTGGTCAGCTATGTGGTTAATCCCTTGCAGCTTGTCAAGACATATTGCCAATAGATATTATGCAAGGATAAAATATAGTCTATAAATTTACTGGAAAAAAAACTTTTGCTCTTTCCCAGCTCTTTCTGTTATGTTCAGATTTTTAAATACAGCTGTTACAAATTGGAAAAGTAACTTCAATTGTATGTTGCTTAAAGAGGTAGTACAATAAAGACTAGTCCTGGGAATGTAGTCCAGTTTATATGTAATGAAGATTCATTCTAGCATTTATGGTATTGTCTCTAAATCCTCATGTCAAAGTTGTGAGAGGTATTTGTGCCTATATTTCTCCTGATGGCTTGAGGAAGAGTGACTTTTCCCTTGTTAAATGCTCTTTCCAGACTTATTGCTAATGGACAGTTGTATCTTTTCCAGTTCAGTTAAGCATCGTTATTTCTTGTATTTATGCAAAGTAGCACATCGCAGAATTTTAGGGGGTTACTGTGTTTGTAGCCAGGTAAGTTGTGGTTGCACTTGCTGTAAAATCAATAAATCAGAATGGGGAGTGACATTTGAAACGATACATGCATTAATGATTCTTCAGGGACATGTATTATTGGGACAATAAGTACCAATTACGACTGTTTTGGTTTTACTCTGTGCTTTGCTTCTTTCTAGTACCAAGGACTTATAGAAAAATCTACTATATGAAGTGGTTATTGCTGTCTCAACTGTCCTTCATACTTTGGGCAACCAGATTGCAAATTTCTTACCAGCTGTATTTTGTAAAATGCATCTGTGTTGTCCTTTGCAACATCTAGGAGTTAACTTGATTCTAAACTTTTATAGAGTAAGACATCAAAATTTCCTTTCCCATATAGAAGCAATTCAAACATCACTGAACCAAGAAGTAATGGCACCTCAGATTCTTGGTGTTGGCACTTTTATTATTTCTTGGCAGACAGAAGTGATGGAGTAGCAGAGACTTGAATATATGGGGTTATGAAGACAAGTGAGGAACAGACAGGGCAAGTGTCTGCTCAGTAGCAGCTTCTGCTTTCTTCCCAGCACTACTGATACTCATTATGACCACTTCAGTCTCAGTTTTCCTGCCTCAGTTTGTACTTCCCTGACTGTGAACTGTTCTGCTGAAATTAAAGATGTCAGTTCTCTTGGCATGTGACATTTTCAAAATTGTTGATTATTCTGTGTAAAATCTGTACAAAAGTACACACATCTGCTATTTAGACTATTAAATATAGGAATTAGCACCATACATTTCATAACACAGTCATCACTGGGAAAAAAGTTGTAATGTTCAGTGAAAGCTGAGATTTTTAAATTAGCTGGATTAATGAAAATAACATGCCTAAAATTCAGCACATAACTGCATGCTCCTGGAAGTGCAGTGAAACTGAGATGGCACATTTTCAACTTCCATGTAAACCCTTGATTTTAAACAGTGTTCAAAACACTTAATACAAACAAATTGGCAATATCTTGACTGCTGAGTAATTGCACAGAATGTCATGCATTCTCACAGCTGTAACAACTGTCTATTGGAAAGAAACTTGACTTTGAACTTAAACATTTTTATGGATAAAAACCCATCAATTTTAAATTTACCAACCTGAAATGTGACTCAAAGAATTAGTTTAGTTTTTCTTCAGCTAAATATGAAGACACTGTCTTTAGATAAAATAATTTAAGTCCTGTTTCCTAGGACAAATAAAACTATAATACAAATGGTGCTGAAACTGGTACATTTGAACTTCCTTTACAAGATGTTTCAATCAAAGCTTACTGGCATAAGTTGGTAGTTCAGATATTTGTGGGTATGTATCATGAAGGTCTGTTTCATTTTTCCTTAAATCTGGAAAATTGAATGTTCTATTACATTGTGTGAATGTAGACATGTTAGTTGAAGAAAAAGTTCTGAAAGATACCATAAAGGTTGGATGATTGCTTTCTTGAGTAAAGGTCCTACTTGGATAAGCATGTGGTCCTTCAGAGAACAGGCTTATTGCAGACTTGTATCTCACTTCTGTCCTGGAGAAACTGGCCAGTTGTCAGATGTTGGTTCCTTCCCTAATGAGCTGTGGCAGGAGTGAGTCTATAAGCTGACTTGTAAGGTTTATAACACTTCTAGGGTAGTGTGATCTTGGTCTAAAACTCCATGAATTGATTCAGCTGGATTTATAAGTTCAATAGCACAATACTTAGAATAAATTGAACATCGTAGCAATCTACTTAATTTGACATAATAGGTATCTTTATATACAGTAGATGTGGATTCAGCTGCTATTGAGCATGTGTAAGGGATAGTAATTAATGTTATACCTCTGATCTTTTAACTGGAATGCTGAGAGTTTTTAAACATTCAACTTACGTTGAAGCTCATAAATAAAATTTTTGCATCAATTTCCTTAAACTGCACTTTCCCACAGGGCAATAGATGTACAAGCTGCCTTCATGTTTTCCCTGCCAAGCTGTTACTGCAGCCAAGGACTGCAATGTATGACAAATAATAAAGTAAAAATACTGCCTACCATAACTGTACCAAGAATAGTGTTACCTCTTATCTGCTGCAGTATGAGTAATGGCCTTCTGAAGAATTAGAGGTGTTAACATAATCCAGAATCATGTGCTGGAATTAGTGCACTTTCCTCTACATGCACCAACTAACCTCTACAGGTTTTTTTTTTATACATCTGTGACCAGAATGCACAAATACTTTAGGATCTTTGAGTTGTTACCTTTTTCATTAGTATTCTGAAAGCATTTCTCACATTCATGAGCTACATTTTTGTTTCATGGATTAAAATACAACCCATCTGCAATGTTCCTTTACATTCAACTGTAGTTTACAGAAGGAATGTGAGAAGAATACAGAAGGNTCCTTTACATTCAACTGTAGTTTAATGTTCTTTCTGTATAAGTTTACCTTTTCATACAAATTAATTGCACATAAATAGTTTGTGCTGTAGTAAAGTTGGAAGACATGGTCTTAGGAATATGACTAATTACATCAAAGCACCAGGAAACTTGTGTTAGAATCAAACTTGGGAAATTACAGAAAGTAGGTTGGAATAATACAGAAGGAATGTGAGAAGGTTATTCTAGCATGTACTACTTCGCAATGATACATCTTTTACTAGCTGCAATGCAGGGCTAGCTTTCACTTTCCTTGCTCACTTGACCACTGTGATGTCACAAAGTGTAGATACTTTCTTCAATTTCTGTAATAAGAGTGAGGTTATGTTTGTTGGTAATGATTGTGTTGGATCCTGTGGGTGTGAGTTTTCTAAGTCCAAACAGTCTGGTGCTAACTGTTTAACTGAATTCAATGTAAGAATTAGGCACATAGGTACCTGCGATAGCTTCATCTGTGCTCCTTTCCCTGGACAGATATTATGTTCTGAGGGCAATAGGAGAACGGTAGCTTTTGGAAGGATGTGTACACATCAGAATGCGTAGTCTTGCAAAATCAGAGTAATGGCAGAGTCATGGAGAGGAGGAAAAATGAACTGCTGTACATGGAAACTGTCTGAATCTCTGTGGACTATTTGAGCATATGTAATGCTGTGATGCAACTTGAATTTCTGGTGTGTTTTCAAGTAACAAATCATGACTTTGAGCTATAGGATATGAGTCATTCTTCTGTGACAAAATGACTTGCTTAGTGGATGAGGGGAAAGGATGTGGATATGGAATTCCTGGACTTTAAGCCCTTTGACACAATCTCTCCCAGCATCCTCCTGGAGAAACTGGCTTCCTATGGCTTGGATGACTGTGCCCAGAGAGTTGTGGTGAATGGAGCTAAATCCAGTTGATGGCCAGTTATCAGTGGTGTTCCCTAGGGCTGAGTGTTGAGGCCTGTTTTCTTTAACATCTTTACCAATGACCTTGATGGGGTGATTGAGTGCACTCTCAGTGAATTTGCTGATGAGACCAAGCTGAATGGGAGTATAGGACCTGCTTGAGGACAGGAAGGCTCATCAGAGGGACCTGGACAGGATGGAGCAATGGGCTAAGGCCAGTCGCATGAGGTTCAACAAGGGCAAGGGGCAAATTGTGTTCTTTTGACCACAACCCCAGGCAATGCTACAGGCTTGGGGCAGATAAAATATTTTGGGGTGTTAATTTACAGTTGACTAAACATGAGCCATCAGTGTGCCCAGGTGGCCAATGGCATCCTGGCTTGTATCAACAGTAGTGTGACCAGCAGGACCAGGGCAGTGATTGCTCCCAACCAGAGTAGTTGATACACTGCTGAGTGTACTCAGCCTTGGTGAGGCCACACCTTGAAAACTGTGTTCAGTTCTGGGTCGCTCTCTACAAGGACATAGGGGTGCTGAACCATCTCCAGAGACTGCAGTGAAGCTGATCAAGGATCTAGAGAACAAGTCTTACAAGGAGTGGCAGAGGGAGCTGGGAATGGTTAGCCTAGAAAAGAGTTGGCTGTGATGAGATATGAGCATTCTCTACAGCTACCTGAAGTTGAGATTTAATGAACTGAGGGATTGATCTCTCTGGTAACAAATAATAAGACATGAGAAAATGAGTACAAGTTGTACCAGGTGAGATTTAGATTGGCCATTATAAAGAACTTTTTCTCTTAGAGGGTTATTAAGCATTGGAACAGATGGCCCAGGGACGTGATGAAGTCAGCATCCCTAGAGATGTTCAAAAGATGCAGATAAGGTGCTGAGGGATATGGTTTAGTTTAGTGATGAGCCTGTCAGTGTGGGGTTAATGGTTGGACTCTGACCTTAAAGATCTTCTACAACCATGACTGTGATGCTAAGAGAAATAAATCTTAGGGTGGGATCAGAATTCACTAGAACTAGTATTTTTAAAATACCATAGACAGAAAAAATATGAAAAATAATTTCAAAATTCTTCTCTGAAATAGTACAAATCAAGTAAAAAACTTGCTAAAGCTTGAATCAGTGCTGAGTAGAGCGGAAGGATCACTGCTTTCCAATTGCTGCGGTTCTGGTCCAGCCCAGGGTGACGGTGATCTTTCAAGCATACATTCCTGACTAGCGTTCAGCTTGTTAGGCCTCCCAGATCCTGTTCTGCAAAATTGCTTTTTGGCTGTATGGTTTCCAGTCTGTTCTTGTGAAGAGTTTATTCCTCTATAGGAACAAGACTTTGTATTTCCCACTGAACTTCAAGGTACTTCTCTGTTTGAATCTTCCAGTTTTCTGTTTTTTTTTTTTTGTAAACCTATTGAAGCTCTGCCCTGTCCTTTTAAGTCATTGAAGAGAATGCTAAACAGTACTGACTCTTGGAGCACATCACTACTGTCTGGACTCCAGTTGAACTGATGGTTATGTTGCTAATCACAACTTTGAAAACTGATCTGCCTGGAGCAGTCCAACTCGCTGTCCGTTTCTGTAGCCTATACCTCCTGTTATCAAAAGCCCTATTACTGACCAAGTGGACAATATCAACTGCTTTTCATATGTGTGGAGGTACTCATTGTTGAAGACTCTATTTGGGTATGACATGGCTTACCTGTCATAAATCCATGCAAATTACTTGCAGTCCCCTTGTTCTTTATATGTTTGGAAATGATTTTTTAAGCCTGTTTTTTCATTTTTGAGGGATCAAGGAGTCTTACTGGCTTATTGCTCCCCAGATTTCCCCTCTTACTTTTGCAGACAGGACTGATACTTGCTTTGCTTTAGTCATCAAGAATGTTCCCTGATGACCGTGACATTTCAAAACCAGTGTGGCTGTCAATGACATTAGCCAGTTCCCTCAGAATGTCAAGACACTGCCTCAAACTTCCTGAGGTTTTCATAGTGTTTTCATAGTATTTAGGATTAGGATTTCATAGTATTTAGGATATGACACATTAATTAAGGATTGCTAGAGTGTGAGGCTGTACCCTGGCTTTCTGTCTGGTGGTGTTGGAGGATGCTGGTAAGACTGAGCTGCACAAAATGTTTTTGAGATGTAAGGGATGGTAACGCTACTGTAGTTTTGCTGATGTATGCGTGAATCTTGCATAATACAAAGTCAACAGTTTTGCCCTTGTATAACTCAATTATATTGTGTAACTCAAATGTACCAATTTTACAAACTATGGGGATGGAAAAATATCCTGTTAAGGTGTGTTTTGATAGTGTATCTCTGGGTAATAAATGTGGTTTGCTTGAATCTGTTTGCAGATTTTTGGACTACAAAGTCTTTGCTACTGTCCTAAAGATTTAAGTGTGATCTTTAATAGTGCTCAACGTTGCTTTAGAATTCCATGACTGGATGTGCTATGGTTAGTGTTTCATCTTGACAATAGTTTAAAATTGGGATATGCACATTATGAGGTGTAGATTGTATCAGTTTTTCAAATGAGATCTGAGTTATGCTTTTCCTCTTGTGAAGATTGTCAGAGGACTTGAACTTTGAGTAATTCTATGTACATAATCCTGTGACCTGATCTAGGTGGACCTGCTTCTGCAGAAGAGTTGGACTAGATGATCTCTAGGGGTCACTTCCAACCCTACCTTTCTATGATTCTATGATGTATAAGGAAGAAAGGATATATATACCCTTCTTGACTTGCTGAGATGACAAGTTGTGTAAGGACTACCTGATTCTGTTCATACATATCACAGAATGGTAGAGGTTGGAACGGACCTCTAGAGATCTAGGTCTAACCTACCTGCTAAAGCAGGTCCACTGAGATCAGGTTACACAGAAACATGTCCAGGTCCGTTTCGAAACCCTCACAGAAGGCCCCTCCACACCCTTCCTGGGCAGCCTCGGGCTCCCTCACCTGAACAGTAAAGAAGTTTTTCCTTAAGTGGAATTACTTGTGTTCCAGCTTTTGTCCATTATCCCCAGTCCTATAAATGGGGAAAAAAAGGAACAGCTTCTCACAAGGGCTCTCAATACAAAATACTTGGTTTTGTCTAAGCCATATACTCCAAGTAGTATTAAGTACTGTTTTTAAACATGAATGTTGAAGTTGCCTTTGGAATTTCTTGTTACCGAATAAGTTGATAGGTTTGCAGTTAGTGGGTTCCTGACCTTGTTAATGTTCATTCATTCATATACATTCATGTTTAGAGAAAGCTGTCAGAGGTAGGTAAAACATATGGGAAGTGTTAGTAGCTTTCACTGGAGTAAGGTGAGTATATGGATTGAAGCCTATGTTTACATCTTGTTTTTTCCTGAGCAAAATGGACTGAACATCTGTTAATCTTCTATGTTACTTTTGGTAGTTTCTACTGTGGTACTTCCTACTTCATTGCTAATATTAGTCTAAACAGATTTTAGTGTAGTCATTTTTTATTTGAAGGTAATAAGCATTCAATTAGTTTTGAATTGCTTAAATACAAAGCCTTGTTCAAAATATTTGTCATAATTGACTGAAATGTATTTTTTAGATCAGTGCAGGCAGTAGTACTTAGACTGTAAAACAGAACTTAAAATGCTTCTAAATGCAGTTAAATAAAGATGAGTTCGAGTCCTTCAACAGGGATAGCATTAATTTGAATATGGTGAATGTTGTAGACATCATTCTTGCATGAACCACTCATTTTATTGTAAAATTCAAATTAAATTTTTTGTCAGTTTTTTCCACAAAATTAAGGTGCCACATGAAAGACAGTTACTCTGAATTCAACTACGGAAATAATGTGCATTTGAAACAAATACTCTTTTAGTGTCACTTCAGAATTAGGACCTACTGTGGATGCTAAACTATTCTATAGAGGCTTTTTTATGTATTAAACAAGGGAGTTTTCTGAAGATCATAGAGGGATGGGTGCAGTAGCATTGCATTAGAAATGAGGATGGATCTAGATGCTGCTGCTTCACATGTGTAACTACTTCACAATTCTTAAGACTCTTTGAGTTGTTTTAGTTCTCTAATTAGTCTTTCATGAAGATGCCACAATTAGTATTTATTTTGGAAATATCTTATGGATGGAAAATGGGATATTTGTCCCAGCCGTTACTTAGAAATAGTTTAGTTGATCCTCTCAATTGTGTTTTTTTTCAGTGGGGAATTGGGATGCTAAATACAATTCCAACTGTATTTTGTGAATATATATACACATATAAACTGCTTTGAAGGTAACAAGACCAAGCTAGATAGGTTTTAAGATACCCTGTAGCTGGAGATTGTTTAACTTCTCTGTTCAGGGCAAAAATGAGGAGGATCGTACAGCTTCATGCTAATCAAGAGGACAGGGAGGGTGAGTTGCAGATCTCTTGGAAGCTACTTTCAGGAAATCTGTGGGGTTTGTTTCAGGATGCCTTTTGGAATGTATTAAAACCTTAGTGTGGTGATTCTGGTTTGAGTTCATGTTGTACAGTACTAATTTCAGTTGGAAAAGACAGCCAGTACTTATTGGAGAGGTACTATATCTGAATTTTTAATCGCCCCATTACTGGGGCAGGGAATAAAGGAATCACCTGAAAGGTGTGTAATCTGAAGCATGGTTGAGAATTTTACTGTGCCACTGAGATTAAGCTCTCAACATCATCAAAACATTGTTGGGTTCATCAATTCATGTTACTGTACTTTGGAATTACTGGAACAAGTCATGGAAGTACTGTGAGCATTAAATAAACATCCAGCACAGCTGACTGTGTAACTTAGATTCATGGCAAAAATACTGCCAGTGTTTTCAGAACAGGTATGCTTCAAATGTGCTTTTTTTTTTTTTTAAGAAAGTGTGAATTTTGCTACTATCATAGACTCATAGAACGGTAGGGTTGGAAGGGACCAACATCCCTTCCAAACCAGGTCCACTTAGATCAGGTTGCACAGGAACGCATCCAGACAGGTTTTGAAGACCTTCAAGGAAGGAGCCTCCATACCCTCCCTGGGCAGCCTGTGCCAGGACTTCTTCACCTCAACTGTAAAATAGTCTTTTTGTTTTGTTTAAATGGAACTCTGTGTTCCAGCTTCATCCCATTACCCCTTGTCCTGTCACTAGATACCATAGAAAAAAGTGCTGCCCCAACTTCCTGACACCCACCACTTATATATTTGTAAATACGAGATCACCTCTCAGTCTCCTCTTCTCCAGACTAAACAGCTGCAGTTCCTGGAGCCTTTCCTCATGAGGAAGATGTTCCAGTCCCTTGATCATCTTGGTGACCCTGTGCTGAACTCTATCCAGAAGTTCTCTGTCCCTCTTGAGCTAAGGAGCCCAGAACTGGACACAGGACTCCAGATGAGGCCTCAGCAGGGCAGAGCAGAGTGGGAGAAGAACCTCCCTTGACCTGCTGACCAAACTCTTCTTGATGCATCCCAGGATGCCATTGTCCTTCTTGACCATGAGGGCACATTGCAGATAGAAGAGATCTTTATATATACAGTAATAAACCAAAGTCTGTTTCTTGTATGTCTTTGGATGTCCTAGAATTTGAGCCTTGGATTCTTCACTTGGTATTTCATCTGAAGTAGAAACAGTTGGTATGAAATTATTTGGATTTAATAGGATGCCTGACTCCTGAATCTAAGGAAAATGGGTAATGTTTAAGTATTTGCATACAAATTTGCCAGATTCCCATATCTCCCAATCTTGTGTTTTGGGAACATTATATTGAGGACAAATGCAATAATAATTTTGATTTACTTTGGTTTACATTTGATCTTACATTGACTGTATTAACTTACTACAGAAAGTATCACGTTGTTCTACATCAAACACAAGTGTGTATATTGGTTTAGCAGAAGAAGCTGGAATCCTGGCTTGTAGTTCTGCCCCAGGAAGATTAATTCTACCTAAAGATTAACGTGAAACAATTTTACTTTGTCATTATCTGATGTATCTAGCAATGCTATTTGAATTAACTGAGGAGTAATCATTGGTTAAATCTCTCTGCTATGATTAAATGTAAAGGAAAAAAAAATCCATGCAGTTATTACTTCATCCAGTTAAATTTCTGGGCTCTTGCATTAGCCGCATCCTTAGCCTGAGAACATGGGATTTTAATCTCTAGCATTATGGGAAGCTTTAATCACATGTTTATTTACTATTTGTGATCTAGGAAATGTCATTGGTTCATATAGCTAAGTGATACAGAATGTAATCCAGGGATTAGGTTAAGGCAAATCTTCCTATCCATTTGACCTTGTCCCTGCTGACTGATTTCCTGTGTGATGTGGCATGATTTTTTGCTAATTATCTAAAGCTTGATGTATTTGAATGATATCGAATGAGCTGTAGAGATAGGGATAAAATTGTGCCATACTTCATACCATATTAATCTTAGATTTGACTGCAAAGAAATGACAAATTTGAGGAAAAAGTCTAAATGTAAATAACTTTTCAGTAGTTTAGTGGCCTTTGTTAATCCAACATAAGTCCTATGACAGCAGTGAATATGCATGAAGTTTTAAGTCAGTTTGATTAGCTTCAGGCCATAATAGGGAAAAATCTTTTGTTTCATAGTGCTATGACAATGGGCTATGCCAGTTTATTAGAAGTCATTTGACTTGAATAGAAATGTAATTAATAGATTTAATACTTTGGCTACTTAGAATTAAGTGATTGACTAGAGCAAGACTAGAGCAAGAAGGCAATGTTTTCTACAACCTTATCTTTTTTGTATTAACTATACCAAAACACTACAAAATGAGTATCCAGGATTAAGCTGTTGCAGTCAAGTCCTTCAAATACTAAATTCAAGTAAATTGTGTATGCTAAAATATTTAGGTAATGCCATTAAGTGTATTGATCTTCTTGAATTTGTGCAATGGGCTCACTTGAGGCATGTTACTGATATATTGAGAACTCTGCTTTTAACTCTGAATACATTTTAACTTTGGAAACTGAAACATCTTAATGTTCCTGAAACAAAACTCACTTGTAGATGTAATATTACTTGACAATTTCAAAGGTTCTTAAGCTACTGTTCAAGTGTCAGAGAGCACCACAGAGAAATGACAGACATCAATATGGTTAGGTCATAACTCCCTTTATTAGTGAGCATCAGGCTTTTATAAGCAATGCAAAGCTAGCTTGCTGACAATAATTCTGATTGGTCTTTTCCAGCTGTACTTTTTGCGATAAGCCTTGCAGTTTCACATACTCCTTCAGGTTCTGCTTTGCTACATTCTTTAAGCTTACACAGTTCTTCCCACACTCACAGCTGCCTTCATATCTACACTCTAACGAGCAACTGTCCTTGACTATTCTTCAGGCCCATTTTTCCCAGGCTGATGTAACCAAAGTCTGAGCCTGCATCTGAGGCCTGTGTCTGAGCCTTATGCAGCTCACAGTCTCATGTAACCAAAGTCTGGATGGGCACAGGTCCCCTTTCCTTCAGGTGTATTACTACATTCAAGCATAAACTTGTGGTCTACCTTAAAAGTCCTTACTACTTTTGGAAATACATCTTTAATGAACCTGAGCTTTCAGGTGGGCAGAGGAATTGCAGCGCATGCCTTAGATGTAGTTATGTACCACAGCATATGACTCAAGGACAGAAAACAAATTTTTATCTTTAACAGTTCATAAAAACATCATGCACCACATTGAAGACACTTAAGCTTAGATTACTTTACTGTTACAGTAATTACAGCTACTGAAAACTTCTCCATCTTTGATCAATCTAAATAGCAGGAGTTTTCTGTGCACTGACCTATTCCAGAATACTGAGGCATAACACATTAATTTTGATCTTGAATGGACCTAAACTGCTTTTCTGACTTCTCTGAACAAATTCTAGTCCTAACATTTAAAACAATACTAAATCAAGTAGTTTAGTGTTGTAACAGCATTTGTTTCAATCATAACAAAATGTATTTTTATTGTTTTAATATTTCTTGGTGTAAAATACTACTAAAGACCAACATAATTCTGAGTGTTGAGCTTTGAATATTTATTCTGTTAGGTACTGTATGTCGATACCAGTGTTCAAATCAGTATTATGTTTGTTTTCCACTCAAAAGTCCAGACTTGTAAGTATCTAGTCTTGTTTTCCAAGAAATCAAGAGCTTTATCATAACTTTACTTGTTCTATCATGAGCAGGGATGTTTAATGTATTTGAGTGCTGTGACAGTACTACACTTGTAGATCTGAATCTGGTAGTCAGAAAGTTTTATGTGTTGAAAGTATCAGCCACCTGCTTTCTGAGTGGGTCTTACTGAGACTTTATTTCATCTGGAAATGAAATTCAATGTAACTTTATTTTGCCCATAATTCTCTAGCCCGTTAAGTAGCATCTACAAAACACGTGAATTCAATTTTAACTCAGATTCAGCTGTTAATATTTCTCAGTAGCTGTTGTCAGCCTATAGGCTGAGAGTTTTGCAGTCTTTTCTGAGTGTGCTGCAGCACCAAGGACACTTCAGAGGAAGGTTTCTTAGGGTTCCTCAAAGGTGTTTACTAGAAGCCGTGTGAATTAACCTTCTAGGGATTTGCCTGTTTTTTAGTAACAGAAGTATTGACTAACTACTCCTGTTTTTTTTTTTTTAATTGAAGTAAGTTCAAACTAAATTGTCTTGTAAAGTGTACCTGAAAAATGCTTTCTCTTTCTAGGGTGGGTTTTTTTTTTTGCTGATTTCTTTGCACTCAGTTATTACTGTCTGCTGTTGGCATAAGTTCTTGTTTGTAGCTGAAACTTCAAGGTCTCAGTAAATGTCATTAACTTTGAGTGTTTGTGGAAAACAGGATATTTGAAGATGGTTGTGGAGGACAAATGCTACATGTCTGTAGAATAACTTTGCACTTCTGAAATTGATCTTGGTATTTCCTGTGCTAACATGTATAACATTGCAACACAGCATGCTGGACTCAATCTAGGAAAGATTTCAAGCAGTGCTTTGTTTCTAGAGTACCTATATGTTTCTCATATTTCCCCACCAATGAAATGAAATCTACAGGTTGTGATCAGCTTGGTAGCACACCAGGCAATCGGTATTTTCAGAGAATTATAATTGAGAATCACTTCTGTATGTATCTTGATTAAGTAGGGTCAGGCAGCCTGGATTTGAAATCTCATTCCTAATTGTCATCAGTAATGTAACACTAATCTCAGATTTTTGGGTATGATTTGTGTCTCAATTACATTCCTGTAGTTCTGAAAGGTTGACCTTTACTCAAATACGCTGTAGAAAACCACTGTTAAAACTGTATACTTTGACTTCACTGTAGAGGAATAAAATAGTCAAGTACTAAACTACGTAAATTTTTGAATTAAAAAATGAATAAAGGTATCTAAGAATACTTTTAACTGCTTGAGCTCTGTAAAATGGAAACGCTTCCTAAATGCTGAAAGGCAGCATTTTAAAGCTTTCATTTCAATCTGAGGTTCTGTATGAACATGAACATTGAGCCTGAAAAGACAAAACACAGCTTACCCTATTGGCCTATATAACCAATTATCTGTATTAATTACACAAGATGCCATATATGTTATGCCATACAGGATTAGTTTTGAAGCTTTTAGTTTATACTAACTTGTAAGATGCTCAGCTTTTAGATCTTAAACTGAGTATTTTTTTCCTTTTGCAGAAATTGAAAAATTTCAAAAAGGCGAAGGAAAGGAAGAAGAAAAATATATTGATGTAGTCATCAATAAAAATATGAAGTTGGGACAAAAAGTATTGATTCCAGTAAAACAATTCCCTAAGGTAAGCCCAATTTTGAAACTTGATAAATCCAAGTGTCAGAAAAGATGTTCCACTGATGTAGTATTTTAGCTGTTAAATATTTAAGTGTTGATCTTGACTAGTAGTTTCTGTTCTGTAGTCTGTTCTGTGGAAATTCTAAGGTAAGGATGGTTCTTGTTTGGAAAAAATGGTGCAAGTAGTGTATTGAGAAGGAGAAAGAGGAGGGTTCTGCTGTCCTGAAGATGCTTAAGAGTATCAAAAAGGATACATTTTAATACATTTAAATTGACTCTGCCAGGCTTTGAAACCTTATTATAGGTAGAAATGCAGTGTAAAATGCACTATTAAAGAACCCACTGTGTAACTTTTTTCTTCTTATCCTCTTAAATTTTATCCATTGTTAGTCTTGAATTAGTTATCTACTGAATTATGCAGCCTATTCTGGAGGGATAGGAACTATGTTGTTAATATCTTTGACTACCATGAATTCTTAATACTACTGCCAAATGTTATTCTGCACTAAAATATTGGTACATGGAAGCCTTTATTCAACTTTATCATTTTAGTCCCTTTTTAAATTATAAGGTTAATGTTACAAAAATCAGATTAGCCTTTTTCACTTCTTTGGAGTGGCTTTTTCTTCCTGTTGGAAACTTCAAGATTGCATCTTTTTCTACTCATGGAGGAAAGGAACTGATTTCTTTCATCTCTTTAGGAGAACTTTTTCTAAGTAAGTTTTGACCACACTGTCCACGTTTTTTCTCACAAGACTCTGGGTAACTTCCAGGGATTGGTTTACTACTGTTTAAAATTCAAGACTGTATAGTATTTATATGTGGGCACCTCTTTGGAATTCTGACCTGTATGACTGGGAAGAGCTATACACAAAGATAGGAAGGTAAAATGTAGGGAAAGAGACACTGTCGGTGTTTGTAATGAAGATTATTTTTTCTTAGATATTGATGTTATGTGAGTTCAAGGGAAAGAAAAGCAAAGCAGATACTAAAGAGAAACAGTGTCTATTGAAAGATGCTTCTGCTTTATGTAGTGTCAGCTTTCTCCATAGGACTAGGCAAGAGCTTTCCTACTAGCCACCTTAAACAAGAATTTCAATGCTATCTCTTGAATGGGCAGTTAGAATTGTAGGACCACAGAATTGTTTCAGCTGGAAGAGATCTTTAGGATCAAGTCCAGCCTTTGTCCCTGCCCTAAGTGCAACATCCACCCATCTCTTAAACCCCTCCAGGGACAGTGACTCCAGCACCTCCCTGGGCAGCTTGTTCCAATGCCCGACAACCCTTCCAGCAAATAAATTCCTCGTCAGGTCCAGCCTGAACCTTCCCTTGTGCAACTTGAGGCTGTTTTCTTTTGTTCTATTGCTTGTTACTAGGGAGAACAGACAGACTTCTGCCTTGCTAATGATTATCCAGGTCTTTAAGAAAGATATTAAACAGAAGTGGCCCTGGCTCTGAGCCCTGGGGGACACCACTTGTGACCAGCCACCAACTGGATTTTACTCCATTGACCACAACTCCTTGGACCTGACCATCTAACCAGATTTTCACCCAGGAAAATGTCTGCCCATCTAAGCCAAGAACAGCCAGTTTGTCTAAGAGAATGCTGTGGGAAACAGTCAAATGCTTTACTGATGTCAAGGCAGACAACATCCACAGCCTTTCCTTTATCCAACAACTGGATCACCCTGTCATAGAAGGAGATAAGATTTGTTAAACAGGACTTGCCCTTCATAAACCCATACTGACTTGGCTTGATCACCTCGTTGTTCTGCATGTGCTGCACAATAGATTTCAGGATGATCTGCTCTGGATTATGCTCTGCTATGTGTTCAGTAATTCTGGTCAATGGAGACAATCTGGACTGAGCTGGAATAAGGCCTGGAGTGTGTTCAGGAAAGAAACCTGATTTTAGATCTAAATAGACACTTGATCTAAGTCTCTTTGGACCACACAATACCACTATGGTGCAGAATAGACATGCCACAGAAGTTCCGGTGCCTTCACTAGGACTTCATTCATAGAAAGCAGAATACTGGTATCACTGCTTACACAAATCTCCTTTCTGATAGTGTCCAAAATCCTACATGTTTTCTGTTAAAGAACATTTTTACACCAATATAGGTGGCTTCAGTTTTTTAGACATTTTCATTTTGTTAGATGGACATTTGTTAAAGCTTGCTCATTAAAGATTCCATATAGGAATTAATTTCTTACTAAGTCAGACTTGAGTACTTTTGATCTCTGGAAAAGACTCACCTCAAGCCAGAAGCAGTAATTTCATTTTAGTGTCACTTGTTTACTGGAGCTAGGCTTGTTTTATTTGAGATCTGTAAATTTAATACTTTGTGTGAAGCAATGTAGCTTCAACAGTGAATGATGTGAGTTTTGGTTACATGTACACAGAAAAATCTTTTTGCATCCTAGTTACTGCTCTAAATTCCTGGTAGATGTGTTGTAAGAGGGCTCAAATTAGGGATAGTTTGTCAAGTCTTTTGGGGTAGATAAGGAATTAATCCAGGCAGTGGTTTCACTGAGCTGTATTTAGAGTGCATGCGTTGTGTATCTTGACTTGAGCAGAAATTATTACATAGTGCTTACATAAAGCATCTTTTCAGGTTTCCTGAGTGCTTTATGCTCTTTCCTGTGCATGTTTGCAGTTACCTTTAACTTATCTCCAAGAAATATTAGTATTAATGCAAATATGATTTGGTTCTGATTTATGAGCATTTTTTTCTTGCTGATTGGTGACAAATGCTTCAGGAGAGTGGAACTTTAAATATGGATGAACTCTGTACAAAAAACTCCTTTGCCTGTGAATACTGAATTTAGAACAGTTCTCCTAGCAAGCTGACATCTGTTTCTATATGCATGCAGTCCCCACTAATGTTGTTTAGCTATTGTACAAGATTCCTGGAGTTGTACTCTTTTTGGTGTTAGTGGGTTGGACCAAGTCACTCCAGTAACTGATAATTCTGTCAAACTAGCATTGGGGTACCAGTTTGAGTTGAATCAGGCAAACTTCACTATCCAGGAAAGGGTGAGGAAAAACTAAGTTTCTTTTAATGTTACAAACAGTGCTTCCCTAAAATGATTGTGGCTTTTAAACAAGGTCAAGCCCCGAACTTATTGAAATCATTAAATCCTTAACAGGATTTTTTAATCTGAAAATGAAACTAACCACAAATAAGTGATTTTGCTATGGAGAAAGTATTCCTTTGTTTATATTTGCCAGTGATGACTCTGGTAAATCAAAATGCCTCTGTTTAGGTAAATAAGATTAATGAAGTGTCAATTCTTTTTTGGATAAATGAGGTCTCCTGATCAAAACAGCCCACTGGTTCACTACTGCCATTCAGACAACTTACTATCTGACACAGGGTTAACTAAGTTTCCTTTAAGTATTTCATTGTCTTTTCCCTCTTTGAAACTTCTTGTTAATTCTGACTCCTTGAATAAATCATAATAGCCTCAACATGAGTCAGGCACTCCTAGCTTTGATCTGATCAGACTGGCATTGTAATGCCTGCTCACATTAGCTGTCCTGTCAGATATATTCTCACGAGATTGTAGCTGGGTACTGTGCAAATTCAGCCTCATTACACTTGACAGCCCTGGAAGGTGACAGGTTAACTGCAGCAGAAGGCTATGCAACTGAAGTTCAGAGCAGCTGGGTTTCTATTGGAGAAGAATCTGGTAGACTTCAGATAAAAATTTAGTTATTTCTTTCTTGGGGTATCTTTGCTCTCCCTGAAAAGCCTTAAATTTCTGGTCTTCTGCTAAGTGCCTAAACCTCAGAGTCTGTGCTTAACTTGTCTCCTAACAAACAGCTCTTGGTTGCTTATGTGGTGCTATATATTTAGATTCTGTATCTGCGACTTTTTGCCTTGGTCAAAGCTTTGACACTACTAACAAGCCTAATAGCTCAAACTAGAGCAGTTGGCCTAAACGTTTTTGTATCTGGACCTTGATAGACAATAATGTAGTAACCATGATAGCCTGAATTTTGCCTTTCTAAAATGACTTAAGATACCTAGTCCCAGGAGTTACATTGAGTTTCTGCTTGAGGCTGGTTGTACATTTGAATGAATTTCTTCATTTGCGTTCTTTACAGACTCCTGTACACATTAAAAAACTGAATTAATGTCTTGATATGGTGATACTCTTGGTAAGAAAAAACTTTGAAACTTTTCTATAAAGATTGCAGATCCAGTCAAATCTTTTTCTAAATTTAGTTGAATACAGTATTGTTACAGAGTTTTCAGGTTGGTTCCAGCTCTGCAGATTCCTCTGAACTCTGAATTGCTATGATACAGAAATTAATCTTGGATATTTAGAGAAGGCTTGTCTAAGCTTTGGTAATGCTGTCTGCAATCCTATTTTAAGTGGGACACCTGCTACAAGCAAGGATAAGAGTTTAGGGCTTTAATGCAACCTTATAAGAAAGGGCCAACTTCTGGAGTTAAGATTCATTTCTGAATGGAGAGTCCACGTGGATGCTGCATGTTTAAACTGCAGTTAGTGGAATGAGATGTCACCTGAGGCAGTGGAGTTCAGGGTGACTCAGTACACTTCAGTATTAGATCAGTTAATAGCTCAGCTGACTCCGGGTCAAGTGTGAAATTGTGACTCTTAAAGTACTTCTGTTGCATTTCAAACTTGAACGTCTTTGGACTTGCACAGACTTAGAGGCAGAAAAAGTGAGCTGTCTGCAAAAGGTCATGCTGTGGTTGTCTTGGTGGACTATCTAGATCTATCCTAACACTGCTGTGAAATGGCAGCATATGTGAAAGATGTTTCATAGCTTAGATATAAACAAATGTGTCAGGACAGTATCATCCTGCTCCTGTGCCTTTAACAAATGTGTTGTGTAGTAGTTTCATCTCAAACATCTGACCCTGTTTTGACAATTTGAACTCAAGTGTTCTGAATTCAGAGGGGAAAAAAAAAACTTCCATGCATGAATGTAATGATGATTTTCCATGAGAGAGATTAAAATGATAGGAACAGGGCTTTTTTTTTTTTTACTGGCTACCATTTTAAAAATTGCTCATGGATTTACACTTAAATACTGTGTATATCTTAGAAGTCAGAAATTCTTATGTTCCCTGAAGTGATTCTTTAAACATATATTCTCAAGTTACTGATTTATGGAACTAGTATCCATTTAAGCCTTTTAGCTCAACATTTAAAATAAAACCTATTTTAAAATATCATTGTCACATACAATATATCTGTAGCTGTTTTGTAAAGTCAAGAGATGAATATTTTAATCACATGACTATACAGTATGCAATTTCTCATGATGCTTAGCTCCAAGAATTGGAGAGTGGAAATGAGAAAATGTGGTTGTATAACCATAAAGGACAGAGGAACAAGCATCAAATGTAATACTAGGGATACCTTGTGAGCAACTGTAGTAATTGACCAGGCGTTCTGTTGTGAATAAAAGTTTATAGACTTATTACTGTGAGTGTGATATGGTATGTTATGATATAGATGTTTGAAGTATTTACCTTTCTTTATTGAAATGGGTAGGAAAAACCACATTTTCCTGGCTTCTAAGATTTAAAGCACTTGCCTTCATTTTAATGATTTTTGTCTTTTCTAATGACCTTATTAATGAGGAACTATTGCAGAGGACTAATGTGCTAAGAAAGCTTTCTGTGGCTTTAATGACAGTGGCTTGCTTAGCTTCACAGGGAAGCATTTGGTCAAGTGTTTATACTTTCACTGTGTTTTAAGCTGGATGAACCATTTTCAGCAGACTTGTCTTGGTGGGGATAAAAAAGGATTACTTTTTGTTATATGCCCCTTGCTGTAAGCCATACCTATAAAAATGCTGTAGCACTGGTGCTAATTCCTTTTTTGCTGAAATTGGTATAGTAGATCAAATAGGTATGAAGATCATGTCTCACTTGTGTAATCTTTGTAAAAGTTTTCTCAAACTGTTTTGAGGGAATAATTTCAAGCAGTGACCTGATAAGAAAATAAATCTCCAGATAACTGAAGTGATATTTTTATTTGAGGATTCCAAAGAAATAAGTATTAAGCAATGCTGTCCATATCTCCATTGTACTACATCTGCAAAAGTGCTTCTTACAGTTACTTATGAATAGAGGAAACAGTTTTCATGCAAAAACCTGATTATTGATTAGTCTGTTTCTATTGGTGTATGTTTTTCTTAAATGTCTTAAGTTTTTTAACTGTACAGTACTTGTAAGCAATCTGTAAAAGGCAAGTACAGACTTCAAAGTCTTAGTTCACTAATATTTGTGAGCTAATGGATACCATGGAGAAGACACTGTCTCACAATTGAGGGATTTGAGAAGTTGTTCCACTTCATAGTGTGTTGTTACCCATAAAGTAAACCAGAGGCATGCTTTCAGTGATCAAAGGTTTTAGAAAGTAAAGAACCCTGAAACGTTGGGTTCTTTTGCTCAAATGATGTAAGAGTAGAGGGTGCTGTTTGTTGCTAATGGAGTGTTACTTGGCTTGAGCTTTAGCTGAGGTAACAATTTTTAGTATCTTCTCCAATTCTATCCTCCCAGCTCTTCCAATATGAATCATGATACTGGTTTTGCAAAATGTAAATCCTGTAAATGCATCCTGTAAATGCTTCACTAACTTTGGTTGAGGTACTGTATTTGGCATATCCTCAAGAGCTGTTTTAGAAGCTGCTTTGAGTGGAGACTGTCTTCTGTTTATATTATGACTGATGGTGTATATATACTGATTTTTACCTAATATAACAAATGCTGTTTTAATGATTTTAACAAGTGGTTCATGCAGTGTGGAATTAACACTCATGACTTGACTCCTCAGAGTCCAGCTATCCTGTAGAGCTGTGAATGTGGAGGTAGCCTCCTGTCATGGTTTCGGCCCATCAGGGAACAAAAGACCACGATTAGCCTCAAGTACCGAAGACTTAAGGATTGCTAAAGGGCAGGGAGAGCTTAATTGCCGCTTAAGGTGCAGGACAAAACAGACCAGGCTACTCGGCTTGGGGAAGAAAAACCAGAAAACAATTTAATACCAACTAAAACACAAAACCCCAAAAACCAGAACCAAAACAAAACAACACAGAATGGTACAGAGATGAAGAGTCCGACCAGCCCTTTAAGACCACCTGCTCCCCACCCCTCTCCTCTTCCCGGGCTCAGAGCCCTGATCCCGGTGTTTTATACCTCCGTCCCCCCTGAACGGCCCAGGGGGGCAGGGAGTGGGGGTTTCAGTCAGTCCGTTCCTGGTGGCTTCTGCCGTTTGTCTCACCTCAGGGCAAGTGGGTTCTGCACCAGTCCTCCTTGCAAGTCCGTGAGGTACCACACACACATGGCAGCCCTGCACGGGCTGCACCGACGCACATTTGTCCCAAAGCCCTGCACGGGCTGTACCGATGCTCATTTGTCCCAAAAGTTGCTGCTCCTCTCTGCCTCTCGTGTGGGGCTGCTCTGCGGTGCACAGGCTCTCCAGCATGTCCTGTGCCATGACCGCCTCCCCCACACAGTCTCTGGCCCGTCCGGGCACACTCACATGAAGTTGCTGCTGCTGATCCATAGGTTGCAGGGGTACCGGCTGCACTCTCACCACGGCTTGCAGAGGGGTCTCTGGTCTGATGCTCCATCCTTCCTCCTTCTCCGACTGTGGGGTCCGCATGGTCGCCTCCATCTTGTACCACTCTTACACCTCCTGCCTGGCACCTCAAATTCCTGTCCCTAAATAGTGATCGCAGAGGCGCCAGATTGGCCCAGTCGGGCCGGGGGTGGGTCTGAACCCAGGAGTTCGGGGAGAGTCTAAAAAACTTTTACCGGGTCTTCACTGCAACCCGCTCCCCCTGTTACTAAGCAAAAGCAACTCCTTGCTAAACCATGACACCTCCAGACCAGCTAGTGCTGGAAAGCAGTATGACTGCTTTAATACAATAAGCTGAAGCTTGTTAACTTAATGACTGTTTGGGGTATTGATAGCAGTTTGGGTATGATTGCGCTGTACTACAGAGAAAAGAGGATAGTGTGGCATGTCTGATTCTGAGCAAAGCTAGTAGATACTCATCTAATTTGTTTGAAACTGCTCAGTTATCTTTTTGTTACTGATCTCTCTATTCAGAGAATTTATAAGCTTGAGTTCAATACTAGACGTGAATTTTGGTTTTGTTCTTATGCTTCTCATAGAACCATTTTGATTGGAAAAGACCTTTAAGATGAAGTCCAACCACTAACCTAACACTTCAGTTTCTCCCTTCACCTACTAAATGACAAAGATTACCTTTAACCCTCCCTTTGCTGCTCCATGTATCTATAGAAACTTCTCTGTTACAGCAGTGCCCAGCTTAAGTTCTAGTTGAGCCTTGATTCTTATTTTTTTCCCTATATGACTTGAACATTCTTATTGTCCTCTTGAGCTTCCTGACCTTTCTTCCCAAAATCATAGAATCATAGTATGGTAGGGGTGACTCTAAATTCTTTTTCCTTCTGAGCTTGTGGAGTATCCATAGAACTTGAGTGTAAGCCATGTTCTGTATGAGGTAACTTGTATCTACTTCTGTATCTTCTTGAGCCAGCAATGTGCCCTTGAGGCCAAGAAGGCCAATGGCGTTCTGGGATGCATCAAAAAGTGTGTTCAGCAGGTTGAGGAAGGTTCTGCTCCCCCTCTACTCTGCCCTGGTGAGGCCTCACCTGGAGTCCTGTGTCCAGTTCTGGGCTCTCCAGCTCAAGAGGGACAGAGAACTGCTGGAGAAAGTCCAGCATAGGGCTACCAAGATGATCAAGGAACTGGAGCATCTTCCTTATGAGGAAAGGCTGCGGGAATGGGGGCTGTTTAGTGTGGAGGAGATTAAAGGGGGATCTCAGTAACACAAGTATTTGAAAAGTGTATGTCAAGAGGATGGGGCAACACTCTTTTCTGTGGTGTCTAATGACAGAACAACGGGTAATGGACAGGAGCTGGAACACAAAGTTCCACTTGAATTTCAAGGAAAATCTCCAGTACTCTGAGGATGATGGAACACTGACACAGGCTGCCCAGGGAGGATGTGGAGTCTCTTTCTCTGGAGGTTTTCAAAACCTGCCTGGACACATTCCTATGTGACCTGATGTAGATGGACCTGCTTGAGCAGGTGATTTGACTGGATGATCTCTAAAGGGTCCCTTCCAACCCTACCATTCTTCGATGTTATGGTTCTTGTATTTGTGTGTGTGTTAACAGCAGGTTGTCTGGATTTGTTCATGTTTTAATAAAACTTTGACTTCCTGTTTGGTTTTGTACTTTCAGGTTTGAGTTCTATTCCTTGATTGCTGGGGATAAAGAAAGCTAGATAATGGTAGCAGCTTAATGGCTGGTATCTTTCTGAGTCTTTCTGTATCAGAAATGTTTCAAAACAAACCTTTGTTGATAAGTTGTTTCCACTTTGATGTAAAAGATAAACCAAGAACTTCATTGAGATCTCATACCTGCTGAAAGTTAAACATCTGTTTCCTACTGAAAGAATTAATTCAATGTCGTAAATGGTTTTCTTAATGAAATCAACTAAAATGTTAAAAAGCTTTTAGCTTTGTTAGAGGAACAAAAAGGCTTTGGCAACTGCATTGTAAGCCATTTTGTAGTAATCTCCAATGCTTGTGTATTTAAGCTACATCTAGAGGTACTGTGCTTTCAAATCAACAGTATTTCAGACTTGCAGCACAGGCTTCTCATGCTTCAGACTTATCAAATATAGTATTCAGAACATTGACATACAGGAAAAAATTAGCTTGGTGGATATCAGGATACAGCTAATGTATTTTCCTGTTCATTAAATCTTGTGTAGAGCAGGTCATCTGTGCAGCTACTTGTGTAACTACTATAATGTCTAGCTTCAACAAAAGATGTGGTTTTGGTTTTGAGGACAACTTCTAGTGGCATTAAAGTTTAGTAGGTCAAGCTTGAACGATGCAGAGCATTAGACTACTTGGTTTTGAAATCAACAATGCAGCTGGAGTAAACAAATGTGCTTTGGAACATCTAAGCCTTCTGAGCCCTGGAGCCTTTCAGTTATTTTGATTACCTTAAAGTGGATTTGACTTTTGTGGCAGGTATGCACTTTCACTTGTTATGATTTGTAGTTTTATTTTAATTGTCAGGTAGTTGTTTGCTCCAGTTAAGGAATGGTATTTGAAACTATGCATTGCATGGTTAAGTGTATGCTTGCCAACTTTGAAATTGCAGTCAAAATTGAGTAAAATGTCAACTGACTATTTTAACTAAGATTATTGCTAGAAGTGTAGATTGCATCATAGTGCAGGTACTCAGCAATGAAATATGGAAAAAATGGAAAATATGGAAAATATCTTGTTTTAAATCCATGCAGTATTTTATTTTGTTCATCCTAAAAGGCTGATTTAAAATAAATACAGGTCATCTCAAGTACTGTTTAAACAATTTTTGTGGTATTCAAGATTGTTTGACCAACCTGAAAGCCTTCTACAATGGCATAACTGGCTGGCTAGATGAGGGGAGAGGAGCAGATGTCATCTACCTTGACCTCAGCAGGACTTTTGACACTGTCTCCCATAACATCCTCATCGGAAAGCTCAGGCAGTGTGGCTTGGATGAGTGGACAATGAGATGGATCAAGAACTGGCAGAATGACAGATCCCAGAGGGTGGTGATCAATGGCTCAGAATTGAGTTGGAGGACTGTGGCCAGTAGAATTCCACAGGGAGCTGGTGTTGTTAAACCTCTTCATCAACGACCTGGATGAGGGGACAGTGTATCCTCAACAAGTTCCCTGATGACACCAAACTGGGAGGACTGACTGATTCACTTGAGATTCTGCTGCCAGTCAGCAGAATCTCAACTGCCTTGAGTTGGGTAGAGAGGACTTAAAGAAATTGCCTGGGGATTTCTTGGTCTGGCTTAATAGTTTGGGATGTGTGGTTCACGCAAGGCCTTGAATTTAAAAGTCTACTTTGGACTGTAGTTATCCATAAGCAACTTATTTATATCTTGCTTTTAACTCAGGTCTATGTTGGGAACTTCACTTGCAAGTACTAACGGGGAGTAAATTTTCATATTTAATAGGCTTTCAGTGCTTGCATTTCTCTGTCTAGAGGTGAAATGGGTGAATTGAAGTTGTACGCTTCCTGCGTTGTAGGGTGACTGCTGTTGGGCTGTTTCCCATCAGTGCTTCTAATGTAGCAACAAAGGATTTTGAGCTGCTCTTACCCTGTTGTTGTGTGTTTTTCAAATTTCTCCAGCAGAACAGTGAGATCAAAGAAGCCTATCTTGGCCCTTTACTGACACAACAATAGAGGAATACACAGAATTTAATTATTTCATGAATTTGAGGCCACAAACAATTTAATCCTGTTTGCACTTTAGCATGACAATTTTACTTGTGCCTTTTTGACATGAGTTTGTCACTTCAGAGTCTAACAGGATTTATATCCTGGGTTTACAAAGTGTTGTTGGGGATAGGAAATATTACTGAACAGAATTTGTGGATAAACACTGCAGCAGATTATTGTTTAGAAAGGAATTGTAGTGGGTTGACCTTTGCTGCCTGTCACGTACCCGCTAAGCTGCTCTTTCAACCCTCCTCAAAAGAATAAGGGGAGGAAGTAATGTGAAAGGATTGTGGATTAATGTAAGGACAGAGATCACTCACCAATTAGTCATGGGCAAAACAGACTGGACTTGGAGGACTAATTTATTGCAAATTAATTGCAACAGAGGATAGTGAAAACTAAACCCGCTTTTCCTACACAACCAGCTTCTTTCCAGGCTAAACTTCACTCTACATCCTCCCACAAGTGGCACAGGGGGATAGGGAATAGAGGTTGTGGTCAACTCCTACCACTTCATCTCTCCTGATCCTTCCTCATGCTCTTCCCTGGCTCCAGCCTGAGGTTTCTCCTATAGGACACAGTTATTCACAATCTGCTCCACAGACTGGATGTATATATTTGTGCACTGGATTTAATTTCTTAGTTTTGTTTTAGTGTAGAATACATTGTATGGGTTACTCCATAAATTTTCAAGGGAGGAGAAGGCTAATTAAGATTTCTCTGTAGAGCTTGGTTTATATTTGTGAGATAGCTGCTGGCTTTGGTTTTTATGGTTATATACCTAGTAACAATTCTTGAACTGAATTGCAATTTGAGTTACATCTGTTGTGTTGAATGGGGTAAACACAAAGTTGCTTTCTTTGTCTTGTGTTTCTGTTGACACCTGGTGGAGCCACTTCTGTGTTCTACACAGTTGTACCTAGTGACAGTTTAATTTGTAGTCTAATACTTATTTGCACCTAAAACAGGAAATTGTTCACCAAAATACTCTTTTGCTTGTTTGTTTATGCTTAAAAATTCAACGAGCTTAATGGTTTTCTGTTTCCTTACAGTTCAACTTTGTGGGAAAACTTTTGGGTCCACGTGGTAATTCTCTAAAGCGCTTACAGGAAGAAACACTGACAAAAATGTCTATTTTGGGGAAAGGCTCTATGAGGGACAAGACAAAGGTAAGACCCTGGGTATGGTGGTAGAGTTTGATACCTGTGTTTTGTAATGTAGCTAAATTGAATGTGGTAAACAAATCTCCTGAGAAAAATTGGGGTAAAAAAAAAAGTTATCCTTGTATTGGTTAGATTCAGATGGAGTCTGTTTTTTCTACGGAGACAGTCCTCACTGAGTATTTTGAGGATGCCATGAGTTGTACTTAGGCTCTCACAAAATTATGGTCTGTGGGGATATAAGGGGGACATTGAGTGACATGTTCTAGACTAGTCTTATACAGTTGACTAATAAGTAATGTCTAAATGAACATGTCAGTGTGTTTAGTTCTGAAGGAAACTGACTTCTAGATGCATCCAAATATTTTCACACAAAATAAAACTTCACATTTAAATCTAATGTTTCTAGATAAAAACAGGTTGGTGAAAGGAGACAGGATACAACTAGAAGAGCTCTGAGGATGACAGACAGCTTAAGGAACTGAGAAACTTCAATTGTTTCTATGGGGAGTGTTTGTTTATAGTGAATATATCCATTACAAGAGCCAAAGTAGACAGCAGAAGATGTTTAGATGGATAGATGATTATATTAAGTTTCACTCTACTGAAATAAATCTATGGCTAAATTTGTACCAGGTAGATGTTTATCAGTGAGATGTCACCTGTTGGATTAACTGCATTTTTTAAATTGTAACACTCCTATTGATATCAACTAAAGCACAGAACTTTCTTTGCTGGTAAAATACTATATTCTATAGGCCTCCTGTGAAATATTTCTGTGGTTATGTAATCTGAAGCTTAGAAGTACTGTGTGCCATAAAGACTGATAATACCTGATACAGAAGAGTGACTTAAAGGACTGACTACTGAATTTTACATGTGTTTTAGCATGTTGCTTTACAGATCAGATCACATTTCTATTTTGATTTATGAAGAACTGAATTGGAGCCTACAAATTACTTTCTGTGCAACTTGAGGCTGTACTCTTCCTTCTTGCAAATGTTTTCATTAAATAAGTTACATTAGTGTAACCGACTTCTATACAAAGACATTCTGCTATAATAAACTTGAAGAGGAAGGACTTTTGTGAAGTTATGTACAACTCCAATTCAAACATAGTACAGATAATACAACTTGAAGTTTTAAATGTTTTATAGTTATTAAATTACAGTGCTATAACTTTAAGATGAACTATGACAGTTAAACCAAAAAAGAATATAAACTAAACATGATTCAAGTCAGAGTGACAGTCTGCTAATTCTGTTTTAAATGACACATGCTGAACTTTCTCAGTTCCTGTGGAATGTGTCAAACTGATACATTTCTTTTGCTGCATTACATGTTTCTATTTCTAAAGGTGTCATAAAGTAGGAAGATACCTGAGTTTTTCTAATAGATCTGCATTATAAAAAAAGCTTTTTCTTTAGAAGCAGGAGCTCATGCTGAAAAATTCAGATCATAACTTGAATCTCAGAATTCTGGGGTAGACTTTTAAAGATGTTTTTATTGGAATCATTTCAACTTCTCTTATTTCCTTTGGTAAAGAAGTGATTGTTCAAATTTTTTACTTGCTTCTGATGGAGATACTAGCCAAAACTGTTTAATTCTTTTTTTCTATTTAAATGACTAATAAAGTTGTTTGAGCTATTGTTTGCAGAACCCCCCCAGTGTAATCTTTCTTGAGTTCTGAAGCAATAAGATTCCTGTCATAGTGGGTCTAGTTTTTTTTGTAAAAGGGACAATAGACTGAAATCAGTTGGATACTTTGGAATAACAGACCTGGAATAGCTTGTATATACCTCTTTTGATTAGTCCTACAGTAAATGTCATTCAGAACTCTAAAAGCAGACTAAATTAAAACTGTTTACAATACTTGGTTGAACCTATGAGATTTGTGCAAGAAAGCACTTGTGACTAGGGGATCCTGTCAGGTAATAACCTAAGCCGTGTTGTACCCATCCCTGGTTCTCTGGGGCCATGTCTCAAGCTGGAGATGGTATTTGAAGAACCTAACCAAACCAGGGAATTTATGACATTTTTAAGACATTATCTAATTGTTTCAATCATGTCTCTTGCTAAAGTAATTTACTTTTTGCTTTGATCTTCATACATTCTTGGTTAGCATTTTGGAACTACTGTATTAAACTTGTCCAGAGAACTAGCAAGTAGGAATCTTAATTGTACAGGCTTTTCTCTTATGAGAAATAATCTTTAAAGAGTAGACTAGGATTTAATTATTGAATGTTAACCAGTTGCTGCACAGAAGGGCTAACAAGTTGTTACCATGTGGCCAGTTTTTGCATTACTTGGAAAATCTAGTTGAGACTTTAATGTGGTATTGGTTAAGTACATCACCCAATCATAGAATAGTTTGAGTTGGAATGGACCTCTAGAGGTCATCCAGTCCAGCTCCTTTGCAGTAAGCAGGAATATCTTCAACTAGCAACCTGATCTTGAATGTTTCCAGGGATGAGGCATCAACCACCTCTCTGACAACCTGTTCCAGTGTTTCACTGTTCTCATTGTAAAGATATTTCTTCCTTATATCTAGGCTGAGTCTACTCTCTTTTAATTTAAAACCATTGTCTCTCATCCTGTTGCTACAGGGCCCTACTCCTGTCTTGTTTGATATGTTGCAAATACGGAGAGGAGCCTGAGTTCATCCTAGGTATTAAAAAAATATGTAATAGTTAAATAAGGTGCATTATTTTCTCTACTTTGAAGTAATCCAGGTCCCAAAGCAAACTGGGAAATGGATATGTTGAACCAAGGTGATGAGCCAGCCTAGAGACACACATAGGAGGTGTGAGATGGATGGCTTTTCCATTGCACCTGTGACTCAAATGCTACCTTGCTGTTACATAATGTCAAGCATTGTTGCTTCTGTTTTCTAATGGCCAAAATGAAAATCCACAAGTTTCTAGCCTGGTCTTTTGCATCTTGTAGTACAGGAGGAATTGTTTAACAAGTAAAGTTACCATTATATAGGCTGTTTTCCAGTTCTCATTGATGAGTCTCCTATTCTACTGATGTAGAATTGGATCACTTACAGAACTGCATAGGAGCTAAGACAACGTGCAATGACATGAACTGTAAATTTAAAAAAAAAAAAAACCAGTCCTGGGAAGACCTACTTGCTGTTTTGAAGCACTATTGTGGTTAGTTTTTTTGTTATAGGTAGCAAAGTGTTTGGAATGACATTATCATGGATTAAAAATCTTCAGCTGATAAGAATTAGTACTCTTACTCTGAAGCCAGATTTGCACCCCAAAACAGCTGAGGATGTGATCTATTGTTGCTAAGTTTGTCACAATATTGTATCACTAGAGGCAAGACAGCATATGCTATATGGCTACTTAGTGATGGCAATTACAGATTCTGGGGTGAATCAATTGTTGGAGACTGGGTCAGATCACCAGATGATTCTTAGTATACCTACTACACCACTAGTTTTAAAGGATAATGATTATCATCTCTGTCCTGAGGATAAGTGACAGTAAGCTTCCTTGGTGACCTCGGTGTTGGGAAAGGTTATAGAGCAGTTTTTGAGTGGCATATAGGAGACAACCAGGTGATGAGGCCTGATCAGCATAGGTTTCTGAAAGGTAGGATCTTCTAGAAGGTGAGCCACTTGGTGGATGTGGGAAAGGCTGGGGATGTGGTCTACCTAAACTCTAGGCCTTGTTTCCCACAGCTTTTTCCTGGAGAAACTGGCTGCCCGTGGCTTGGATGGACCTCGTCTGAGATGGGTTGAAAACTGTCTGAATGGCCAGACCCAGAGAGTTCTAGTGAATTGAGTTAAATCCAGTTGTTGACCAGTCACCAGTGGTGTTCCCCAGGGCTCAATGTTGAGAGGCCTGTTCTACTTCACATCTTTATTAACGATCTTTCACTGAGAGACACTGAGGTGCTGGAGTGTCTGCAAACAGCCAACAAAGCTGGTGAAGGATCTGGAGTGCAATTCTGATGAGTGGCTGGGGGAACTTGGGGGTTTTCAGCCTGGAGAAAAGGAGACAGGGAAGACCACCTTGTTCTCAAACTACCTAAAAGGAGGTTGTAGTGAGTTGTTTTCGCTCTTCTAAATTATTGTTGTCTCCTCTAAGCGACAAGCGAGCAATTCCTTCAGTGAAAGGATTATCAAGCATTGGAATGGGCTGCCAGAAAAGTGTTTCAGCTGCCATTCCTGAAAGTACTTGAAAAGATGAGGTGACCTGCTATCTTTTAGTTCCCTTGTTCCACATCTGATTTATTTCCATCCTTTCAGCAGCTCAAATCTCCTGTCAAGTAGAGTAGAAACAGGTTCTCTGTTTTGCTCACCAAGTAGCATCTCCATACACTGGGCAAGCCTAGCCAATGTATGTATTGTCAAGTAGTAGAAGGCAGAGAATTTTGAGAGCTAAAAATACTCAGTGAGGAATACTAGAATGGGAACAAGCTGTGGCTCTTGTGTTGATCATCATGAGGAATAAAAGCTACCTGAAATGCTTAATGTATGCTCAAGGTTAGAGATGTAGACCAGGAGTGAGCTCATTCTCACTTGAGTGCTTTTAGGAGCTGTACAGAGTAGTGAGTTGCTAAGTCATGCTAAAGAATTGGAAAATAAATCCAAGTGAACTTTTTATATGAAGCAAGAAATAAGGATAAAGTTACTCTAAAAGCTTGCTTATGGGAATGATTTCGAACAACACACAGTGGAATTTCTGACATCTTTCCTGTTTCCTATTGATGTTACCAGGCAAGCTGATAACCACAGAAGTTACGTTTAATTAATTCTCAATTCTCTGCACATCTCATTGCACAGAGATGTTTTTATCCTTTAAGAAAAGAAACAGAAAATGCTTGATAGCACATGTATACTAAACCCCAAAGTATATGGAGAAACTCCACTGATGAAAACAACTAGGTTCCAGAGCTAGATGGTGATTACTGTATGAGGAATTCAAGTGAGAAACAGTTCCTGTTAAAACTAAACATTTAAGATCTATAATGTTTATGTTAGTTTATTTCCTCTAAGAGCTATTATTTGTATGGATGAAACTTACACTTTGACAGTCTGATCCCCTGCTGACTCTGACCTCTTAATAATCTTGCTGTGGATGCTCTAACAGCTAACTACATTCTGTTCATTTTTTTAAACATTTCTGTAGCGAAACAAGAGGTATGATGATTAGATTATTTATGAGTCAGAAATGGATTGTCTTTTATAAATCTCCACCCATAATTAAGAGGCGGGTGGGGAGGAGACAGATTTCAACTGCCATTGGAACTAAAATTTTAGTGATGTAAAGGATGAATTACTTACCTGGTGTTTGGTAAATACAATAAGCAACAGGGAAAGAATTCTTAAGGCTCTGTTTTTTAGATAACTGCTGAGAGTTTGATACAATATTCTCTGCTAATACAATGAAAATGTTTTTACTGATGATTTAATCTCTTGGAATGTCTGTCATACATGTCAGATGGGGAGAGCTTATCTGAGACTAAGTAGTCTTTTAGGACTGAACAGTTTGCATGTGAGTGCAAGTAATTGAGCTCTACTCCACTGCATCAAAATAATTCCTTAGTCTTATTGAAGTGGGTTGGGTGAAGCAGAAATATTCTTTTCTGAAATAGTTAGTGAACTCTTATTTTCCATAACGTATCAATTGCTTGTCTCGTATGCTCGTATGCTGTTAGTTTCAGGTCAAGGTAGACCAGTTCTGTGAAGGAGGTACTTGTAGGATAGAAAACTTAGTGAGAAAAGAAACTAAATATATAAGCAGTGTGATAATACTAAGTTGGAAATAATGGTAAATATGTTGCTCTTGTGGAATATTAGATCAAACCTGTTTCTAAAGAGTTTAAGTTCATATATGTTTCTCTTCTACAGAAAACTGATGCACTTGGGAAAACTGTTCTGTATGCTCACACCAGTGAGCTTCTAGTCACTTAGGAACTGATAGTATACTGAGAAGCACACTGATACTATTTTGTTGATGTATGTAGCAACATGATTGGTTTGAAGTGTATTAGAAAATATGTGACTTTATACTTGAGTCATTGACATCTGAACATAAGTAAACAGGATGTATAAAGGCCTAAGAAGGTGGAAAAACCTAACTTTTTTTTCTTACCTCCTAGGAGGAAGAACTGAGAAAGAGTGGAGAGGCAAAGTACTTCCACCTAAATGATGACCTGCATGTTTTAATTGAAGTATTTGCTCCACCAGCAGAAGCGTATGCCAGAATGGGACATGCATTGGAAGAAATCAAGAAGTTCCTCATCCCTGTTAGTATAGTTTTAATTATTTCATAAGAAATCTGGTAATGTTGAGATTTTTCTCTGAAACTAATGTACTGTATGATATTAATTAGGTCATGTTGTTTAATTTCTATCACCTGTGAAAAGTGGTGATACTTAAAACTACTTTTCATTTTGACACAGGCAGTTAGCGGCTGAAAGCGTAACTGTCTACATGTTATCTCATTCTATACTAAAAGAGCAACTTATTCTTGCTTAAACTGGTCATGGGTAGGGTATTTAGAAGTCTGTAAAATACAGATAAATCTATTTTCACTTCAGGTAGAGCTTTTTGATGATCTTTATACACCTGAAGCATTCAAGTTGTTTCACTAAATACGTTTTAAGTTGTAGTATTATTCCCACCCATACTTCTCTTCAGTGTTCAATACTGAGAAACAATACCATTTTATCTTGTACCTTTCTTTTTTCAACAAAGATGGTGATACGTGAGATTTACTTGTCTTCTGGTGTATACTTCAACTTGTGATTTATGGATGCATAAAATGAGATGTGATTTCCGGTATAAGTTTGTACTCTAGTTTTGGGATATGTATAGACAATGATGTTGTAGAGTTTCCAGTGACTTCATACAGGAGAGTCCTTTGTTCACTCTTCTGATGTAAGATGCAATCTTCATTGTATTGTGATGTTACACTGATTGAAACAATCCAAGCTCTCAAGAAACTGGGGCATTTGAGGTGGGATTGTGTGTGAAGGTCCTAACTGTATTTGCCTTTTTGTGAAAGTTCTTCTATTTCTATTGGTTCTGAAGGGAATATAAAAAGCAAAACATCCTTGAGGTGCATTAACTTCTGTTTGTTTTTACTGCTCAAACTGTTACCCAAGTGTTATTCTTGATTAGTGTCAGATCTTGGAAATGTGAGAAACCTAACTAAGGAAACTTCAAGGCACGAATCTAAGCAACAGCAGAATGTAGATGTTGGAGAGTGAAGTCAATGTAGTTGTAGTCAGGGTCAGTTGGAGATGTCTCTTGTATGGCTACTAGAGCGTGTTGGCGAGGAACTGCCAGCTGTACTCTAGAGTGAGGCAGTTGGTGCTGATGACATCAGCACCATGCATTTGAGGGATTTTAGCTTGCATTAGACCTAGTCTAGATCCATTAAACTAAGTCCCCATGTGATTGGAATTTGTGTGCTCCGTGAATGGTTTTTCTTTCTGGATTATTTTTTGGCTGAATGACAGTTCATATGTGCCAGCACTACTCCATGACATTAACCAAAACATGATTGGCTTGGACAGGCATAGTTTTTGCTGGCTGGATGACAGAGCCCAGAGAGTGGTGGCGAATAGAGTTAAATCCCCTAGGTGACCAGCCACAAGTAGTGTTCTCCAGGACTCAGTATTAAGGCCTGTTCTATACGAGTGGATGGAGTGCATCTTCAGTGATTTTGAAGATGACACCGAGCTGGGTGGAATGTTGATCTATGTGATGGTAGGAAGGCTCTTCAGAGGGTCCTGACCATACTGGAGCAATGGTCTGAAGCCAATTTAACAAGGTTTAACAAGGTGAAATGCTGGATGCTATGTTTAGGCCACAACAACCCCAGGCAGTGCCACAGGCTTGGAAAGGTGTGGCTGGAGAGTTGTATGGTGAAAAAGGACCTAAGGGTATCAGTCAACAGCTGTCTGAATCCAAGGAAGCCAAGAAGGCCAGTATTATCCTGGAGTATAGTGTGGCCAGCAGGAGCAAGGAAGTGATTATGGTCTTGTACTTGGTGTTGATGAGGCTGTACCTTGAATACTGTGTTCAGTTTTGGGCCTCTCACTAAGAGACATTGAGGTGCTGGAGCATGTCGAGAGATGGGCAACAAAACTGGTAAAGGGACTGAAGCACATCTGCCATGGAGTGATTAAGGGAACTGGGAGTGTTTTACAGTACGGAGATGAGGCTGAGGGGAGATCTTGCTGCCCTCTGCAGCTACTTGAAAGGATCTTGTGGCAAGGTGGGCACTAGTGTCTTCTCCCAAGTGACAAATGGTGGGACAAGTGGAAATGGCCTCAAGTTGTCCTGACCCTTGTGTTTTGGTGTTGTAAAGAAGCAAGCACCACAATACAACTTTATCTGCAGGTTGCATATGGCTTTTGTCTTCATGTATATGGCAAGAAGTAAATCTTTTTGTTGTTCAAACATCCTAATTGGATAGTAGATACTCCACAGAATATTTGTAGGAGTGCTGGGCTGTCAGTTGTGAAGGTTACTGTATTTACCTGATTTTTTACTTGATTGTGTGAAGAGATGAGAGTTAAGTTCTTGGCTATTCTAGTGAGCAAAATGGTGCTTTCTTTTTAGATGAAAATATGCTCAGTTTAAGTCCTTTTCGTATGCACTGCAAGTAAGGATACATCTGATCCCCCTGCCCCCTTAATCAGAGATCTTACTTCATTGAGCTTAATTCACTAATGTCATAATAAGCTTACAAAAACCTATCCACCTCTCTACTGTTGTTAAGCCAGTAAAATCTTAGCCTGATAATGAGCAATTCCATTCACTAGTTGCACACTTCCCTGTCTTGGTTTTATATCATTGCATTTTTGATGCCGTGAGCTGAACTGCTGCAACATAATCTTTTCTGAACTATGATATCAATCCAACACTGTCTTAATTTCCCTTTGGCTTTTCAAAAGTAATCTTATCAGATGGTTCAAAGTGCTTCAATTTCTTCTGCCCTCCTCCTTGCAGCAGCCACCTCAGGAAGTAATAAGGAGAACCTTTGTATTCTCTAGAGCTACCATTTGGATAATTGCTACCAAATGCATCTTTATTTTCTGTAAGATCTGTTGTGGCTTTCTTAGCAAACTATGTTTTATTTTGTGAAAAGTCCTCCTAAGAATATACAATCATCATCTTGCTTTCTTACAGTGTAGCTAACTGTGCCTTCCAACAATTTCAGATGCTGAATCTAGTTTATGAATGTTCATTGTTGAGTTTGTGTATGAGACCTGAGTCATAATTAGTGCTAGCATACAAAGTATGCTTGTAATAACTACAGCAAAAATGCTTTAGCTTGTCTTCTCACTTTCTCACAGCTTCAAGCAGCTGTGCTGTGTACTTTTCTTTAAACTATGTTCTTTAAATTATTAAATATACCTGAGTGGTTTTGCTTACATTGCCTTGACTTAGACCTGTTTTTTATTTCTCACTGCCAGTATAAAGGTCTGCCTGAGCATTTTGCAGGACTGTATAAGGTTTTGCAGATACCTGTCCTAACATTAAATAAAAAATATTTTTTACCAATAGTTTCAGTGATAACCTAAAATAAAGGTCTTAAGTTACAGATGATCCAGAGAAGAGCTGCTGCCAGTGCGTTAGTTGAGGCTGGGTGAAAATTGCAGATAAATTGTAAAAGAAGGCTGCTTAGTTGGATTGTGTAAGTGATTCTGTGTAGGACGAAAGTGGCTTACATGTATCTTGATATAGTCATTCTGAAAGAAAAAAACCATCCTCTATCTTCAGAGAAAGCTGTTGTCAGTCAGGATGGGCAATATTCCTAAGATGGGAGTACATATGGTCTTGAAATTCAGCAGCATGTTTGGCTGAAATTCAAGTGTTGCCTCTAACATATATGAAGAGGAGTGCAGCTTAAAAGTTTTCCATGCCCATCTTGTGTTCTAGGTGAGGAAGAGATTGTCTTCTCAATTGGATGTAAGTGCTGTTTATTAGCAGTGAATATTTATAAATTGATGATCTGTTACTTTGAAGAACACATTTCAGAGTCTAATGGATTAACACTGCTGCCTATTGTGGCTGCTTTGATTGTTACTTCCTTGTACTGCCTCTTAACTCTGTATCCTCCTGCTGCCTCTGGCATATGGGATAATGACCATATTTTCTATTTAGTGTCTTTGTGTAGTGAAGTCCTTGTTGACGGAGGCTGGTAGTGTATCTAGTAGTGTGCTGCAAGAAAATGAGTAAACGTTGGGAAGAACAAGAACCCAATGTGTACAGTGGTAACCTAAGCATATCTCAAGAAATTAAGGATATTTTTCTAGAACTCCAGTTCTAGGGGGAGAATGTCCTGTGGAGAAGACATCTCTACATACTGTCAGAGCTTTGAGACCTAAGTATTGTGTTTGTGGTAGTTTTAACAATTGGTTAGTGTTTTGTTTCAAAATTGAGGTTTTGTGCCATACATTACATAGTGTTTTGCATTTGTAGACAGTCCTGGTCCAGCAACAAAACAAAAACATAGGTGGGTTTCTGCATAGTCTTCAATTGCCTGTTTCTATCCGATTCCCTGTGATAGTTTGTGTATTGGTTCCAGATTTGTTTTCTAAGGAAATCTGTTTCTCAAAAGCTTCAACTATGTAGTTTGAAACACTTGATGCAGTCTTATAGATTTTGTTCTTTGTGTTGTTTGTTGGTTGGCTTCTGCTGCTGAACAGAGGGGTATTCGAGACAGTTGTGAATTAAATTTTAAGGCCCATTTAAGACAATTTAGACAAAATGCCTTTCTAGTGCCAATTTGAACACCAACTTTTTAGCAATGGCATTTAAAGGAAAACATTTCTGTTTGTGGAAGCTAGAAGTAAAACATTTCAAGGATAATTGTGATCTCTGGGTTAATAGATGTTTTAGCCTCCTTTCAATGCAGAGTTATGTTTCAGTAGGTTACAAGGCTGCACGAGTCTTTTGGTATCTGCTTAGTGCATAAAGGCAAAAAATAAATTTCCAATAAGAGATTAATATTCTTTGTGTCACAGAATGACACAATCACAAAACCTTAAGGGCTGGAAGGAACCTCTAAAGATCATCTAGTCCAACCTCTCTGCCAGAATAGGACCACCTAAAGTATGTCACACTGGAACTCATCCAGGTAGATATGGAATGTCTTGAGGAGACTCCACAACCTATCTAGGCAGCCTGTTCCAGTGCTCCATCACCCTCACATGGAATTAAGTGTTTTGTAATTCAAATGTCAAAACAGAAGATATTTGGACAAAACCTACTTTCTTAGAAATGGGATTACATTAAAAATTACTTTAAATTACATTATTACATTAAAAATACCACTCCATTTCTCTTAAATGACATATTAATATTTCAATATTTGAAGTGGATGTATACACATGGAGAAGTATTTCCTTCTGATTCACATTTACAGATGCAATTTTTTTGTCTTAAGTGGAGAAAAAATGGCAGAAAAACATGAACAGATCAGAAGTTCATTGCTGTATCTATTTTATTCCAATGTGATGTGCTACTTCTGGAGGTTAGCTCAAGGTTGCTGAGAAGACTTCTGTGTATTTGAGAAGTACCATATCAATTCCATGTAAATAGCTTCAACTTTCTTGCTGGTAGACCTTGAGAATTTGTGTAGAGTAAGAAACACACTGTGTGTCTTCAAGTTGTTAATTCTAGAGCATGCAAGGATAACATTGCTGAAGCTTTTATTAGATAACAGCACATGTTTGTATTGAATGAATTTCATTGTTTAACTCCTCATTTTGGAAGTGTGAATATCTAATTTCTTCCCTAGTTGTCAGACTGCTTTCTACAGTGTATTTTTGCTGTATTTTGCAACATGGAGCAATGCAGTTTTTTCTCCTTTTAACACACTGAGCTTCTAATACACTATGATCTGGAATTAGAAACCAGGTCTAAGCTCAGAAATGGGACTATTTTTGTTGTATTGCCCTTTACAGCATTTCAACATTGTCATTTCAGTTGGTAAAGCTACATGGAGTTAATATGCAATGGTAAGGAAAAACACACCCAGCAAAAATTGCAATTACACTGTATAATTCCTTTAGGAATATTTGATTGAATAATGTGCTTATGTTCTGATAAATGAACTTTTTCAATTATATGTTTAACTTTCTAAGAACTGGGGTTTTTTTTTCTCACTCCACTCCCTCTTCTAGGACTACAATGATGAAATCAGACAGGCGCAGCTTCAGGAATTAACATATTTAAATGGTGGCTCAGAAAATGCAGAAGTTCCAGTAGTTCGTGGGAAACCATCAATTAGAGCAAGAGGAGTACCAGTTCCTGCTTTGTCCAGGTAAGTCAGCTGCAGTGGAATTTAATTTGAATGTGTATGGTTTTGAATTTCTCCCTTCCAACACTGCTGCTAGCTCCCTTGCCCCCCTGCTGAGTGAGGTAGTCAAATATGTGAAGGAATCCCAAAATAAGAACAAAAGAGCTGCAAGACTTTGAAGGTCGTGTAATTAGTTTAGACTGAATTAACAGTGGTGCTGAAACTTGTGCTATGAAACTTGAATGGTACCCAAGTATGGAAACTATTTACGTTATGAATCTTACTACTTCGGTGCTGTTTGACTTCAGTTGCTCCTTACGTGCATGTAGAGTCTGTGTATTGACCCTATGGAGCTCGTGGCTCTGAAGAACTGGCGAATCTTGCATAGACAGATGTGAATTTCAGTTCAGTTGCTCTACCTTATGCAATATGCTTATTCCTTTTACTATTACGAAATATTAATAGTCCTACTAAAATAATCCTATGGAAGTATTTTGAAGGTATGGTTTTGATTTAGTTTCATCTGTTCTCCTTTTTCAACAAAACAGTGGCTTTTATCTGGTTCAGGAGTAGGCAGGCCTGCTGTTTCTTTTGCTTTCTTTTTCTTTGAGATGTGAAAACTTCTTACTGTAGCATCCTCTATCTTCCTTGCAGTACTGAGATGACAGCTTCAACTCCTTTGAGTCCCAAAGTGTGAAAACAAAACAAAAGTGTCTTTCTGTTACAGTACAAGAGAGATTGTGGCTGGAGTAGCTAAGTTCTAACAGTTTTCTACAGTGTACTACTTTGCTTCAGTGATGACTGTGGTGCTTATTAATGCAAGCTTGAAACTTACATTTCAGCTTTTAAAATCATTCCAAGATAGCATTAAGAAATGTTTTAACTCAGATGTTACAAGGAAAATCACTAAGGAATCATTCCAATTATACAGGTGTGTGTAGTTAGATGTAATACCCTGTACAATGACCTCAAAAGCAACAAGGAATCTTAAAGAATGTATGCTTACTGTTGGTTGTATCCTGTAAGAATATCCTTTCTCTAAATAAAAATAAGCTTGGATTCTTATATTTTCAAGTAGTATTACATAATGTATCTACTCTGCTTCTTTCCTTGATTTTTCATGTTCCAAGTAGTGGTAATTATACACTATGGTTCACTCCTTTAGCACTAATCAGCTGTACAAAAGTGCTTGGAAATTAGGAATATTATTTGATTTTTAGATGTGGCTATCTTGCTAATTTTACTTCTTCAATTTTGTTTTTCACTTTCTCAGATGCCTGTAACAGGTCAGCTACTGATGCTCAGTACAGAGATGTGGTTCAATTTCAATTTGTTTGGTCTGATATTATCACTAAAATTTCGTACCTAATTTCCACTACTAGTATCTAACATGTTCACAGTGATGTTTAAATTCAACTGAATTTAAAATGTCACTAGTTCCATCTTTTAGACCTTGTTAAAATAGTTTTTCAAACCTTCATACATTATGCTAGGTAGCTCACAAACCCATTTATAGTTTTTCCTGTTGACCTACAACTATGGAAATGTCTTCAGGGGAAATGTGAATGTTAGCATTTGATTTGGAGATGACAGCTAAAAATTGTATTCGTCACCTCCTTTGTTCTAAGGAAAACATAAGGGTGGTTTGTTTGTGTGATTTGTCCTTGCTTTAAAGCTCTTGTAAAAATCCTAGTCTTCTTGGAAATTGAAGTATATTCCTGAAGTGAAATTCAATGCTCTTGCTACTGACATGCTACAGTCATTGAGACTTATCACAAACTCAGTTGTAATGCTCCATTTTTTAGCACAAATTGCCTTCAGTGACTAATACTTTTGTTGAAGGAAGGCTTTGTTAAAAGGCTTTGTCTTAGTGTTAAATAAAACTTCTAATAACAAGCATCCCTGAGATCCATGAGAGGTGTTGAAGTAGAGATTGTGAAGGTTTGTAAATTGAAGTCTAAAACCTTGATCCTAATCAATCTTTATAATCTCTAGGATATTTTTAAGATATCGGCTTTGATACATGAAACATCCTTCTGAGGATGCAATAACTGAGTGTCTTTAAGTTCCCAGTTTTTAAGCATTTCTTACTCCTGAATAGTTTAACTTGAACCAAAGTACTAATTTATACCTTTTTTTACTCCTTATCAGACATGTTGAAACTGGAAATAATGCATCTTATCAAGTGCCTTCTTTTAAGAAGACTTGTTACATGTGTGTTTAGCTCCATACCAAAATTTTACTTAGTAGAGAAAAATGCTTGTGCTTGCATACAAAATTGTCATGTGCACAGGTATCCTTGTACATGGTAAGTAATTTCCTAATGATTGTGGCCTGATAACTTTCTTTCTGCTATTGCTGGCTTGTGCCAGATGTTTTTAACTTGAGCTAAGTAAGATTTATAGGGGTGAGTGGATGGAATTTTCTGTAGAAGGGTTGTATGTGATGTGAGCTTCACCTTTAGGAATATGGACTTTTTTAATCATTAACCTTGGGCATAGAGCTGATTCTATGATTCCTTCTGCCATCTTGTTCTCATTTTTGTTCTTTACCTCCTTAAAGGAGAAAAAAAACCCTTAAGATGTAATCATATCTCCTGTCTGACATTTACACTAAGCATGTAACCTCTTCAGGTAGTACCTACATCCTCTATGTATTAAGGAACGTGAGAATCTTACCTGGTGAAGATCTGGTTTTCATTTGGTTTTTTTATTGTAAACTGATATTGAGGTTTTTAGAGGAGTCTGTATAAAATAAAGGATCATACTAGTTACTACTTAATTTATTGTGCTGGAAAGCTTAGAGATTCAGTAATGTTTAATGTGATGCTGTTACAGTGAACACCTAGACAATGTACCTCTTCTGCCATCAGTTTTTCTTTAAGGCATTAGAACTCGTATCCTGAATGAGTGCACTTTAAGTGATGATACTACTGAAATGTGAATTGAGACTTCTAATTAACTAAAGACTTCAAATAAACATATTTAACATATTAATGTACACCTCAAGACATTATCACCAAATACCAGAATGGTAGAGGCTAGAAGGAACCTCTAGAGATCTAGTCCAGCCACCTGCTAAGGCATGTGCACCTCAATCAGGTTGCACAGGAACACATCCAGATGGATTTGGAAGTTTCCAGAGAAGACTTTGCTTCCAACCAGCCTGTGCCAGGGCTCCCTCACTCTCACAGTGAAGAAGCTTCTTGTGTTCAAGTGTAACTTCCAGTGTTCTAGCTCATGCCTATTACCCCTTGTCCTGTCACTGGGCATTAGAAAAAAAACTGGCTTCATCCTCTTAATGCCTGCCCTTTAGGTTTATAAGTATTGATAAGGCCTCCTCAAGCCACCTCTTCTCTGAACTAAACAGCCCCAGGTCTCTCAGCCTTTCCTCATGAGAGATACTCCAGACCCCTGATCATCTTAGCTCTTCCTTTGGCTCTCTCTGAAAGCTCTGTATCACTCCTGAGCTAGAGAGACCAGAACTGAACACAGTGCTCCAGATGTGGCCTTATTAGGATGGAGGAGAACTTCCCTTGACCTGCTGCCCACACTCTTCTTGATGCATCCCAAGATGTCATTGGCCTTCTTGGCCACGAGGGCACATTGCTGGCTCATGGTTAGTTTATTGTCAATTAGGACTCCCAGGTCTCTCTCTGCAGAGCTGCCCTCCAGCAGGTCAATGCTCAGCCTGTACTGGTGCATGAGGTTGTTCCTTTTCAGCTGCAGGACTCTGCACTTGTCTGTGTTGAACCTCATGAGGTTCCTCTCTGCCCAACTCTCTCAAGCCAGTTGAGATCCTGCTGAATGGCAGCATAGCCCTTGGGAAATCAACCAGTCTTTCCAGTTTGGTGTCATCAGGGAACTTGCTGAGGGTACAGTCTGCCCCCTTATCCAGGTCGCTGATGATGATGTTGAACAAGACTGGCCCCAGAACCAATCCCTGAGGAACTCCACTGGCTACCCTCTGGGCTCTGTCATTCAACTAGCTCTTAATCCATTTCATTGTCCACTGTCAAAATCCTTGCTGAAGTCAAGACATCTCTCATCTATCCAGCCACGGCATCATAAAAGGCTATCAGGTCGTACAAGCAGGATTTCCCCTTGGTGAATCCATTTTGATAACTCCTGCTCCTTCTTTGACTATGACATCGTGGATGAGTTGTTACATCACTTTTCCAAGGATGGAGATGAGGCTGGCTGGACTGTAGTTTCCTGGGTTTTCCTCCTTGCCTTTTTTGATATCCAGGACGACACTGACCTTTCTCTAATCTTCAGGTACCTCACTTGTACTTGATCACTTAAAAATGATGGAGCTTGGATTAGCAATAATTTCAGCCAGTCCTCTCAGCACTTGAGGGTGTATCCCATCAGGACAGGTGGATCTGTAAGTGTCCAGCTTGCCTAATAGATTCCAAAACCAATTGTCTTCAACCAAGGGAACATCTTCTCTTTAGGCTTTGTCTTTCAGGAACTGGATTGCTGAGGGACAGACAGCCTTACGAGTAAAGACTGAAGCAAAAAAAGGCATTCAGTAGCTCTGTCTTGTTTGCGTTCTCTGTCACCAGGACACCCACCTCATTCAGCAGTGGACTCATATTCTCTTCAGCCTCCATCTTGCTGCTGACGTACTTGGAAAAAGCTCTTGTTTTTGTCCTTTGTGTCTTGCCAGATTTAATTCTAAGAAGGCTTTAACCTTCCTTGTTTCATCTTTGCATGTTTTGATAGCATTTCTAAACTCTAAGTGACCAGGCCCATTTTTACACAGTCTTCCTTCATCCATTTGATTTTTTTCCTCCAGAACTTTTCTGCTCAGCTGTGCAGGTCTCTTACCTCCCTTACCTGATTCTTCTTTTAATTTTTTTTGTTTTGCAAATAATAGCATTTTCTCTCTAAAACTTCACATTCCTATTTCAAACAAGATTTAAGGATACATTGACTCTGACTTTAAGATGTACTCTAGAACTTCACTTTAATATAAGAACAGTAAATCTGAATCTGGATAATCTTCATTGCTTCCTTGGTGTGTGGTGGTGAAACCAGTTCATGTCAGAGCTAGAAATCCCTGTTGGATTCATTGAATAGTTAGGGTTGGAAGGGATCTTTAAATATAGTTGTAGTCCAAACATTCTGCCATGGGAGTTGACATTCTCCTAGATCAAGTTGATGTAAGCCCCATCCAGCCTGAACAGGAATACTTCAATGATGGATAATTCACAGCTTTTCTGGACAACCTGCTCAAATATCTCACTCGTTGAAAAGAATTTCTTCCTTATGTCCAGTCTAAATCTACCTTCTTTCAGTTTCTTCATCTTTCTTATAAACAATTTCTCTTAAGTATTGAAAGGCCACAGCAATGGAGAGATAGTCATATTCGCTGCCCAGATTGAGAGGGATTGTATTTGAAAGCAGGTGTCTTTCCTCCTTTCATCTTAGTGAAATCAAAAGTAATTTCTCCTGAAGCCAAGGTATAGAAGTAGTCTAAAGTAGAAGCAAAATTCTGGTTTATGCTTTCATGAGACTGGATTGGTTTTACTTTTCCCATTTATTCTTTTTCATGTTTCAGTCCATGCATGTCCGATCGTAATGAGAATCCTAATTGTTGATGATTGTCACTGGCACTGGGGATAAACAGAACTGCTACAGAGGTTGTGGGTTAAAATTTAGCTGTCAGAAATAATACGAGATAGCGTGGATCACTAATATGTTCACAAGTTCCACTTATTTGTTAGTCACTGGATCAAACTTAAATCATCCCTGTCATGTCTGCAATCATCTGGTTTGTTTTCAAAGAAAACTTCTTATTGAACATGTAGGATAGCAAAAGATTCTGTAGCATAAAAAATGTTTGATAGAGCCAGTTCAGGATCCAGGACAAAAGCAGGTATGCTGTTCAGTGTCTTTTGTTTCTTTAGTCTTGTGATAAATCTTTCATGGAATTGGAACATGTGCATAAATATTGCTGCTTTCAAATAATGTGAAATAAACTGTCTAAGAAAGTTAACTTCAATGGTGAGTCATTTAAAAAGCCAGGAGTCCTAGCTCAGTGATGTCTGCATATCAGTATTCAATATTTTAGTACTAACATGTTAAAATAACAGGTCTTAGATCTTGTAACACAAAACCTGAACAAAAATATTTACTATTTGAGGAACTTGGACTGTAGCTGTCTGTACTCAAAGCAAGACAAAATATCAACATCTAGTACTCATTTGTTAGATCTACTTTAATAAACAGTTTAAATCCTTGCAGATGTATGGAAATGTGTGTGCTAGAAGTAAAGAATTCCAAGTGTTTCCTCATGGAATAATAGTGTTAGGGATTTACTTCCCCTTCTGGAAGCGAGATACTGAAAAGGAGCTTCGCACCACATAAACTCACTTAATTGTTCACAAAGCGAAGGAGAGCTGTGAACTAATTGTAGCTGTGATTTCATAGTTAGTAGTTTTGCTCAGTCATCTGGTGGAATGAGAAAGTTGAAATAAAAATCAGCAGAATACTAAAGAAGAAAGTGACAAATGAGAACATAAAGTAGAGCTAGTGCTAAGGGAAGCTGTAAGGGAGTGTTGGCTAGAGGCTGTGACTGCTGTGGCCAAGGACAATAACTTCTTTGACTGTAAACAAGTCCTGGAAGCACTATAGAACTACTGTGAAGTAGATACACCAAAAAAATATTGCTAATAAAGACCCAAGAGGAAATATCTCAGTAGTTTTGTACGGATGTATGTAAGCTGTATGAGCTGGTAAAATACTATTTTAGTACCAATCAACAGTTACATCAGTATCTGTGAATTACTTTTAAATGTTAACGAATGTTCTAAGTATAATGTGGCTTTGAGTGGTACTAGATTTTCTTTAGAAGGATTTTTTCCACAGATCAAGTTATTTATCCAAACAGTGAAATTAGTCTAGTACAAAATGCAGTTCTTGATACTTTAACTGTACAGAATAAGGTAGAGTTTTCAGGGGGGTTTTGTACATAATCTTCTATAATTACTGTACTGTATTTACAAGCCACAGTAGCACACTCTAACACTTTTTGTGGAAGGCTGGTTCTCCTTTAATGGTTTTGATAGCTTTATAGAAATTTAGTGCTTCACTTTTTTCCTCTCAAGTATAAAAAAAATGAAGTTACATTATGGGGGGTAGACTCAGGTTCCAACACATTATTTTCATGACGTTAACTTCAAGTGATGCTGTGATCTATAAGTTAGAATTCCCCTCAATTCTGGTGTGCTGTTCAGTCTGTACTGAAAATGAAGGATGTTAAAGAAGTTACTGGTATTTATTTGATGTAGCCCATGATACTCAGATTGAAAAAGACCTTTTTGCTGCTGAGCCTGTAAGTTAATTGCATACATATGAGAGTAGTCTTATTCAGGTTTTAACCACCTAGATTGCCTGTGCATTTAGTGGGAAAGGGTTAACTTCACTAGTTTCACCACTGCTAGATTAATAAACTAAGGAAAATCAAAACCTAACTGATTATAAAGGTGATCTAAGTATTTAAGATTTTCTTTCATTGACCCAGTAATCTGTTTTAGGGCAGTAAGTTGTTTCTGAGAGGACAATTCAATGATCTCAAGTACATCTATGATTAGTTTGTTAAAGTATGTCTGGATATTATAATAACATCCATCTAGAAGCTAGAATTTACTGAGTATATGTAAGTACCATCTATTTAACTACTGCAGTCTGTTTAGTATAAAATACAGTTAATAGGTACTTTAGGAGTAGTGTTGCTCTCATCCAGAGAAGTAGATGAAATTCTGGGTAGTGTAGTGGTAAGATTCAGAAAAGTAGATTTTGTCTTAAAAATGTAGCAAAAAGAAAACCAAACACTTATCTCCTGTGATAGCTGAGTATGTGCAGTGACATGTGGGGTGTTCAGTGCCTGTTTGTGTACACCATTTGCCTGGATTGCAAGAGGCATTCTTACAAACACTCAGGTTAAACAACATTCAAGAATTCTGTAACGGGTTGAACTCACCACATGGTAGTGAGGAAAATAAAGTAAAAATGACCCTTGTATTTCAGAATATGGGCAGGTCAAGGCTGAAGTGGGCTGACAAATGAGTTTTGATAAATGTGCTGCTTTCAAGGGTTGAGGATAATGCTTTGTGGCATATAGAAGTGGAAACAAAGATCTTTCCTGTAACAAAGAAATAGTGGAAAAATTAAGATGCAAGGAAATATTTTGGGAGATGGATTAAAATTCAGATTCAGAAGCCTTCTGACCAAGGGTTAATATTACACTGTTTTTTTTGTCAAAGGGAATAGTTGTTTCCTCCAATAGTGGAGTTGCTTATAGTGAAACCATAAATTATATACTTGAACCGAAGTTGTGGCTAGAGATTATTCCATAGATATTTGAACCATTTTATGGATGCTCCAGAAAGTTTTAAAATCTACTTTTTTCAGTTCTCAATTAACATGAAAGAGTATCTGACTTTAGGAGAAGAGCCCATTTTCTTAAAGTCATACTGTCACATGGAATTTTCATGGCAAATAATTTTTCATGTAAAAAAAAAAGCTATTTTAGGTGACTTTATCTTCATTAAAGTCTGTAGGCTGTGTACAAAGACAGGAAGAATTGGTGATGGCAGCTGAAATTTGGTCTGCAGAATGATCTACTTGGTCAAATAAGCAAGCAATGAAAGATTCAGAGGGACCAAGAGCTATGACAAATTTGATTTAGTGGTAAGATGTATCTGTGAGTGTGATAGAAAATAGCTAATATGTCTTGATTTGGATAAAATAAGGATGAATCTAAATGTTGGCTGATGCACCAAGGTTTTCGAATATATGAAACAGTTGTAGAAGAAAGTGTTCAGACCCTTTGTGTGATTTCTTTAGAGACATTAGTAGTAGATGATTACCCTTCAAAAGTAGTTCATTAGGAGAGAGAAAGCCCAGGAAAATAAAAGCAAGATTCCAAAAGGAAAGATGTCATTGGATCATAAATGGTAAATGCAACATGGGTTTGTGGAGAAGCTCTAGGAGAAGTCATTAGGTACTAAGTAGGAGCTCTTTCCAATCTGCTTGTTTGTGCACCACATCTGAATGCCCAGGGTATAAAGGCAAGAGGGAAGTCTTACGAGCCTCATTTCAGTCTCTGACAAAGTGAGGAATTAACTAATCCTGGAAACTATTTCCAGGCACATATATGATGAGGTCCCCTGAAGAAGTAAACATGGGTTCACAAAGGGGAAGTTGTGATTGATTGACAGGATAGCATTCTCTGATGGAGTGGCAAAAGGACAGTAGTGAATATTGTCTACTGTGACTTCTGGAGGGTTGTCTCCTGTAAGATCCTGAACGATGGCGAAATCGTTGATCTAAAGGCTAGATGAGGAAACAAGTGCATTGAAATCTGTCTGCCTGGCTAGGCTGAGAGGGTTGTGAGCAATGATACAAAGTCCATCTGGAGTCTGATAGCAAGCCGTGTACCCCAGGGGTCAATACTGACTCCAGTCCTGTTTAACTTAGATTATTAATAAAGTGAAGGAGCAAAGTGTGGACCCTCAGCAAGTTAATGGGTGACACTGAACTGGGATTAGTGGGTGATACGCCAGAAGCTTGTACTGCCATCCAGATGGACCTTGGCAGGTTGGAGAAATGTCCTGAAAGAAACCTTATAAAGCTCAGCAATGGGAAGGGCACAGTTTTGCACCTGGGGAAGAACTCTGTGCACCAGTACATGTTGGAGGCCACCCAGCTGGAAAACAGCTTGGCAGAAAAGGACCTGGGTGGATGTGAAGTTGAACAATACACAATTGTTATCAAGTTGCAATACGCAGTTGTATAGCAAAGAGCTTCATATATGCATACAGGTATATATAACTTACTGCTATTAACTGATAATTTGACCTCACTCTGGCAGGTTTACCCATTCCAGAATATTTTAAGAACTTTCCATTTCTTTAGACTTTTTACAGATTCTTTACATTATCTCTGAGCTGTTCTTCTGAGTATTTTACACTTTTTTTTGTTAGCATTTATCCTTTGAGGTTAGACAATGGATGTCAAGCGATACCTCTCCTTACACTGCTGTTTTACCTTTAGTGACCATCTCAAGCTTTTTCTATTTAGTCAATTGTTGTGTATTGCTCTAACTTCCCATGGGATTTCTCTAAATGTCCTCCCATATCATGTCATATGCACTTTACCCATTCAAATATTGAAGTGTTTCATGTAGCTCCCATTTTTCAAATAAAGTAATACTAGAAGTGATCTGTTGTTTCTGCAAAGCTGTGCGAAGATTTCTATTTAAGTGGTTTCTCAATATTTTGAGTCAGTTTCTGTTCACTGTTTGTGTCAGTCAAACTTCCTTTAGTTCCCTGATAACTTCTTAGTGAAGTAAGTGTCCAGTTTCTAAAAATTTGTTCTTAGACATCATTCACTGAAATAACTTCAGTCTTCATGGTGTTAATCGAACTCTCCTGTTCCTGAGTTTTGTATCTCTGCACCTTTCTTGTCTCTTCCAGCCTGGTGCAGAGTCCATGAGTGGTGTAATACAGAACTACACATCTCAAATTTTGTTCTTCCTACTCTTAAAGCATGTAAATGGTCTCCTAAAATAGCAGAAATATTGTTTCACACCCATCACCACTCCAATCCTATTAACTGATTTTTTTGAAATGCAGTAAAGACCTTATCACATGGATCTGGTGTTCTTATTACTATTCAAGAATAAATCTATGCTGGCTCTAAAACTGTACCTTTTTTTCCCCTTCCCTCAAATGTTTTTCAGCATGTCCCACTTCCTGCTGCTTTCACTTGCACCCTGTCTGAAGGATGCCGTGAAGATTATGGCTTAGTGGTTCTTGAATCTTTTTATTGACTCTTTTTTTTTTTTCTTGGTATTGACTGTTGTCTATGCCAATAGGTTCATTTCCCTTTCTTTGGCTTCACTTGGAAAGTATCACATTTGCTATTTCTTTATATTACTTCAGCAGGCTGAGTCTGGGAACTTCACTGCTCACCCCTGCCCCCACTACAATGAAGTCAAATAAGCAGCTGGTACCCTGTCCTGAGGAGGCATTCTACAGATTAGCCAAAACCAAGTAATAAGCACAGTTTTAAATCACTTACTCTCTAGGTTTGTTTAAAATACTTTGTGACTGTGTTTTGATCAGTAATTAGAATTAATAAAAATCTATCCTGATTGTATCAAGTTTTTGTTTTTGCATTCTTCATTTAGTGATGCAGTTTTCCAAATACTAATTTGATAAAATGATTGTAGTTTTTTCTAAGTTTACCAAAAACAAATCACATGACTTATTTGAAACGGAATAGAAAATCTTAAGGCCAAATCTGGATCTTACTTGATAATATGGCTCAAATTGGACATTACTGAAATCAGGACAGAGTATTTTCACTCAACTGTTACTCCCGAGACTAATTAGATGATGGCTTGATAGGTGGAAAGGTAGTGGAGAGCTTGGGCTTGTTTGTTGGTTCTCATATTTATTGCAGTGTACAATAAAGGTGTGACTTCCTCAATAAGTCTATATGTGGTCATTTAAACTCAATTATAGTCCATGAGGTGAAACTATCTCCTTTAAAAAGGAGATATCTATAAGCAATGTTGTAGATATCCTGTTTAAAAGAGGATAAATGAAGCAAATTTCACACAGATTTTTCCTCTAAGTCTCTCCCTTTACTATAGGGAGGTGGGGGGGATTGCCACCTCTTAATAGATCAAATATTTTGAAAACTGTTTCAGCTTGTCTCAGATTTTTCATGCATATATTAAACGTCCAATGTATTGGAATGCAAGTTAATGCTTATCATACTTTCAGAACCTTAAAACCAAGTACACTTATTTAATGTTTATTCTTTCAGAAATTTAAAAACAAATGCACTGTTATTTCTTGTTCTTTAATACCTACAGAACATCAGGTTATATCCTATAATCACCTTGCACATTTATTACTTCTGAATGTTTCCTACAACAGCTGGATATCTCTTCCTTAGAACCAGAAGAAAATGTCATTTTTCTGACCTACTCAATCTCTTAGGTGCAATGTGATATTTGGATTGCATTTAGAAGCTCACATGGGCTCAGAAAGGAGCTGGAACTGATTTCCCCCGTGCAGGGTTTGAGTACGATATAGCCTGACAGCTTCAAATTAACCTGTTATTCCATGATTGTGATTTTACATACTATAAGTCAAATTCAAGTGAAGTTGACTGATGTCAGCAAATTGGTTTGAGTCTCTCTATGTATGTGAGAAGCTCAAGCTAGTGAGGATTTCATCACTGAATCATGTCTAGTTTGTATCTTTCAGCATTTCTTTTTTTGTGTAGTGTAATTGGATTAAAGCATTGAGGAAAAAAATACAGACTATAAACCTCTTATAGATTTTTCAGGCTGTAGTAAAGTAAAATTATAATGTGGGGGAGGGAGCTGTTGAAAGAGAGGCCAAAGGTGTAGTATTTAATGATGAGTGGTCTGTATGTTCACAGGGGCCGTGGAGGAGTCCCTCCACCACCCACTGGAGTACCGAGAGGGGCACCAGCACCCAGAGGAGTGCCTCCCAGTAGAGGACCAGTCAGTCGTAGCCGTGGACTTCTAGCACCCAGAGCAAGAGGAGTACCTCCACCGTCAGGCTACCGGCCCCTTCCACCACCTCCAGCACAGGAGACATACGGTGAATATGTAAGTGGAGCTGTTGATGTACCATTCTTGAAATGCATGATTTTAGAGGGATGATACTATCTCTTTGGAACACAGAGTCTCTTTAGTTATTAACTAATCAAATCTTGCAACTAGAATCTATGGCAAATGTGGTCATCTCTCATCATCTTTTCAGACTTGAACTGCTTCATATTACTAAAACTTCACATTATATGTACTACAATAACGGCATTTACAGTGCATTTGACAACATAGTTATGTGCCCCTTAGATGTATTATACTAGGTTTCTGCTTTACAGAGATCTGAAACATCACACTGTCAGTGGGTTTTTAATTCTCAACTAAAACTGAGAATAATATTCTACTCTTCTTCCTAAACCCACTGTTGTGGTTGTTCAACGATTTCACAATTAAAGTATTTTTATGAAAGCTTCAGAATTGATCTTAAAATTTTAACAATGTACAGTGTATCTCAGTAAGTCATACATATTTATCTTGATTTTACTGTTTTAAAAATTAAAAACCATATCAAAATACTTTATATTGTACATGAATGAAAATTATAGACAGTTATGAATTGTTAGGGTAAATTTAATTTAAATTGAATTTACAGAGCAGTGAGATAAAGAAAAAAGGTTATTAAATCAACACTGTAGTAATAAAAATGGATTTAGTCTTATGGAAGAATGTTTTCAAGGCTAGTGCTTTTAATGTTTTATATATCTTGAAGCTTTTAGCATGCCCTCTTTACAGCCCAGTCCATCTGGACATTACCTCTGCTATTCAGACTAGCGAAAAAGAGAGTTCCTGAGTTGCAGAAAATGGTTTTGCTGTTCAGATCTTTTTGCATTTCTCTCAGACTATCTTCCATCTACTTTCTTCTTCACTTTTTTAACCCCCCTGCAAAGTCCCTCGAAATCAAATGTCAACCTTTGTCCTTTTGATCAGAAGCCCAGTTTCTTATGTAAGATTTACAACTGTATACAGAAAGAAGTTTGATGTAGTTAGGACACATATTTATACAGTTGAACAATTCAGAAGAAATCCATGTAGTTTATTTAATTTTGAGAACGGGTACTTGGACAATTTATCTAAATGTACCATGGCTCTACCTTACTTGACTACTGAAGGTGGGTACTGCGAAGTGGTTATTTCAAGGGAATTAGTCATCATTAAACAGCCTATTTCCAGGGCACACTGGAAACTTTAGTAAAACCATATTTGCTGAGTCCTTTAAAATGGAGATTTGTTAGAATTAAGTTTTTTTAGGAACTGAACCATTACTGTACTGTATGTTAAATTAATGCAATTTTTTCTACCTACCAATTTGTAGTTCCTTATCAAAGTGCCTTAACTGTATCTTTCCTAGTTTAAGTAACAGAATAGAAATAATGAGTAGTGTTTCTTTTTTTCCATAGTCATTACTGTTTAGCTAGATCTGGTATTAAGGGCTGGTTTGTCATCCTGAGTATCTGAGGAGGTGAAGGTCTCTGCTGAGAAGGGTCTGTAGAATGGGAACATGAGTGTCATCAGAAATTAAGCAGAACATAGTTTCTGAGCCTCAGAGACTGATCATATCCAGAGATGTTACTGAATCACAGAATGGTAGGAGTTGGAAGGAACCTTTCAAGATCTAGTCCAGCCTCTTTGCTAAAGCATGTCCACCTAGAGGACCTTGTAAAATTTTTTCCATTGAGGATTAGGATGTCTGGAAGGATTCATGAAGCTCTTCATTCCCTCAGTCTTAGAGACCTCTGCTTTGTACTCATTAAAAGAAAGTAGAACTGTGTAAGTAAATAACTGTAAATATCTCAAAGATGATGCAGGGTTTTCAGTACACGAAGTGCTTGCCTTCTGCTAAAGTCATGCAACATATCAGACTAACAGCAATAGCTGCTCATTTTTCTGGTCAAATATAACTAGTTTTTCCTTCTTCAGTGTTGCAAGTCTCACTTATCTCTCTTAGCTCCAGGAGCTGCTCCTACTGGGTGCTCACCATATTTCTAGTAGCATGATGAAGGCTTTGAAGCCACTAAATGACAGTTCCTTATTTTTTCTGAACACTGTTTTCAATAGCTAAAGCATTAGCTTAGACAATAGCAGAAGTTCAAGCCTTTGTGTCTAGCCACCTTTAGTTACTGCCCTGTTCAGCTTTTAGGGTGGTGGAGACTTCTTCTGAAGTCTAACAAGACACCCCACTCTTATGTCCTCACTTATCAGGCCAGGAAAGAACCTAGTATGACATGAAGCATGTTCAGGATGATTTTTGTAGTACTTGGATAGGGAAGTCATACTAGTTGGTTGCTAGATTTATTTGAAGGACTTGCAGATAGTTTCAGGGACAATATTTCTCTAAATTACACAAGAATTTTTCTCCACTCATAGAACAAAATTCTGCAATAGATTAAAATATTTTCATGTTTTCTTAAGTTGACAGTTTATTCCTTTAAGATAAGAGAAATTGTATTTAACTACTAGCTGGAGATTTTAAGCTTTTCCCTGGCATTCAATAAGCACGAAATTAATGTTATGCTACCAATTCACTACTTGTCAGTTCCTTAGTCTATGTTCAGCTTAACATAGGTCAGACTGTAACTATTCAGTCTCAGTTACTGTTCAGTGACAGTTGCTTGCTCTCTACCTCTTCCTGTTGCCTTCTTAACAGCTTCAAACCTTTAATGCTTTTTTTCCAAATTAGTAACACAGCAGTGTGGCTGAAACTTTAAGATTAGGTTTTTTACTTTGTACTATTTTAACTTTACAAGAGGGAATATTTTGCAAATATTCTCTAAGGATTTCACTTTGGTACTTCATATGAATAGGTTTGTGATCACGCCATGTCAAGTCCTGTTTTGGCTGCTTAAATGCAAAATGAGATTTATCTGCATTCATAATCAGATTTAGGCACTGAGCTATGGACTTCAAAAACAGTACTATGGCAGTGTGGAATGTCTGCACTGAAAAATATAACTTGTCAATCTAACAAGTTACAGCCAAGACATGTTTCAACGCTGGTTAGAGAAGCAATGAAGTCTAAATTTTTCTCCTAAGTATGTATGGAAGTTGTTGCTGAAATTGAGTTATTTTTCTGGTAATTTTATTGATGATTTCTTGTGTTCAGATGAGTTACCTCAGCAGCAGATTTTTCTAATGCAGTAACTACATGTATAATTTCTAGCAGTTAATGCTTCAATTAGAATGCTTTAATGAGATAGCTTTGTGTAATAAGAAATTGAATTAAGATGGAATGTCTACCAGTAAGAGACCTGGGGAGCTTTTCTAATGTTAAGTAAATTGTGATTTGAAAGAGAATGTTATAAACTATTTCCAGTTATGTGCCAAGATGTTTTTAACTTAGAGATAGGATACAGGCTGCTAGAATGATGTACAGAACACCTGAATGTAAAAAAGACTGATAAACTTCAAAGTACACTCTTTCAAAATGGACATTTAATTATTTTCTTATTTGGGAAGATCCTAAAGTTTATGGGTTGCTAAGTGTTTAAGCTTTATAGTTCCTGAAGCATACATTTCTGGATATTTCCAGAACTACATGGCATTGAAGCAATTAAATTTGTAATATTAAGTCTATTATGTGACTATACTTAGACTACATATACTGTAAGGTACATAAATGTTACAGATATTAGTTATATGAGACCATGTTCTTATTGTTTCCTGTGAGAAATGGGACAGACTGAAAAGACACCAGTGTAACTTGCTGTCTGAAAAAGTCTTACTCAAAGTCACAAGCAGGTGATGTGGTGCAGTATGTCTCTTTGTAATTGAAAGCTCAGTATTTTTCCAGTAGTGGAAGGCCCTTAGCTGAAATACCTCCCTCATTCCTTTGCTTCTGACATTGTATGCTAGGACAAACAGTATCTTAGTGGTCAGCACACCATCAATGGTTTCTGTTCCTTGGATTTGAAAAGTTAATCCTTAGAAATTTGTTGGAAGACTTAAGGGAAGTTTGTTCACAAATAATGTTTGACTCGGTGGCTAAGAACAAAACCTACTTAATGGTCCCCTGGTTATTATGAAATGCGTGTATGTATCTTACTGAAAATAACAAATGCAAAATCTTAGTATTTACAGGTGCATAACTCATACCCTATTTAGTGCACCTTCCTAGAAACCTAGTGCAAATCCTCTGTTTTCATTTCCAGCATTTTGAATTCCCTATGTTCTCATTGAGATTTGGAAAATGTGGAAATGAAGACTAAGGTGGAAGCAATTTCTTGCTATGATTAATAGAATGATAATTTTGTGTGGCAAACTGTTCTTAAAACAGACTTTTTTCTCATTAACATACATTTACTTACTTACTGTCCATGATTGAAGGAAGATCTGTAGGAAAACAGAGCAAAAACTTCATGTCATATAAAAAAACCTGGGAGCTTTTTGTTTACATATATAGACTTCTTGGAACTGAGATGACAAAATATCAGGTAAAGTGCTAGTCCTGATGATGTAAAACTTAGAATTTAAATTCCCCCTGAAGTGTTCAAGTAATTTTAATGTCACTTTCCAGGAGTCACATTAGATTTTAATTTACATTGGTCTTCTGAATGTTGACTGTTTCCCAATAAAACGCAACTTGAATTTCAAATGGCTTTATTGGCTTAGATATTTTGAAGGTTGGGCTTTTGTTGTTTGAGTTTCTAAGAAAAGGCTAGAGGTAGCTTGACTGAGAACTGGACGTGTGTGTTTTAAAGCAGTGTATTTACTCAGTTGTGGCCTTTCAGAAGTGATAAGACCTTCCTTAATCACTTATCATTTTCTTACCATGGTGAATACAGTGAAGACTTTCAGAAAGCAAGTTCATCATCAAACCATTATTTCTTTATGCTTTTTTTTGCCAATTACAATGTTGTTTTTCATGCTGAACAGGACAAGCAAGAAGTAGTAAATCTTAAAAGTTAGAAGTAAATCAAAATTCCTCAATGAATTGTTTTGGTTTTAATCTTATACCCTCTCGTGTTTTCAGGATGGAGTGGAGAGGGAATAGAAAGCCTTTTCATTCGCTCAGGAACTCTGTCTGTGGAAACAATCCAGTGTGTTAGAAGAAAAGGCCGAAAAACATTTATAGTTACCTATCTTGAAGTTGAAAGTTCACTTATAATGTGCATATAAAATATTTTTCCTTTGAAAGTATTTTAGTTTAAGCTGTTAATCTCATCTGACCATTTTCTGACATGGTATTATTGAATGAGCATGAATAATCCTCCTGATTCTGACACTGCTCTCTGCTGTTGTGTATATATAGAAAGACAGAATTGTTCTGACCTGGTGGTAACTTGATTTAAATGTTACTGCCTACATATATTAGCAAATCTTATTTCTGAAGTGCATGAAAGACAATCCACTAGTACACAATTCACATCTCTTACTTCAGAAATTACCTTATTAGTTCTGGTTGAAAATGCAGTAGGCTCCTATATGAAAAGAGATGAAAATCTACAAAACAAGAGCTTACATTCTATGCATGTTTGTTGCTAATGTCCTTAATGTTACCTCTCAGACTTGAGATCATAGTATTTCCATATTTGTTTTGATTGCCCCGTATTCCCTGTTCATTAAATGATGAGGAAACATTACTTCCAAGTAATAAAATGATTATTCCTTCCCTTCACAATTGTAATTTGGCAAAAAAAAAGGTTCTTTTTAGCACTGCACTGATGTTGTCTTACGTTCTTTCTCCGAGTTAATCTCTCCACAAACATTTTTCATGTGGTAGTTTTTATATAAAAGGAAGACAACCTCCAGTATTCTGTGGTAAAGTACTGATGTAAGTATTAATTTTGGGGAATGATGAAGAAAAGAATCATAGAATGAACAACAACCATTTAGTTGTTGCAGTAACAGTCTTGACTTTTCCCTTGGATGGATTTCCTTAGTTGTGAAGAGCTGGAAAATTGATTTCTTATTGATTTTTTTTTTTTCAGCACTGCAAATGACCATTTTGTTAAAATGAAATTTTTACCCTCTTCTTTCTTCCTGTTTCCCCTGTCTTGTTTTCTTTGAAGCATTGTTAATTTCCACTAGAGGCCCAAACACTAGTCTGTTGTCGCTGCAGATTATCATTTAAAGCCACCATTTCTTATTCCTCATGAACAAGAGTATGTTTAGAGTACTTAATTATTAGAAGCAGTCATGAGCAAGGCTTAGCATGATTTATAATGTTTTTGGCAGTCTAGAGATTGTAGCAGAGATTGTTTTGCTTTTCCTTGTGTAAGCTTTTATTTTTATCATTCTTTAACTTGTGATAGTAACTTCTTATTTGGTGTGTTTGAAGGGTGCATGTTTACTCATTGCCTTTGGTTTTTCTGTGAAAAACTTCTGCACTTTGCACTGAAAAATCACTGTTACTGATGCTGCCTTTTGGATTTACATCAGCTGAGAGCACTATGATTAGGACAACTGCAGGCTGAAGTTCTCTTAAAGAGGAAATGTGATGTGATTCTGGCTTAAGGTGTCTGTCTCCATCTGAAGCATAATGATGGCAAACTTTGAAAGTATAGCAAAACAGATTCTTCACACGATTATATGATTTGAATTGGAAATACATTTTATGTAGTCCTAATCAGGAGAAAAATACAGATTTTTCTATTTAACTAGATAATAGTTTAGAGGAACATTTGCTAAACAGTAGTGTAGCTGCTACTTAAAATTAATTGAATTAACAATTCAAAGCAACTTAATGAATTACTTTGTAGAGTTTACTTATTTCATAGAGAATCATGTTACCCATATTGATGTCAGTAAGTGACTCTCTCTGAGCTTTGGAGGGTAACTTTCAGGAGCAGCTCTGCTCCAGGGAGGAATTTCTAGACATATTCCAAGGAAGATTCTGTAGGAATCCCCACTCCTCACACTGTGCTTTTATAGAATAGAGCAATTGACTGAAAGTCATCTATTGCTGAATTTATGTCCTGGCAGAGCTAGCAGAAACATCTGGTTTCTAGCAACAATGTTATCTCAGATGTCTGTTTCACAGCCCAGTAGCTCAAGAATTTTCTTATCCTCCCAAGTTATTCTTGGAGACAGCTGAGTCAGGATTGTCTGTAATGGCCTTCACTAAAGACAGTGTGACTTCCTTCAGCTTGGATCTTTCAAGGCAAAGTGCCCTGCTACACTAGCTTAAGAAAAATAAGGTTTGAGATTTTACAGGAAAATTTAATATTCTTTTCAGAAGACCTGTTTTGTAATTCCAGCTGTTCTGTTACTTTAAGGGAAGATTTGTAAGACATTAACAGAGGTCAGGCAAATCATTCTTGATACCTTCCTGGGTGATATTTTAAATGTTGTGTGGAAAATGCCTGTAGTGTAAATGGATTTAAACATTTTCAGCTCATGCTTTTTCTTGTTTTTGTTGTAAGCACAAACTGTATAGCATGCTTGCCTGACACCTTTTGATCAGACTAAATCTGATGAGAATTACTTTTCTAAGTTATCCAGAAAACTAAATAATCACAGAATCTTAAGGGCTGGAAGGAACCTTAAAAGATCATCTAGTCCAACTCTCCTCCAGGCCAGACCACCTAGAGTAGGTCACACAGGAACTCATCCAGGTGGGTTTGGAATGTCCTCAGAGAAGGAGACTCTACACCCTATCTGGGCAGCCTGTTCTAGTGCTCCCTTACCCTGAACAGTGAAGAAATTGTTCGTTGTATTTATTTGCAACTTGTTATGTTCCAGTTTGTACCTGTTGCCCCTTGTCCTATTACTGGACATCACTGACAACAGCCTGACTCCATCCTACTCACACCCATCCTTTATGTGTCTGTGAACATTGAGATCACTCCTCAGTCTCAACTTCTCTAAGCTGAAGAGCCCCAGCTCCCTCCGCCTTTCATCAGAAGGGAGATGCTCCACTCCTTTCATCATCTTTGTGGCCCTATACTGAACTCTCCAGCAGCTACCTGTCCTTCTTGAACAGAGGGGCCCAGAACTGGACACAGAATTCCAGATGTGGTCTCACAAGGGCAGAGTAGAAGGGTAGGAGAACCTCTCTTGACTACTGCCCACAGCCCTTCTAATACACCTTAGGATGCCATTGGCCTTCTTGGCCATGAGGGCACATTGCTGGCTCATGCTCATCCTGCTGCCCACCAATACCTCCAAGTCTTTCCCCTACACTACTCTTATTCCCAAACCTGTACTTGTACATGGGAGTTGTTCTTTCCCAGGTACCAAGACTCTACACTTGCCGTTATTGAATTTCATTAGATTCCTCTCTGCCCAACTCTCCAGCCTGTCCAAGTCTGGTTGACTGGCAGCACAGCCTTCTGGTGTCAGCCACTTCCCCCAGTTTAGTACCATCAGCATACTGGCTGACAGTGCCTCTTTTCCCTCATCAAGGTCATTAATGAATATATTGAACAGTACTGGTCCCAGAACTGGCCCCTGAAGGACTCCACTAGATACAGGCCTCCAGCTAGACCCTGCCCCAGTGATCACATCTCTCTGCCTTCTTCCCTTCAGCCATTTAACAGTCCATCTCAATACCAGATCATCCAGCCCACACCTTCTCAGTTTTGCTGACAGGATGCTGTGGGAGATGGTGTCAATGCTTTACTGAAATAAAAGAAACAAGATGCACCTGTTCATGGCATAAAAATATGAACTTGTTTAGGTATTTGTGTTAGAGGGGGAACGGAAATACAGCTTCACTGGTAAATGTTCTAATTACCATTAGGAAGAGCTATTTATAGAGTTGCATAATAGGAGTAGAGAGGGAAGTCCATTCAGTTGCATTTGGTATGTAGTAGGAGTGTAAATGCTGTCATCTGTGTGAAGAAAGATAGCTTTAAATACAGAAAGGAATGCTTTTATAAGTACCCGAAAAGCCAGCAAGGGAAATGTATTTTAATTGCAGTTCTTGCTGTATTATACAGGAAAGTCTACATAGCAATGCTTGTCAGTGAATCTGATGGGATTTAGTATGGGACGTCTGTGAATATTTAACTTCTGTCCATTTTCATTATACGTGTGTAAAAAAAAAAGGTAGTTTTCATTTATATTAGCATGATATTTTATAGTACTGAAACATGCTACATGACCAAGGATATTCCACCTGCATACTAAAAGAAATATTTATGGAAGCCATAAAATGTGTGTATCAATCAATAGTGTGGATTTAATCTAAAATGTAAAACATTTTGCCTTGGTCAAGCTTATTTGTAATCTCCTGAAAGGGGAAAGCTTTCAAATAATATGTGACTAGGAGAAAATACGATCAGACCTTATTCAGGCAAAGCCTTGAAACATACTTCATCTCCCCATGCCTAATTGCTACTTCAAAGGAGTAGTGCACAGTAAACAAATGTTTTACAATTTGAATCTCATATCTCTTAACAGAACAAGCCATTGAGAGTGTCTCTTTTAAACCTATTCAATTTTTGCAGCGTGTTGCACATGAAGTTTATCCTGGTTTTAATGTAAGTTTTTGACTCTGTAAATACAGCAATAAAGAAAGAATTTATCTATTTAAGCAGATTATAGCAATTACAACAGCACAGGTTGATCATTTTAATGCTAAATGACAGGAGTCCTACATGTGAAGTACTAACCAGAAAGCTTTTCATTCAAAGCTTATTAGAGCCACTTTCCACAATATAATAATGTTGAGCTGAATTTCTACAGTAATCAATTCATTAACACACAAAATAGTGAACAATAAGTTCTGGGCAAAATTTCTCTGGAAAAGAAATGCTAATGCTACAAACACTGAAGTCTAATACAACACTTCCCCTAATTTTCTTTTTGTTCTGATGGACATCTTGTTAAGCATCTTCCTGTGTCAAAATTATCTTGTTCCTTTTTCTTTGAGAAGTCCTAGATACACCATAACTTCAGATTAGTCTGTTCTCCCCTTCTCTTTCTTGAACAAATTTTGTTTAAATAGTTAACATAAATGTGACTAGAACTGACAGCTGAAGGATTCTCCAGTGATTCCTTAGTGGCAAAGCTTCCCTAACATGTTAAAATGTTGTTGGCAGTTCTTTGCTTTCATTGTTGTCACTGCTGAAGTTTGGGGGTAGTCCTGTTAGCGATGGCTGGTCACAGTTGGGAGATTGTGTGCGCATAGACCAAATGTCATATAAATGTTCTGGAACAGAGTTGGCTCAGACAGTTTCTGCTTATCAATGTCTCTATTGTTAACAGATGCCTGTGTATTGCATCAATAAGTAATGAAGTGCTTGTTTGTAGTAACTGCCAGAAGGCAATGGCTTTTGTGGGTTTAGTGTGTGGCTTATCAAGAAAAATGCATATCCATATCAGATGGGCAAAGAAAATGCTAAGGTTCTTTTAATTTTCAGTTCCAGTATAGTGAACTATCGAAAGAGAAAACAATGCATTTTCTTTTCAAGTGGGACTAATTATCTATAGATCTCTTTGCTATAGACAATGGGATGAATCCTTGTTTCTTCTTCCAGACCTATGAAGAGGCTGTCACTTATTTGTGCTGACAAATACTCATAACCATCCTCCTACTAATCACTTCTAGGAAGCAATCATGTTCACTGATCTAGCAGTGGGGAAGCAGTATTGATGGGCAGATTGCCTAGTTTTTTGTCTAAGCAATTTCAAATGACTGGAAAAAATGCTAAAAACTCCTAGCAAATTCAGTGTTCTTTCAGTAGCTCTGAGAACGTCATTGACTTCAGCTACAGTACGTTTTCCTTACAAGATCTAGAAAGCTGTCAGTTTCCGGTCATTGAAGATGTTTTCTACTAGAGTTGGACAGTCGGTCATTTGACATCCCTACTTAATTGATACTGCTAGTTGATTTTTGGTTTTTGCAATTGCCGAAAGATTCTTAAAGGTTCCTTTTCTTGAGGAAGAATTTGTCCTTGAGACTTCATCCTTATATTGCTAGAGTTTGATACACACTTTTTCTGAAAACAGCATATGTAGGATGTTGTGTCCCTAGATATTCAAAGTGTCTTCTTATTAGGTCATTTTCATCTGGCTAAACTTGACAAGACACTCCTTTAATATCCATTGAGGTTTTTGGTGTATTTGGATACAATTTGGACATCAGTATTTCCTAGGAATCAGTACGAAGGAAGTGTCATGCCTACTTTTTGTGTGTCTTGCTGAGTTAGGTTTACTGTTGGATGAAACAATAAACAGGTGGCAGTTGTTTAGATATTTACAGTTCATATTTCTCTGGGAAAACACAATGTCATTGCCACTTGATTTTATCTTAAAGTATATGGCTTGTAGCTGGAATTAGTGGTTTGTTGAACTTGGTGTTTAAATGAGATGCTATTTTGGAAAGTGTTACTACGATGTGTGCTTCAGTAGTGTGGATAATGTGGAGGGGTTAAGAAATGCATACTTCTATTTTCTAAATGGATGCTAAGCTCCTGCAGTTTCACAGAATCTCAAGGTTTGGAAGAGACCTTGAAAGATCATCTAGTCCAACCCTTCTGCCAGAGCAAGACCACCTACAGTATGTCACACAGGAACTCATCCAGGTGGATTTTGAATGTCCCCAGAGAAGTAAACTCCACAACTCATTTGGGCAGCCTGTTCCAGTGCCCTGTCACCCTCTCAGGGAAGAAGTTCTTCCTTGTAATTTGATGGATATACAAACAGCATTCAAAGAAGTACAACTGCTTTTCTTACTAGTCTTATTTCTAGGCAATTTTTCTCACTTGTCTATGTAAAATATTAAATTTATTGTCCAGATTAAGTCAGCTACCCAAGTCAGTTGCACAATATTTATTCAGGTGTTTCAATTCCTGTGATACTTCCCAAAGCTTTCTTGATAATCAGTAGCTCACTCTTATCAAATTCAAGAAAATTTGTCTCTACATAAGCCAGTGTGAACTCAGTCTTTTCCAAGCACATTACCAATAGTTCAAAATACTTGTAAAGTAATAGAAGTCTTAGATGCGTTTTGCTTCCTAAACGAAGGTGTCTAATATCATTGAGGTTTTGCCATTTCATGGTATGTATGTCATATATGCATTTCAGGAGAGTGTATGTCATATTGGGAATTAGATTACTGCTTTATGTCTGCAGTGTGCTTAAAGTTGCCTTTAATGTAATTTCAGGAGTATGATGATGGTTATGGAACTGCTTATGATGAGCAAAGCTATGATTCCTATGACAACAGCTATAGCACTCAAGCACAAAGGTAAGTCTTCAAATCTGCTGTAACTACATCTGAAATGTTCTGCAGTTGCTAATTGGTTTTTTTCAGTTTTGTCTTAGAAAAAAGGATTATTAGAAATCACCTTCAGTGTTAGTTGTCTCTAGTATCACATAAGAGTCAAGTTACTGGGTGTAGGAAAAGAAATGGAACTGAGAACTTGAAACCAAGTTAGTGATGTGAAATAACAGGTTGGAAAGTGTTCAAAAGTTCAGAAAATTCAGGGAAATGTAATCCAGATTCATTTGGAGAAGGTAGAGGGCATGTGGAGAGGGAGAAAACTCTAGGAAGTGTTCTGAAACAGATGATGATTCTTAATATTGCAATATTTTAATGTGTTCTGTATAAAAAAAAAATACAGCCCTTAGTTTGTTGACTTCTTTGTGGAATGCTTGTGATAAATTAGAATCTCTTGCCCCAATTCTTAGCCCAATTCATTCTCTGCGGTGTTTTTTAAGCAGTTCTGATTTTTTGGCTTTTTTCAAAGGAGTCACTTTTTGGAAACTCCCATGAATTACAAGGAATATTAACTAATATGTCCCAGTGATGCCCAAAATGCTCTGAAGTACTAAATACTTATGGTAGTTGGAACTTAAGGGCAAGTATCACAAGACACATGATTTAGCCCCTTACCTAATCATCCTCACTAACAGGTACATCTGATGTGCATATCTGAGAAGGGAATTTCTGTGTACCTTCTACTGAGTTATAATTTATTGTCACTCACTTTCTGCTACACCAGACATTCATGGTTTGATTCATATTAGCTTTTGTAATGCCACTGAGATCACCTTCAAATGGTTGAAATAATGTTGAGAAAATGGTAAAAATAAAACTGTAGTTCTGTATTAGTGCTTTGGTTATTTGGGGGATTAGAGCTTCAAACTTTGCCCACTGGAAGAAGATTACAGTAGGAAAGCTAATAGTGGATGTAGTGATATTGATAAATAATACTTCTTAGACTGTTTCACGTAGTCTTATCTGAAATACTACAGAACTGTTCTCAGCAAAGTTGAGAACAAAACTTTAGAGTTGACATCTGCTTTGCTGTAGTGTTGACACACGCAACACTACACATGAGTGTTTCACTTGGCCTTACATCTTAGCCAATGTAAAGAAGATTTTTGGGAAGTTAATTCTTGACAACTAGCAGAATAAAAATACTTCTGTCTGATACTTGGCTGCTACAGAGTCTTGGAAGCTACTGAAAACTAATTAAAGATACTTAAGAAATCAGCAGTGTAAGGCCTCCAAAATAGGTGGCTCTCTAGAATGTTATATTTAGAGAGCAACTGCTGGTAATAGTGGCTTGTTTTGGGGTTTTGTTTTTTTTTACAAAAAGAAAATTACCAAAGTAGTCCTCAACTTTTATGTTGGTAATTCCATTCTGTTTTACTGCTTCTTAGTGTTGGTAAATGTGTTTATTGCACACAAACATTTGGACTTCATTACGAAGTCATTTGCCTGAGCCAAAATTAAATGTTACTTGGATTTGATATTTTTTCCATGTTAAGAAGATTTTCACAAAGACTTTTTTTTCCTTTGAACTAAAATTAGCAAAAAAAATCTTCCAAGAAATGAAATTGCTCTTGGAAAAGATTCATCCATGAGAAAAGGTATAATATTCTCAGATACACATGCTTAGCTGTCTAGAAAGAAATACTTCATAAAATTATTGCTCTACTTTGTATTTTACCTGTAGCTTCACAATACACATGCTGTTCGGTTTTGTTGAACTGATTATCTTCTGAATGATTAGTTAACTTCCCCCTCCCATTTTTACTAAGTGCTGCATGGTGAAAGAAAACAAGAAATTACTGGCGTGTGTGTTTCTCCTGTGGTATCAACATTCATTTCCTGGCATTTTTGTCTGGCTTGGCAAAAAGATTTTTAGGATTGCATTGGCAGTCAAAAAATAATAAACAGCCATGTGAGCTATCTAGAACAGCGTTCTTATTTTTAATCTGAATATTAAATAGTAGCCCATATTGCAAAATGTCATTTTGTAACCGCTTAGAGGTGCCTAACATTTAGGTACATTATAATGTCCTAACTATGTGGACACTTGGGGAGAAGTGTATTGTTTTTATAGTTCAGCTTTTTCTAATTATTGTTATTTCAGCCTTATAAAGTGTGGAAAGAAAATATATTTGCACATAGAGGGCATTCATGTGTTTAAACCATATCAGTGAATAACACATGTAAATAGTTAACCTGTGAAAGTAATGAAGAAAAAAGTAGTGCTCTGAAAAACTAATGGCATTTCGTGTATGTCTTCTGATTTACTTTCACTAGAAGATTGTGATAATGGTAGTGTGTTAGAGGACATTTGAGAAGCAGCTAGGAAACTGTAAAGATGTTTGCTCTTTAACTATTTGCAGTAGTTTTTCAATATGTGAACCCTTTCCCTGTACCTCATCAGCCTTCGTTCATGTTCACAAATATGTTGAACAATGTATGTGATACAGGAGAGACAGTTGAAACACTCACTGTTGTTGTAAAGATTTTGCTTATTTTAGTGACTCTTCTGTTAAAGGTGGAAACTTGTGATAGAATTGAAAATACATCTAGAAATGTTGAAGTTATATAAGCAGTTGCACGCCAACATATCTCTGTGCACAGGAATACATTCTCTTGTATGTGAAGTACAGCACAGCAGGACTCTTATAGTTTTCAATTTTGACAGTTCCAGCGTATTTCTCACAAATGACCAAATCTGAGATGAACTAGGATGGATGATATGTTCAGATACAAAGAACAGCGTACTGTGTATTTGTGTGCACTAAGGTACTTGAGACTTTGTGCTTCTGCAAACAATTCTTCCTTTCTGTAACATCACTGCTTCCTGCTACCAAATCATATATCTTTAAAAGATTAATGACATTTTCTTTGATGTTGCGTGAGATGGTATCCTTACTTTGCTTGGCAATCTGAAGCTTTACTTAAAACCTGTCACAGCACTAATAGGGAGAGAAACATCAGAGTTTTCTCCAAGTTCTCATCTATCTTAATGCCTTGTAATCCTATACAGAATTGTTTTCCTTTAAAATCTTATCTACAGTAGTTTGTGCAACAAAGCCCCAAATAGTGCTTCAGGATGTCTTGTCACAGCATTATTTATTACAGTCAAAAGGACTTTAAAAAATACAGAGAGAGACCTTGGAGCTGTACTGAGCTAGACTAGATAACTGATTTTTTTAAAAGATGTGACTAAATTTTATGTTATTTTTGCAGAAGGTTGTTAGATGGTATTTTTACCAGTATAAACTGGGATGGTTTATCAACTGGACTGTCTGGTACTGTTATTAAAAAAAACCCAAAACTATCTAGAATCAATAAAATATTTCTCATTTACTGAAAATCAATGCTAGCAAACACTTAAAGCAGCTGTGACAGGTTTCCCTTAAAGGAGCTTAATGAACTCTATCAAAAGCTGTGAACGTTTCTAGTTCATGCTCAATGCCTAGCTGAAGAGAGCAGCAAGAATAGACTGAACGTTACTGTCATGCAGGGCAGGTTTCGTGTTACACCATCAGTAATTTCTTTATACAATTTCTTCTGTGTACATGTGTAATAATTTAACAAAATTCTGCCAGAAACCTTTTTGGGATCTTAGGGTAGAAAGTGAATTGCAAGTGTGAAAAATCATTCTTGGAGCTCCTGGTGCTGATATCTGCCAATATCTGATGCACATGAGTGTATCGGCTTCCCTCACCTGCATGTATGCATCCTTACACAATCTAGGTGACTCTTCAAGGACTTCCCCGAATCTATCTAGAACTGTAATTTGTGGATGTACTGCAGAAAGTAGTGGGTGTCTTATTGGTTCAATGTTAATGCTAGACCAATTTTATGATGAAAATTCAGAGATGTCTGCTGTGGAGGAAGCAGAAAAAAACTAGCTACAGTCTTCATTTAAATTTGTAGATAAATTTAAACATTTTCAGCATGAAGGGGAAAAAAAATCTGTTTACATCCTTGAAATATGTTTCAAATCGAGCAAAAGTGCTTTTGTCCCTTAGTGCTTCCATACATGATCTGCACAAGTGTTTGTGAAGACAATAGTAGGGCCGAGGGAAATAGATGCTAATAAATCAATTGTCACTGTCAGTTCATTGTTTAATGTTCTTTAGAATACATAAGATTTATCACTGAGGAATTGTAGAATAATGGTAGTGTATGGAAACAAAGTCCACCAGGGAGATGTAGTACATCATTTGGATTTAGCACTGCCATCTGCTTAATAGCATTGAGATGACTACAGAGGTACTTATGATCAACCATTCATACCAGTGACAGATGCTGCAGAGAGTTAACATGCCAGAGAATGAGTTTTGTTACTGAAATTCAGATTATGTGACAAGGTTGCTGAGAAAGGGGGCTGGGTTTGTTACCTCTCCAACAGCATTAGAGGCTTACTGTGTGCTTTTAAGTTTGCTATCAAGAGAGAATGGCAAACGCAGCTACTGTAGTACAAAAAAAATGTGGAGAACCCCATCTGTCTGCTTCATGGCACTCTGAAGTTTCAAATGACTTCTTTAGGCTTGTCTGCTAGCATTTAAAACTGGATACTTTTCCTAGAAAAGAAGCTTTTGTCTAGCTACAACAGATCAGCAATCTCAACTATGAAAGGAGTAGTTTGTATAACTACGTGCCTGTGTCTGTTTAGGGACAGGAGTAGGTCATTCATGTAGTAAAGTAATCTTGTGCTTAATTTTAACTTGCTTTAAAATTGGATTAGATCTTCAGTCAGCTTGAGCTCACCTTCACTCTTGCAGAATTTAAGGGCTAAAGGCAATTGCTGGCATTGTGTGTATTTTCTGCAATGTTTTCTGGTTCCCCATTTGCCTATTAATCCTGTAGATTTCTCTTGGCAATAGCCGTTGTGCCAGTAGCTTAAACAGAAACTTTCTCTTGCTCTTAATACATATGGAGAAATAATTGCAGCCGTTTCAAGTCATACCAAAATCTGATACATTCAAATAACTGCAGGTTGCCCAAAAGCTTTAGAGCCATCTGGTCAAGCTAGTCTGAGTTAAGAGATTTGGCAAATTCTCTTCAGTATAACTATTTTTTTCAGTACCTCTAATTCCTTCTGTGTTGACTGGTTAATGTGTTGTGAAGTGAGAAGTACACGCTGCACCTTTATTCTCAGTCACTTACCTAAAAGCATAAAAAGATAACTGCCCATGTTGTAATTCCTAAGAATGTTAAAAGCAGTACCACGTGAATGCCATGTGGTAAGGCCTTATGTTTTACTGTTCATTTCAACAGGGACTAATCAAGACATAAGACTTCTTCAGCCTAAGGAAGGCTATGCACCAAGACCCTGGGATCTGGAAGTTTTGAGGAAGTTTTTGTTTCATAGTTTGTGGTAGTTATTTAAGAATTAAGTAACTGCACATCATATTGAAAAGAGGGAATACCACCCTCCACCCTTCCCCACCTCAAACCTTGAAATCTGTCCGTGGCCATTGTTCAACTAATAACTAAATAATACAAGTAAATCGATTTGCTAAAATGCTTCAAATCTTGAAATCTTTTGATTTTTGTGCCACTCAAGGCACCTTAATTTTCAGAGAAGCTGATTCCTGGTATGTAGTTGGCAAGACCCTCCCCATTTCCACTAGTAACTCAAATTTTCAGGTGGGTTCTGAACCTCTCATTAGTAGTCATACAAAAAATGATGACAATCATGTTTGTATGAGGAGGATTTTCATAAAGAGCTGAGTGTGAGGATTTGCAATTTGTTTATGGAGATGTTGCTATTGGTATTTGAAAGTTAATTGCTAACACTTTGTTTGTGCTGCTCAGTGTTTTAAATTTACATTGTTAAGTTTGTCAGCAATCATGCATTTCCAGGATGTATAAATATGCATAATATGCAAAACACTGTCTGCAACTGTAGTTTTCAAGATGTAATTCTGTCTATTTCAATGCTAGTAGCTGTTTGTATTTCGTGCTCTGACTTATCAAATCACTCCACGGCAGTTTGATTTCTGGGGACTGTGCAAATGGCTAGTATTTTGCAATTGTTATTGCTTATGAACACCTGGTATGTATGAGCTTATTGGAGGCTGTAATTCTGTGTGAATAAAGCCTCAGATGCATTAGCATAAGCAAGTTTATGTCTTTTAACCGAAAATCCCTGCCATGTGCTTTCTTGCTTAACTTTTATGCTCACATTATTGATAGATTATTTTCTGCAATTTTCCAGGATTAGATAGATGTTTTCTTTTTTGTTACATATTAACATAAGATACATTCAGAAATGCCTCAACAGCACAGTTAAGTTTAACTGGGAGTCTAGCATATGTGTTGGAGGTTTTCTTTAAATTGATTTACAGAAATCTGTTCTGAAGCCTCAGTGCTAACAGAGGTAAGACTAAGGCAATTCAAATGTAATGACAGAATTAATCTTAACCTAAGTGTATCACATGCTGCACTCATAAGATTGGAATAGGTTTTTAGAATCATGTTGACATGAATAGATTATCTCTCTGTCTAGGAAATGTTAGGATTAGTTTTAATTTGTACTAATCACATCTGGTAAAATGCTTTTTACAAAAATATGAAAAAGTGATGTTGACTTTCCTCATGGCTTTGCTATTAAACTTAAGGAATATGCCTCAATATTTAGAAAGCAAGTAAAACCTGCATTTAAAAATGAATGTTGAGACGTTTTGAAGAAAATTGTGTTACAGTGGAACCAAAAGTAGTGACATGAAATCTTATGTATTTGAGGAATCTAAAACAGAAATTACTGCATAAAATCAGATTATTAATTTTGTGGTTTAGTTGTACAGTATCTTAAAACTGAGTGGTTGAATTACCACAAGGGTAAATATTTGGTAACATTTAGAATTTTTTTTCTTGACTAATTACCCAGGTGAAGACATAAGAGAATAGGTCAAATTAGGGTATTTTAAGACATCCTTTAATAGGAAGGAAAAACTCATTAACAGTGAATATTTTTTAAGTGCTAAATGCTGTATTGTAGTTATTAATGGTAGCTTGTGGAATTAGTCATAGTTTAAAAACATCTTAATTACTTGAGTGCTTCCATTTAATTTTTTTTTTTTAAAAAAAGGATACTTTAAGCTAAGATGACAGAGGTAGTGATGAAAAAGTATCCAGTTACTAGGCCTCAGCAGGATGCTGCAACAGTGCTGCTAGATATATTGTCTTCAGAGAAAGAACTTGGATAATGAGGCTTCCAAATCTTATAAATTGAAGTTGTTATTCATATAGAAATAACTTCTCAAATGTCTTGCATAATAAACTTTTTGCTGGTTTTGTTGAGGTATCAAGACATGAAGGAGAAACTATATAGTCTCTATATGACTAGAGAAATGACAGCAACATAAATTCACATTTGCAGTAGCTAGTGAAGAATATATATATACATATATATATGTAGGGAAGATTTGTTTTCCCCAGTGTGGGGTAGAAAAGGAACTTGCCTGGGAAGTTACACGAGTGAGAGGCATGAAAAATCAGGCTTCATCAGTTCACAACGTGTTTTTGTCTCTTTGATGTTGGTTTGCTGATTGACAGACTGTCATGTTTTAACCTGGAAAGCAGCTAAACATCACACAACTGTTCACTCACTCTCCCTCCTCCCACAGTGGAATGGGGGAGATAATTGGAAAAGTAAAAAAACCCCACCCCTGTTTAATGGGAAAAAAGGAGGAAAATAATAATGGTAAAATAATTTGCATATACCAAACAAGTGATGCACACAATGCAATTACTCTCCACCTGCCAAACAGTACAGTTGGTTGGTTCTTGAGTAATGTCTCCCAGTCATCTTTCCCCCAAGTTTATATACTGGGCATATGATGTCAGATGGTATGAAATATCCTTTCAGTTTTGGTGTGCTGTCTTGGCTGTGTCTCCTCCTAACTCACGGAACACTCCAGCTTCCGTAGGAGAAGTACTGAAGAGACCTTGTATGACAGTATGAGAAGCTGAAGAGCCTTTGACCCCACTGTTCAACAACAACTCAGACATCACTGTGTTATCAACAGTATTCCCATCCTATAGCACTGTCCCAACAAATCTGGGACAGAGTTTTGGCACTATCTCAGTCAAAACCAGGACACAGTCAACTTCCTATGTCTGCTTGCTAGCAGTTAATGAAAATTGCAGGTATTTCCTTTAGACTATCCTGCAGTAGTTGATTTGCTCACAAGGGAAGAAATATCTTGCCTCTTTCCATTGATGAGGAAATATCTACTTAATTGAGCAACTTCAGAAAAGGGAGATAGTTGAGGGAAAACTTTAAATTGGTCCCAGAAATACTAGGAGCTATAAATTGTTCTTTTAAGCACGATTTTGGCATCGTTCAGTTGACAGCAATGAAAAATTCAGATTTTGAGATTTATTGTGGTGTAATTGTCAGGTACAATGTGCTTGGAGCATGTTGATAAAAGTACTAGAGCCCACGTAAATCCAGCAAATAAGTCTTAGCAGTGAAGTGGATTGAATTCTTTAACACAAGAGGAAGAGGTCTGCCTTGTGCTTGGAAAGGCAAAGCTCGAATGCTGCTCATGTAAGGGGCATTGGAGAAGCAGATCTCAGACATGGTGAAAGGTGTCAGATGCTTACAATTATGCATCCCTGAAAACTATTACACAGTCTCTTATACCAAATGCCTTCTTTGGCACTTTTACTGTTTTTAAATTATCATATAAAACTGGGACAAAATGGTGTCTTTTCTCTTAAATGCTTTTCAATATCAGCTGTTAAGGAGAGATAACAAATTTATAGAAAACTGATGAAAGTTGTACCATTCATTCAGTAAGTTAGAAAAACAAGAAGGTATGATGTGTATCTTACTGAGTAGTATTTCTAGTGACAGAATGGTGACATACTGTCTGTTCAGTTTTTATGGATAATGTATTAGAGGCAGCTCTGTCTTGTACTCCAATCTGTGACCAGTAATACCATCTTGGATTTGTAATAGCATCTTACGCAGGACTTGAAGCTTAACCAAGAATTTGATGGAATAATACCCCCAGTTCTTGTCTGCCTTGTAACAGATAGTATAAAAAATTTGTGTGATGCCTGTCAGATCTTCATGATTCTCTGTTGCTTCCATTGTCCTGAGTAGTCTTGTCCATTTGGTGGGAGAGGTAAGAAAATGTGTCCTTTGGCAATGTTAATGTTT